>CM077440.1:19614857-19982105 GCA_039654765.1 Mylopharyngodon piceus | reverse complement strand
ATATCAGTGCCACACATTGCCTCATGTATTATTCATGTGCACTGATACTCTGCACCACAGAATCGTCCCTTAAGCTCTGACAACACCAGAAACACAAGAAGAAAAAAGATTCACTTCTCTATTCAATCATTTTCAGAGTGCATTTGCATGGTAAATCATTCTCATCTCGGCTCTTGATCAATTAACAGAGCCCACATGTCACTTTACCTTGATTTGGATTAGATTTATGAATCTGGGGACTGTGTGAAAAATGGTCACCAGGTGTTTCAGAATGAAGCAATAATTAAATACACAGACTATCATCACAGAGCTTGTGTTTTACATTTTTCTCCAGAGACGCAACTTGCTGAAGTTCTGTTGAGTTTACTTTTTTTTTTTTTTAGTGTCGTTTTCACAACAAAAGCAACCAGAGGAAAAAGTTATTGGGGTGAGATTGATCTTTCATAACTCTTAATGATCAAATAGACACAAATGTGGTCATTTTTTCTTTTCTGCTATGCATCATGGACCATTTTCATACCAAAGATTTCAGATAAAGTTGAGTACAGCACTGATTTGTGCTCTGGCTTTATTGTCCACGTTCATTTCAAAGGGTCATGAGTTTAAAACTAGCCTGAAGCAAAGATTGGAGACCGTCAGAATAAGAAGAGCAATCCTGGCTTAAATAAGCTCCTTTTATCACCCAGAATAAATAATTGTGATGAACAGATTTAAGCCTCGCAAAAACCTAGTGAAAATCTGAAAGCAGTATAGCATGCATGGAGCTGACCGGCAAACTTTTTTTCTTCAAAAAATTTCTTAAATGAGCAGTTGAAATAATTTAGGAAAATTCTAATATTAGAAAAGAACTGTTGTTGAGGTAGCAATTGTGTTTTTGAAACAACACTTACGTCTATGATTACATCCTAAACTGTAAAATGACCATAAACATATAATTAAAACAGTTAAAATAATAGCATATGTTTTGACAAAAGTTTAAAGTTTTATAAAATGACAAACCAAACATTTCAGCCTAATAAACAATTATGTATGTATGCTATATAAGCCTATATAATTGGACTGAACAAAAACAGCAGATGGACTGATTGAAAATGCAAATTCACTCTCTGACAGTAGATGGCGCTTATGTAAAGGCAGAAATACAATGGTTACACAAAGCAGCGCTGCGCTTTTAAAGGATTAGTTCAGTTTCAAATGAAAATTACCCCAAGCTTTACTCACCCTCAAGCCATCCTAGGTGTATATGACTTTCTTCTTTCTGATGAATACAAATATTAATAAATATCCTGACGCATCCGAGCTTTATAATGGCAGTGAGCAATACCAACGAGTATAAAGCTGAAGAAAGTGCTTCCATCCACATCCATCCATCATAAACGTACTCCACACGGCTCCGGAGGGTTAATAAAGGCCTTCTGAAGAGAAGCGATGCGTTTGTGTAAAACAAAATATCCATATTTAACAAGTTATGAAGTAAAATATCTAGCTTCCGCCAGACCGCCTTCCGTATTCTACTTACGAAGAAAGTGTAAAACTCTTGCAGTTCAAAACGCTTACGCTATGTCCTACACCTTCCTTATTCAACTTACGGAAAAAGCTTAACTGAAGCAACACCAGTATACACTTTCTTCGTAAGTTCAATACGGAAGGCGGTCTGGCGGAAGCTAGATATTTTACTTCATAACTTGTTAAATATGGATATTTTTTTACACAAATGCATAAGGACTTCATTAACCCCCCGAGCCGTGTGAAATATGTTTATGATGGATGGATGTGGATGGAGACACTTTCTTCAGATCATACTCGTTGGTCCCGTTCACTGCCATTAGCTCAGATGCATCAGGATATTTATTAATATATCTCCGATTGTGTTCATCAGAAGGAAGAAAGTCATATACACCTAGGATGGCTTGAGGGTGAGTAAAGCTTGGGGTAATTTTCATTTGAAAGTGAACTAGCCTAATCCTTTAAACATATCATATGGAGGTAAGATTTAAAGAAAATACCATCAAAACTTTTCTGAACACAATCAGTTCCTTTCAAATATACAGTTATATAATAAAAACTCACGCGAATGGCCTATGTCAACGTCAGAATTATGATTTTCGAACGACGAAAGGGACGAGTTTGCAGGAATGAGCAATCCCAGAATGCACTTTGACAAGCTCTGTCGAGGAAAAAAACGATTCACGTTGGGTGCGTCTCAATCAGCTTCCTAGCTCCTAAATCAGTATCCACCTTATTTCTACGCCCCATGACGCTTTGCGCGAATTATGGGTGTAACTTCCGTTAAGCTGTAAACAATCAGTGAAAGGCTCGCTCTATGAACGCAATAAAAGGTTTTTTGGTTTTTTTTTTTTTTTTTTTTTAAACTGGGTACAATGAGATGACATTATTCTACTCACCCTTCAACCAACGAACTTTAAAAGGACATTTAAAAGTGTAAAAGCATCAACAAGGTACTTTCAACAGACCATGAAAAAGCGCGATTCTTCCACAGCAATAACGGACGGGTTAAATACAACTGTAGTGATCATATACTGTGTGTATATATATAATGTATATATGTATCCTGCTTATATGTATATTACTGTACTATGTAATAGACGTTGCCTTAATAAAAAATTAATGAACTTCAGCATTGCGTGATACTATTTCAAAGTGATTTCCGTCATTTTTACAGATAATAAATTGTATTTACCTGTGAAAACAAACCTGGAAAGAGACGTGAGGCTTTGAGGAGAAAAACGAGATTCTTCGTGCATTCCAGTGAATTATTAATGGGATATTGCAAATTATATCGGGAGAACAGACCAGATGTGCAGTATATGTTGTCCTTTTTCATACTATTACAGCGAAATGCAAAAGGGAAAAAAGAAAATAATCACAAGAAAAAGAAAGCAGCGACTGAAAAGAGCTCTTGTCATAGATATTCTTGTTATAACATGTTACGTTAAAATACCAAGCGTTATTCTCATGATGTCTGAAAATAAAACATGAAAGAAAAATTGACAGCTCATTCAGTCAATCTGACGGATAAGCTTTATTTGTAGGGCAACCTTATGATTTGAAATGATTCGTTTCAGTCTTTTTAAATGGAAGTTCCCCAAACCGGAAGTGCAACCCATAATTCGAAACGCAGTAGGCGTGACTCCGTTGTTAAATGACAAAATAACCTATACAATTCACGCACTACATGGATGAGTACATAATGCACAAGTACATAGTGTAGGCATAAGTGCATAGTGTATAGTGCGTCATTTGGGACGCAACTAGTGTGATTAGCTACTCAATTTCCGGTGATATGATTACGTACAACGTCAACGGACAACGTTGTAGAACGTTACCGCTGGTATTAATAAACAACAGGCAGGACAGGACCTATATCTTTTTGATATTATTTTTATGCTGTTTAAACATATTGTTCTGTTACACATCTTTACAATATTTCAGTAATATTAATTATAAATGTTAACTAGATGTGTTGTCTAGCGATGTGTGTTTATGTTGACATAAAAAAACGGTTTGTCTTTTCAAATCTATCTCGTGTCATTGAGTTGGCTCGTGCGTTTTATGTTTCGCGCTTCATTTTGTAGGGAGCAAACGTTCCAGTGACGACTCCCCAGTGCCCTAGGGAGCTGATTGAGATAAGGGGAAAATTGTTGGATTAATATTGGTTTAATTCACAATAGACTATTTTATATTTTCTGCAAAATCGGAGTATTTAATGCAGCCTATGTCAAATGCTATTTGTGCAGCAAGTGGAGTTGCTGTAGAGTGTTTCATATCAATCAGGTTTCATTTAAGCAAGGATGCTGCCTATATAGACAAATAGTTTTTGGGAAATGAAAGTCCAGTGTCCATCATGAACTTCCAGGCCCTCAGATTCCATCTCTCTGCTTCACTGCCCCCTGCAGCCACTGGAAATGGGCCTAAAATCACATTTCATTTTCAATTGAGGGATGAAAACCGATTCCAAGAGAGCCTTAAGAGGGTTTCTCAGAAATTGCACTTGGCCAAATTACAAAGACTGAGCCATCACGCTTTTGATTTGCCTCGGCGGGTCCTTCAGCGGGAGAAATTAGCAAAGTAAATGTGCAAGTGAATTAATTATTCAAATGTCTCGATAAAGAAAACTTTGTGGTTCTCCTCCAGGGTTTGCAGCTAGTGTTTTTGTCTGCCAGGTGAATCTCACAAAAACATGTCCAGATCATATTTCACCCCCCACCCAAAATTAATTTTGCATAAAGAAAAAGAAGAGAATGGCTTAAATGTCATGCATATAATTTATTATTTCTTTCTTTTGATTTTGGAGTAAAATATTACCCATTCTTGACCGTTTTAGCAATTTGAATGAAAGCGTGTTTATATATATAGCAGTCAATGTCTAATTTTGTGCAGTATTAAAACAAAGCTAATGTGAGCAGAAGAAACATCATTCTTAAGTGCCTGTGTGTGTTTGTGTGGAATTAAATTGACTCCTTCACATGAAAGAACGCGCTCATTGGAAATTCAAATGGGATGTGTGGGCTTGGTAATTAGTACTGGAGCAAGACCACTCTAATTAAATCAAGACTCTTTCCTCCTCAATGACAGGAAGAGCCTGAAACTGCAGCTCATCTCTGCTTTAGAAGGTTGATGTTAGTCTTACCTTCAATATTTTGGACTTGCCTTATGATATTGTAAGCGTTTTCACTGTCTGAATCACATCATTGACGTCTCCTGTCCCCGAGCGCAAGAGATGGTTTGTGGAGATATTGATTAAACGCCTCTTTCCTCACACACGTGGCTCTTTTGGGACAGATGACTGATCGTTTCAATAGAGGCTTTGCCTAGTCCTGGCTCAAAATGGCATGGTTATAGAGAAGTATGATGAAGTACTGCAGCTGGATGCTTTGGATGGATTTTTGTCTTTTCTTCACTTTATCAAAGAGAAACAGTTTCATAGATCTTGTTTAAGCCCTGTTGCGACCGACACTCATTTCCTTGAGGAGGATGCATGTTAAGGAGCGTGTTTGATGAATGGAAAGTGAACTTGAAAACAACACTGCCCTGTAATCATCATTTGGATCCATGGTGTGTGTTTTTTATAGTCACGACAGAAAGTTTATCGTTTTTTCCATATGCACTTGTTGACTTACATTGAGGGAAACCAGAACAGCACAGAGTTTCTTTTCACTTGAACCAATAAGGCAATTTTGTGACTTTTTTCATTTAGATGCATATGAAGTTCTTTATGGCATGACATTCTCGCATATCTGTCCAGATAAATCTTTTTTGTGGTGTCATATCTATTCAAATTAGCTGTTGTTTACTGACTCTGTTATTTAAGATGTGCAGAAGTTTGTTGTTCTGAATGTGCCGGAAACTAAACCCAATCCCAGGCTTTGACACGCTCCATTAAGGCTCTCAGTAGAAGTTAGTGGGGAATGTGCATTAGCAAACTGACTATGCACGAGACTCCAGGGCCCTTGTTTATTGTCTACACACACACACTCAGAAACAGCTGATGCAATGCTTCCAAGACACATGATAAAAAGTCTGCTTTATTGGTTTCATCATAACAGTCTTCATTCTCATACAGTCACATTTAGGTTCTGCATATACAACATGTTTCAATAGGCTAAAATGATCAACAAGCTCCATTTTTTCCATTTGATTTTTGTGTCCAGAATGGTTCAGAATTGATATCATTTGCACATGCATGTCTGTCCACTGTTGAGGGTGCATCAAACACTAAAGCTGGTGTCTTTGTTGCTTTGAAGAGTTTATTTGCAGTCTCTCCCAAATGGTTTTCACTCCATAACAGACCAAACACATTGGGGAACAACCTAGTTTTTAAATGCATAGTCATGTGAAAGTCATGCAAAAATCATGCAGCAACACAACATGGTTTGTACAAACTGAACAAAATTCTCTCCTCGCCTTTGTTATGCAATTCTCCCACTCCTAAAAAATTGGATTTGTTCTTGTTTCCGCAAATCTGCAATGACCTCACCCTGACCCTTCACTAGACGAAAACCCTAGAGAATACTTCACTAGTACTTTTCCATTGATTGATTGGGAACAATGGGAATGATTCATTAATAGAAAGCACAATGTTGAATAGGAAGGTAAATGAGGTGAAACATTAACGATATTACATCATGTACAAATGGCTGGTCCATTATTGTACTTATGCTGATTTTAATACATAAAATACTGCAGTACATTGCAATAAGTTCTTCCATTAGGTGAATGCAAATACTTGCACAATAATTGGTCCTAAAATTAGGACTTTCTTTATGAAAGCTATTATTTCTTTTGATTTTGGGCTGAAAGTCCCAGATAATTTCACCCTTTTTGGTGGTTGATGAGCAACTTTGTCTTGAAAAGGAGTGAACGGCACAGTTAATAGTTTAAAAACTGTCCTTGTGCCTCAACTCAGACTTTGTACATTATGCAATCAGTGGAAAAGTTGAATGAAAAAGGTCAAACGGCTTGTTATAACCTTGCGTCTCAGGAAAAAGCACAAACTGAGCTTTTCTCAGCGGGTGGAGCGGATACTTCAAAACACAGAGAACGAATACTATCGAGTTTAATGGCACTGCTTGCATAATTTCATGAAACGGCAGTAGAATGAACTGCGAGTAAATTGCGGGTAATTAAACTATCAACAGGCATCCTATGAACCCAAATAAAACGGGAAATGCAGTTTCAACAGCCTCATTTAAGAGATAGAAAAAGCCGTTAGCAGTGCATGATCACTCAACAGAAAAAGACCAAAATAGATTCAAGCTCATCCAGGCTTGAACTACACAATCCCTCTTCAGTCTCAACCCCACCCGACTGTATTCTCCCAGCATGGCCCCCAGCCAAATTTCCCTGGGAAACAGATATGCACCTCAGGGAGATCGAGCTGTTAACCCGGAGCTATCATCCAAAGATAAAGCTCACCGAGTCAAAAGCAAAGAGAGAACAAGGGAAGGTAATACATGAAGTGGAAGAGTCATGCTACTTGCTCCAAATTATTCAAGATAGAGGTGTTTAAGAATACTTGTGTGCAGAAATCAAATAATATATGCACTGATAATTGGTTTGACTGATATTTATTTATCTACTTGATTGGTTCTTCAATATTAAGTCATCAATCTCTAAAAAAAAAAAAAAAAAAATAGGCTACAACACTGTTCTCATCAGAATAAAACAAGACAGGCCAGGTGAATAATTTAATGCATTACTTGCATGTCTCAGCTTTTTACGTAACATGCAGAATTACAGTTAGACATTAAGAGGAAATTAAATGCATGACTATTTAGATGGCTAAAACATAATTGAATAATGATAGTGATAATTATGATATTCACAATTCATATTGTTTTTATTGTAGTGCATGATCAGATCTATTTAGATACTGTGTTAAAAGCAAAAACTGGTTCTACAAATATATTGGTTATCAGACTTTTTGGTTTTAGTTGTTGGTATCAGTCATTAATAAAGTAAAAAACTGAATTGGTTGATTTTTATGATCCCTTTCCTTGCTCTCTCTGGTGATTCTGACTCATAATACTTTGACTGAAACCTTGTTGGACGTGTTTTCGTGCCAGATCTCAGTAGAGTGGGTGGAGAGAAGTGGATCTCCGGTCTCCTCCAGGCATGAGACCTGGATTACACTTTCCAAACCCGTTTAAAACGCACCCACTCTCATTGAGAAGGATATTGCACTGTAAAATGATTCATTTTTCATGTTATTCTTCAGTAGTTGAGGCTGTTGAAATGGACAGGAGGTTTGCAGAGACAAGGCAAGAGTTTCTTTTCTTTCCCGCCATTTTTAACACTCATGCACAGACTTATGCAGTCTCCGTTAGAGTAATAAAATAATAATTTACCATGGTAACCATAACATAATTTTTCACCAAACATCACAGTTACTATGATTAATGTTATTATTGGGTTTTCTTGCATTACTTTAATGACATTCCATATATTTTTTGCTTTTACAGCAGTAACAATAAATGCCTCAAGAATGATATTTTGGTGGAAACTATGGTTATCATGGTACATTTTTGTAAGGGTTACATATAAAGGTAAAGCACCAGGAGTACCAGACAAACAGGGGCATTCTGGGCATGCACTCAAGCGCCGAGCACTTTCCAAATAAAACCAAAACTTATAAATGAAAAACAAGGAAATGACACAAATGTGGGACCTGACTGCAAGTTTATTTTTATATTACACTTTTAAAAACATGTATAAAATTGGTCCGGCTTCGGAAACAAGGCACGCAATGTCTTGGTTCACGATCTCAGTGTTTGTATCAAGCATTCCCTATATAAAAACATCCAAATTACGGAGGTTAAAATTCCGAGCAGCGAGACAACCATGCAAATAAACTTGTGTGATGCAGACTGGATGCTTTAATAGTAGGTCTCCCTCTCCACCCAACCTATGACAAAAATATAAAACTCAAATTAGCTCAGGACAATTGCATGCATGTAAACTCTGATCTGTATATCCTGTTCTTGTAAATGCATTAACTTGAATTAACTGAACTGAAAAACATTGGTTTTTTACCAAAACCTAGTGAGTTATTTATCTAGTCAAGCACTGGCTTCTATCACATATGTTCTTCACTGAGAAAACAATCCCAGAATGCATTGCAACATGAAAAAAATCCATCCAAGATGGCAGATGGAGTGAACAGAAATCTTTAAATGATTAAAAAATACTCACTAGGTTTTGGAAAACAAGATTTACCATCATTATGTAAATATAAATGATCTCCGATGTTATGAGGCATGGTGCGATTAAATATTCTCTTACCTCCTGGGCTGCGTCGGATGATAAGTTTTCGGATTTCATCATAAATAAAGATGAGGAGTGAGTAGGGGAAGGCGCAGAACCACCAGTTTGGTCTGGAGAAGAAAACGTACCAAAATTACAAATCACACCTGTTCTGGACTATAGCCGTTTGATATTTATTACTTCAACAATAAATTCTCTCAACAAGATACATATTCCCCTCAAAATTAATTTAACATTGAGTGTCAATCACAAAACAGAAGAGTTTTGTGACTTAGAAAATATTAGCAAGTAAATTAATGCAACAAGGAATTTCACAAATAAAACCATAAAGCCACTATGGCGTAAATGGAAAAGGTTTTACATAATACATGTGTTGCATAATGTGTTTGCATGTGATGCAAAGAAAAAAACCTATAAAACTATTCCTTAAAAAAAAAAATAATAATCTATAATCGCATTATGAATGATTTACACCAAAACATGTTCAGCTTGTTTCTTGATCGACCCCAAAATAGTGCAAGACTTACTTCAATGGGTACATTCTGAGGGCAACATCCATGCCTGGGCAGTAGGACAGGAAAGCTGCAAGAGCTGTTTCTTCAAACAGTCCAAAGATGAGAATCTTATTCCTGCCAAGAACAGAAGTCATGTAAGACTTTAAATCCATTTTGAGCAATTCAAATTAGGACAAATTATTGGCTGTCTACTTACTTCATTCCTTGCTGGAAGACTGAGTTTCTTCTGGTCTTGCAGATGATCAAATCAGCCCACTGTACTATTACAATACTGGTGAAGAAGGCCGTGTGGCATGTGAACTCTACAATCTTCCTCTGCTCATATGTCTAAGATGGCCAAGAACATGAGATTCAGATGAGACTGGAAAAACGGAATGACTGGATGGCCATTGGATGATCAAAAACACTCACCCATTGCTGGCCATAACTGTCCTCCAGGTCGTTGATGTATTTGTCATCCCACAACACTCGAATGCCCAGCAATGACGATGGCAGGAAGCCGTTTTCAGCCAAGATGACAAAATATGTGAAGAACCCGGCCAGAGCTTGAATCATACCTGTGGAGAAAGCAGAAGCAAGGAGATTCAATCATCCAACTACTTTACGCAACTGCTTTGCACCAGAGCGGTAGAGAAAACGGACTGCACAAGATGATCGTTTATACTAATGAAGTATGAACACTTACCAATCTGACCGTAGGCTATGCTAATGAGTCTCTCATTTACAAGTTTGTCAGTCTTGGGGTTTCTGGGTTGACGCTTCATGATGTCACTCTCAGCAGCTTCATAGGCCAATGAAATGGCAGGAACCTTGAAGATAAGAGGACAATGCCATTTATGCAAGAACGTGATTTGGCTGACCAATCAAAGAGATAATTACTAGTCAAGTGTGGTGCTCACCATGTCCGTTCCCAGGTCAATGCAGAGAATGGTGACTGTACCCAAAGGAAGAGGGATGTTGGCAATGATGAAGAAGAGGAAGGGGGTGATCTCAGGGATGTTACTGGTCAGGGTGTAGGCAATGGACTTCTTCAAGTTGTCAAAGATCAGACGGCCTACACATTTGAGAAGTTACAGTTGAGTGAGCCCCAAAGAAACCTTTATAATTCCTCAGTCAATTAAGTTCCCAATAACATGTCATACCTTCTTCTACTCCAGTGACAATTGAGGCAAAGTTGTCGTCCAGAAGGATCATGTCAGCAGCCTGTTTGGAAACATCAGATCCGGCAATACCCATAGCCACACCAATGTCAGCCTTCTTCAGAGCAGGAGAATCATTGACACCATCACCGGTTACGGCTACAATGGCACCCTGTGGACAAACACAAAATAATCTTACACCATGCCACAACACGGACAAGTTCTTGTCCTAACCAACTACGAATGCAACAAGCCATTTTGTCAATCATTTGGTTTTTACTGCTGTTGTGTCAAGCTGGTTAATTGGGCCAACAGTTAAATCTCACTGATCCAAAATCCTGCTTCTCGTAACTTTATATTAAACTTCAAATATGTTAAGTCTGGGCAGAAGTTACTTGACGCTGGAAACTGGTCAAGTTTACTAGCCAGGCCAAGTATTTACCTCTTATCTTATCAAAGCAACCTGGTGAAGTTTTGATTAATCTGAGATTGTAAAGATGACTAACCTGTCTCTGACAGCCTTCAACGATAATCAGCTTCTGCTGAGGAGATGTTCTGGCAAACACAATTTCTGTGTGGTACTTCAAGATGTCGTCTAATTGCTCAGGGGTCAGATCCTTCAGGTCACCTCCATGGATCACACAAGCCTTGGCATCCCTTCAAAGAACATTAAATGGAATGAAAAACTAAACAAATATCCAGACAAAAACATCCAAATCGAGGAGGAACCCTTTACCTTGGGTTGACCTCATTAATAGGAATGTTCAAGCGAGCAGCAATGTCTTCAACGGTCTCGTTGCCCTCAGAGATGATACCCACTCCCTTGGCAATGGCCTTGGCTGTGATTGGATGATCACCAGTAACCATGATAACCTAGAAGAGCGATTTTGTATTCAAAATCAAGATGTTTCTGGTTGTTTCTTCAAGACAACAAGCAGTTATTTGCAATGACTATGACATACCTTTATTCCAGCGCTCCTACATTTGCCCACAGCATCTGGTACAGCAGCACGAGGAGGATCAATCATGGACATAAGGCCAATGAAGCACAGGTTCTCAGTGGGGAAGTTCACCTCCTCTGTATCGAACTGGAAGTCCTCAGGAAACTGTTCGTCAGGAAGGTTGAAGTGGCAAAATCCTGTGGGGAATCAACACGTTGAAGGAAAGCGTAGAATGGACATGCATAGTTTAACCCCTTAACATTTCTAAGGTCTCTTTTGAAAGGTATTTTACCATGAGCGGTACAGTGGAATGCTAACAGGTTAGAAACACCATTGAAAAAACATGCAAAATTACCTAGTACTCTTTCTCCAAGGCCACCAAGTTCCAAGTATGCATTCTGGAAGGCGTCCCTCATCTCATCATCAAGTGGCTGCTCTTTTCCTTGGATCAAAATAGAGGTGCACCTGTCCAGGATCCTTTCAGGAGCACCTTTCATTACCAGCAGGTGATTGGTTTCAGTTTTATTGGTATTGATGTTCTTATGGATGGAGAGCTAAAAATGTCCACAGACAGAAGGCGTTAGACATCTTAAATTCATCCAAAGACTTGCCCCAAGCAGGAGATGGTTTTACCTGGTATTTGTTGGTAGAGTTGAATGGGATCTCAGCAATCTTGTTGTATTTTTCTCTCATCTCTTTCACTGATCCACAGCAGAGCTCAATACACTTCAGCAGGGCAGATTCGGAGGCGTCACCAGCCACATCTCTCTGTGAGAGGAAACAGTAAAGCATGAGAACAAGGAACAGTCTTTTGCATGTTAATAAAGACTGCTTGGATGTTCCAGCAAATGCAAGGCAAGGAAAAGTGTGCCGTTTAATTTGAGGTAACAGTCCAACAAATTAGTCCCATTACAAAACAAGTCAGAATTGGCATAAATTGGAGGACGTTTACAGGAAAACAATGTGTTCCAGTCAAAAGCTCAAGGGAGCTCAAGGGGCTAAAACAATCCCTGGAGGCAAACAGCAGAACTAAGCACAAGCAGATAAACAGGGCTAGCAAATAGTAAACAACTGTCCAATGGCATCAGTAACATGCAAAACTACTTTGTCAGACTGGAAAATCTTTTGACAGACCTTCACAAAGTATCAACACAGACCTTAAGAATTGGGATATTTTCTTGCTCAGCAAGGAAGACGGCACGGTTGCACAGACCGGCGACACGTGCGAGGGCGGCCCAAGTAGCAGAGCTCCTGTCAAATGAGGTTCCACTCTGGTTCTCTGTGGTGTCTGCTTCATGAATCTGGTTGTCAAACCACATGTGAGCGACGGTCATTCGGTTCTGGGTCAAAGTTCCAGTCTTGTCAGAGCAGATGGTGGAGGTCGAGCCAAGAGTCTCCACGGCTTCCAGATTCTTCACCAAGCAGTTCTTCTTTGCCATTCGTTTGGCAGTCAGAGTTAGACACACCTGGAAATAACAAGAATGAGGTTTATCTATATTTGATATTACAATTAATCCAAACTGTTATTGTTCTGCAATTATGCAACTGCAATTATTCTGGCACTTACAGTTACTGTAGCCAATAGACCCTCTGGCACATTAGCGACAATGATTCCAATAAGGAAGATGACAGCTTCCAGCCAAGAGTATCCAAGGATCAGAGAGAGGATAAAGAAGGACACGCCCAGGAAGACAGCTACACCAGTGATGATGTGGATGAAGTGCTCAATCTCAATAGAGATGGGAGTGCGACCAACTTCAAGACCAGAAGCAAGAGTGGCGATACGACCCATGACAGTGCGGTCACCAGTGTTGATGACGACACCTCTGGCAGTACCTATAAGCAAAACAAATGGCAATTAAAATAGCTACTTTTAACATACACAAATTTGACTTCCAAAATGCTTTATGATTTTGTACCTTCAACACAGTTGGTAGAGAAGAATGCAATGTTCCTGGTCTCAAGTGGGTTTTCATTGGAGAAGTCAGGAGTACGACTCTGGGGCTCAGATTCTCCAGTGAGGGAGGAGTTGTCCACCTGGAAAGGACAAGATTGTTTGTAAATCCTTGTAGAGATGGAACGTGCCAATGGAGAAGACATTTGACCATGATTTATAATGGTACTTCACTTTGCATCCATGAGCAGAAATGATGCGCAGATCAGCAGGAATTCTGTCACCACCTTTGACTTCCACGAGATCTCCAATCACAACTTCTTCAGCATTGATATTCTTCTTCTCACCATCACGGATAACCAAGGCTTGCTATGTGACAAAGTAGAAATTCACTTAACATCACTAAAGAAAATAAAAAGATCCTGATAATATGAAAGGATTATTGTCAGTACCTGAGGGACAAGGTTCTTGAAAGAGTCCATGATTTTGGAGCTCTTGGCCTCTTGATAGTATGAGAAACATCCAGTGATCATCACAACAGCAGAGAGCACAATACCCAGATACAACTGCACAGGACAACAGAGGAGACATTAGGGATACTGCTAGAACAACAACGTGATCTTAAAAGGCATACCCTTGAGAAACACAAACAGGGTTTTCTCCTTACGTTATCATTGGCAGGTTCCTCCTCAGAGGCCGCCTGGATGCCATAGGCAAGAAAACAAAGGATGGCTCCAATCCACAGGAGAGTTGAGAATCCTCCAAAGAGTTGCTTGCAGAACTTGACCCATTCTGGGGTTGTTGGAGGTGGAGTCAAAGCATTGGGCCCATCACGTTCCAAGATCTCCTTAGCACGAGTGGCTGACAATCCCTGGAGAAAGTGATAGGTTAGACACTGAAGATCCAGACTGAGAGCTTTATGCCATTACACTTTAAAAACAGAGTCAATCTTTAAATTTCAAATCCAGTACTGAATCAGACTTACCCTGGTTAAATCAGTGCCATATTTCCTATTGAGTTCATCCAGGGACAGTTTGTGATCGTCCTACAACAGTGCATAAAAGAACATTTTACCATCTCATCATACGCTACTGATGTGTTTGCCAATAAGTATTCTGAAATACTAAAGTGACTCACCAAGTCCACCTCTTTTTTGAGTTCATCCATGTCTTTATCCTTCTCTTTCTTGCCCTTAGGCTTTGGCTTTTTGCCCCCCTGCTCAGAGGTGGCCGCCAGCTCATATTGTTCTCGACCTTCCTGTGGTGAAGCAAGCAAAAACAACCATTAAATCTCCTGTGCACTGTCTAACAATAGTATTTTTCTTAAAAGGGATGCAGCTCACAACTGTAATATGTGAAATGAATTCAGAAATGACAAAAGTATGTGATGCAAGACTGCAATTTTTAACTGCTAACATTTATTGATGGGCGTTGATTTTAAAATAGACTTGTTAATGCACAAGAAACTGGTATTATCCAACGATGCATATAAATGTGTAAAATATTAGCAAGAGGCAACCATGTGCAGATTGCACAATCCCAATGGATGTGTAGTAATTAACATTTAACTTGAAGGGCAATTAACCAAGTGACCTCTACTACTGTTAAGCAACAGTTCTTATCACAACTGCATTCTATGAATACAATAGGTGACTCAATGTCTTGCAAGCACATGAGCCATTAAATGAATCACTAAAGTATAAAGCATATGATTGCTAGTTTGCATTTGAACCAAGTTGATTGTTATTTTAAGTCAGCTCAGTAATCAACAGGCTTTGTTTGAAAAACGACGTCAATAAATAAATCTGCAATTATACATTTTTCAATTTACCGAAAAGAGAAAAGTGCGCAGCATGTATATAGTTAAAAAGTCTATACAGTTTCAGAAAATATCTAACCTACAACTCAGTTTCTTGTGACATCATAAACATAAAATTGACAGATTGTGTCATTTTGATGGGCTAAAACCATTTCTCAACAGCTTTAATTACTACAGATCGTCTTACAAAGATATTTATCTCAGCATGAAATCTTTATTTGTTTTCGGCAGGTCTATCCATGTCCTGATATAAATCTGCAAGTACATTGGACTGAATATTTTCTGGACATGAGAGCAACAGCTGATGGAAGTGGCCACAAACAAAGAAGTCAACACTTGTAGTGCTCGACTGAACATGACAGCTTACGTCAGCGCTCTTTCCCATCTGCTTATGCTTAATCATCAGATCTAATATGCATATGAGCTCCTTCACATCTTGCACATGTGTGTGGAAAATGTCAAAAGGTTGAAAGAAAGTGAGCCAGAGGGTGAAAGTTTAATCAACCATGGCAGAACCCAATCAAAAATGGTCACGTTTGTGAGGATCTGGATGCTACCATGTTAATATTCTTCCAAGTATTTTTTACCTTGCACATGAGCCAAAATTGGTTTGCTCAAGCATATCAGTCCTCTCATACTGGGACTTTGCCCTGTTGCCATTGGAAACAGAGCCACACCTCTAGACCCGTGAATGGGTTAAGTCACGTGTCACACCCAACACTCTTTGTTTCAGAAGTGGCGAATGAACAGGGGAGGGTGAAAAGAAAACATGGTGTACAAACTCCTCCACACCACTCAAAAGGCAATTAGTGCTAAACTACAGCTTTTCATAAGCTCATTTCAGTTCAAGAGCATGGATATAAAATGAACAAAAATGTACAGTGGGGTCCAATAGTTTGCATTTTAATACCCAATCTGACATATAAGGTAAATTATGAAAATGGTAAACTTCAGAACATCATATAATAAACAAAACCTGATGATCATGTTCTCCAGCATGATTCGAGAAGTTCCAAAGAGCATCTTGATTTTCAGTGAATGAAAAAAATCTGACCAAAGGGTCAATGACACTCATTTACTTAGACTTAACTAGTCACCTAAACATTAACATTTTCGAAATCCTAAAAGTGACAAATGACAGATTTTCAATTTGCTCTGAGACTTTTGGACCCCACTGTATTTTTAAAATGTCAGAATGCATTCTTGAAAGTTATTTCTTTCTCCATTTGCATGGAGGTTAATGCATGTTACTGTCTCATAGTAGCAACCAAAAAAGGTAAGGGGGCCCTGAGACAGCCTGTCGGGGTCGGCGAGGAGGGGTAGTCAGCCTCTGTCAGATGGGATTGTCAATGACAAAAGGTCTCACTAACACATAGTGACTGATGAATGGAAAGAATGTTAAACCCTTCAGAGACGGAGCGACAGTCTTAGCCTATATACACACACTCGGGGGAGCGAGTACACAGCTGTGGTCAACACCTGATGCCGGTCCTAAAACACACAGTATACTAACATTTATGTATGAAACAATACCTTACAGTATCATTTATATACTATGTATTTGAATACGGTAACATGGTGGCATATGTGGTACTACCATCATGGTAACTTAACAGTACTTTAAAAGATTAAACTAACAAATATATATAAAAGCAATTTACATTCTTATTTCAATATGACCCACATTGCAAAATAGATTAAATGCTCTTATTTCGTTTCTGTCTCTTGAACACAAACACAGCAAGCAACCCCATGTCTGCAGAGGCGAGACATCTGCCCCATTGCGGTGGGATTTGATGGGGTTGGGGGCGTAGCTCAATGCACCAAACCCAGATGAAACATGCGGATGGCTGTTAGCTCTCCATCACGTGAAGTACCCTGGGATTGAATGCATAATTTACATTTACACTGATGCTCAGAGCCTCACATTAGGGAGTGGTATTCAGCTGTTATGCAATGCCACTGCATACTGGAATCATATTAGAGGAGTTAATGAACCCTACAGGAAGCAAATCATAAGACTATGACTGAACGTGAAACGAGAAATGAAAGAAAACGGAGTTTTAAGCATGTCATGCAACTAATGAGATATTTTACAGGTCCAGAATATAATTTAATTATGATTAATGTCCAACAAAAGACGTGTTTCTACAGTCTTCTTATTTATTTTAAGTCAAGTATTTACTCAGCCTTCTACACTTAGAGATAAAGATGACAAACAGACGCGATGATAACCAGTCATCTAACACGAGACTACTTTATCGTGTCAGGCTACACCCTAAAATGTGACATGGTTTACTTAGAATTACTGTACGGTCAGAGACAAACATGAACCACAACACACACAGCATGAGTACGCCATTAAATCGACATGTCAAAGCGTTAACTACGTGATTTTACTTTAAATAGTTAAACTATGTTCTTTTTAAATAGTTAAACGCTTAACTATGCAAGCCCATCTCGTAGTTTTAAATGGAGTAGTTTGACAATGTAGCTCGTGGTAAAAGGAGTTAACTATTGAAATCTTGTATGAATACAGTCATATTTTATGGTTAAATGATACATTGAGATTTTCGGTATGCGGGTTAAAAGAGCAATTAAGTGTTTTATTTGAAATAAAAAAAATGTGGAACATTTTTAAATACACGTCTTGTTCATATGGAACGTTTTAAGTGGAAGTTGAAACAATGAGTTAAACTGTATCTCCAAGTGGAACACCAAATATTTAAACTAAGCGCGTCGTTCGTTTCGAGTTTTACGCGGTTAAATTGTTACAATGTATCTCGAGGTTTCGTCACAGCCAGAAACACGTTGTCGGGCCAACCTAGAAATGTCGTAAAGGGAAAGAGCTGAAGACTTTTTTAAGAGCTACTAAACATCAGGGGCACACATAGCTGTTTTCTTGAGACATACATGTTTAGCTCTGCAATGTAAAAGTCACGAGACTGACTAAAATCTGCTTCGACAAACAGGCCGTGCAACATCGCGGCCATAGAGGAGGAAGTTTGTCTGCTACATTCCTGAAATCTTTGTACTGAAAGAAGAACGTCTTAAAGGGGTGCTTTACTCCCTTTTAAAGCCACAGACCTAAAACCTGTTGCTTCAATAGAGAAAACAGACTTTATAAGGTTTAGATAAAGCACATTTCATTCATTTAAACGAACTAATTTGAATATTCGAACTGCGGAAGTCTCACACTCTGGGAAGCCATTTAGAACTCTTTTTACCAAAACGTTCGATATTATCTGTTACTTTAAAACAACCTGTTTGAACATGGAAATTCCTAGACAGCGTTCAAAGAATTAAACGACAAACACGTTAACACTTACTCCTCGTCCCATTTTGCTTCTTTGGATTAAAAACGATCTCCTGGGTTTCCCAAACAATCCAAGATTTCTTTTAAAAACAACAAATTAAAAGTCCTTTTTTTTTTTTTCCGGGCTGTTTTTCCTTGGTCAACGTTGGACGTGTCGTTCAACCCGGACACGCATCCAAGCCGCGTTACAGTCTGATCATTGAATGCTTATATATAGTGGGGTTTTTCTCAGACTGTGACGTCAGCTCGGATTGTCATGGTAACGCGGAGGAAAGGGGCGTGGTCTGAAGGGGAGGCAAGAGCTGGGCTGGGGGACTGTGTTAGACTTTCACCTCTGAACTTTGGTCACGTTGAATAAACGTCCATATCAGAGTGAAGATACTCTTTTTGTTTGATCTTATCTTTGTGAAATGCTTGTTAAGAAGCCCCTTAAGATCTCTTGAAAGTTAAAATCCAGCTTAAGCTTGTATCTGTGTTTTACAACATGGTCATTAACTGGCCACCATGTTCCAAAAACCACCTGGTATCTGGTTTACTGCAGGTCTGTGTGTACCAGACCATCTAGAAACCGGTTTAACTACGATTTTCCATCTCTTTAGTCACTATATGGTTGCATGAGCTC
Source organism: Mylopharyngodon piceus (assembly GCA_039654765.1). NCBI lineage: Eukaryota > Metazoa > Chordata > Actinopteri > Cypriniformes > Xenocyprididae > Mylopharyngodon > Mylopharyngodon piceus. The sequence goes on along the minus strand of CM077440.1, from coordinate 19,963,076 downwards.
AAAGTAACCTGGTTAAAATTTGTTTTAAGAGTATTAAACTATAACATGGTCTTCTACTTGTGGTATGTGCTTAAAAAAGTTAATCAGTGTTAATCAGTCTAAAAATCATGACTTGCTTGGTTTTTCATTGTCTTATAACCTACATACAAGTTAGAAAAATACATTTAGCAAATTAAAAAGTTTGTGTGCAAATGTTGTTGCATTTACTAATTCATAAAGATTACTATATCATTAGGATACCATACACTAATTTGAGCTCAGGCTATTTTTGATCCTATTTCATGGTCGTTATTTTCTTCTTTTCTGTTTTTCAGGATTATCTTCATTAGAGGGATTATGCTCATTAAACACATGGATCGCGTGCGTCGATGATGGAAATTGACCAGTTGAAACAGTGCCTGTTGGAGACTGCATCTTCAAAGTAGGGGAGCTAAAAATATCTTGAATTTTATTTACAAGCTGTGGGCTCTAGCCTATAAATGTGTTGTCATGGAAACTATCATGTCACCCCCTAATTTTAGACTGGAAGAATGCCCTCTAGTGGTAGTAGTGAATTCTGATGTGCCTCATTATGGCCAGAGTTTTTTTTTTCTGAAATGTTAATAAAGTACATTTTTGCTTTTTAGATTTATTTGAGCATTAATGTATTGAAACTGAGCATTTGCTCCTCTGAGAGAGGAGTTTTTAAAATGTGTTAGATGTCTGTCACCTTGAGATAAATCAGTAGTAAGCCCAATGATGTCATCATCACATGTGTTTTATATCATGATGAAACATTGCATCATTTTCTATTGTTCTTATATTAAACTAACTACAGTTACCATAAGCTACCTCTACAGTTGGTGTTTTTACACCTGAAGAAGACATAATTTAATTAACCAAAAAAAGTGATAATGTGATTTTTCAGGTTTTACATTTTATGTCTCTGCGAGGACCAATATTTGATTCATATTCAGTGTTGGTTTCACTGATTTGTACACTCTTAAAAATAAAAATTCTTTATTGGCAACAGTGATTCCATGAAGAATCCATGGAACCACTAAAGGTTCTTTATAGTGGAAAAAGGTTCTTTAGATTATTAAAATGTTCTCTACGCTAAAATAAAGGTTCCAAAAAGGGGTTTTCACAGTGATGCCATAGAACGATTTTTGGTTCCGCAAAGAACCTTTCAGTGATCAGTGAGCAGACTTGTATGGCTTAATATAACGTAAATGATGTCTCTCACTGAAATATGTAGTATAAAACCCATGAAAGATTTACATTATTTTAAAAATCCACATTGTTTTATACATATTTTGGACAATGGGGGCGCCATTTTGTTTAGGTGCACAGTGCATTCTACGTTGATGACGTCAAATGGTTGCACTCGGTGACCCACTGGCGCTACCCTGTTGCTATTTTTACCGCAACACAACTCAGAATACAATATACGATGCCACATTGTGCGGCTTTTGGTTGTAATTTTCAGTCGAAGGGCAACAAGAAAAGCGATGTAAGTATTCACTGCTTTCCTAGCGATAAGAAGGGGAGAAAAGAATGGGTTGTGAAGAATGTGGATGAAAAAAACTTCCTAAAGAACTGCGTCTTTGTTCTCTCCAATTTAGCCCTGATGCCTTTGAGGCTTTTTTAACTGTGTACTTTGGGGCAACAGTAATCTAGTAAGGCATACAAGTCTTAATATCCGGGGTTCACTTTAAAATAACCTTCTTTTTTTTTTCTAAGTGTGAAGAGCATTTTAAAAATCTAAAGCACCTTTTTCAAAATAAAGAACCTTTTGTGGAATGGAAAGATTCCATGGATGTTAAAGGTTCTTCATGGAACCATCGACTCCAATAAAGAACCTTATAAATGGATCTTTTAAGAACTATTGACTGAAAGGTTCTTTGGGGAACCAAAAATGGTTCTTCTATGGCATCACTGTGAAAAAACCCTTTTGAAACCTTTATTTTTAAGAGTGTAGAATCAAAACTTTCACCGTCAATACTCTTAGGCTATCAAGAAATGTAAAAAGAAAATGATCAACACTTCATCTGCATCGTTTTAGATTCATAGAGCATATTGAAGAAACACAAAACAAACTCAATCTAGTTTCACTGGTTTATTGATTGAAAATGACCAGATTCTGTATCATTTTGAAAATATCAAAATGAATGTCTTCTTGCATATGTTTGCGACATGAAGTCTTCTTGTTTCAGTAGTATGTTTCTTTTTCCACCCAGCCTGAAACAAAACAGCACAGATATTAGAGCCAGTTCATTCTTAATCTCTGAAAGCACTGAAAAACAACAAAATACTGTTAGGAAAGTTATCAGAAATCCCATTCAAAATCCAGCTTTCCTCTTGTGAAACAGATATAGATGTTATTACCTCCTGGGCTCCGCCTAAGGATATATCTTCTAGCTTCATCATAGACGAAGATGAGCAGTGAGTATGGGAAGGCACAGAACCACCAACATGGTCTAAAACATAATAACAGTGTTAGGTGTTTTATTCCAATTTTTGATGTGCAAAAGACTAGTTATGTCCACCTACTTGAGAGGATACATTCTCAAAGCAACGTCCATGCCTGGACAGTAGGACAAGAAAGCTGCCAGAGCAGTTTCTTCAAACAGTCCAAAGATGAGGATTTTGTTTCTATGAAAGAAAAGTGGTGAACATTATGACATGGCCTTTAAAATAACACATATTATACAAGTTTATGGCTGGACCCTTTGTTTACATACTTCATTCCTTGCTGTACAATGGAATTCCTTCTGGTTTTACAGATGATCAAGTCGGCCCACTGCACAATCACAATACTGGCAAAGAATGCCGTGTGGCATGTGAACTCCACAATCTTTCTGCGCTCATACGTCTAGAAATATAAACAGATGAGCAATATTTACATGATTGATACTTCACATTTGTTGTATTATAGAAGTTTTTGATTTATAGAGCTGTGACACCTACCCATTGTTGGCCATAGCTGTCTTCCAGGTCATTGAGATACTTATCGTCCCAGCTGACTCGAATCCCTATTAAATCGGAGGGCAGGAATCCGTTCTCGGCAAGAATTACAAAGTAGCTAAAGAACCCTGCAACTGCTTGCATCATACCTAAAAATAAGTATGATGACATTAAAATTAAAGTTAAGAGGGTCTGTCAATAGATAATTAATAAAATAATTGTGTATAACCTGCAATTAAGTGCAAATATGCAAATGGTTGTATGTATTTATGTAATATTTAGCATTTATTTTTCAAATTGCTGTGCATTCCTTTTTTAATTTTTTTCTTTAAAAAAAAAAAAAAACAGTAGGTGGCACTGTTCATAATTAGCAATTACAAAGTTTCGTTGACAATATTAATGTGCTAAAGATATAGCCAAACTTCCTGGTTGTGCTTCACTAAGTCATGGTTTACAGCGAATTTAGAACAGCTAAGCTCCGCTGCCTAACAACGCCCTAAATTCACTGTAAACTACAGCTTCTTGGGGCTTATTGCTTTAATATGTAACAAAGATGCTTTTGCAGCTAGTCTGCTGCTGCAACGCATTAGTACCATCGAAGGTGTGTTTTGCTCATCTGTGATATTTTGTATGTTGAGCATCCATGATAATTAATTTAAATGCTATGCTTAGAGTAAAATAGTTCACACTGTTTGAGAATAATAGAGTTCTTGTTCAAAACCAGGTCAAAGAATGAAGATAGCGCTAGTAATGAACATCTGTTTAGAATAGCCATGCTCTTACCGATTTGACCGTAGGCCATACTGATTAGCCTCTCATTCACCAGTTTATCTGTTTTAGCATTTCTGGGTTGTCTCTTCATGATGTCACTTTCTGCAGTTTCGTAGGCCAATGAGATAGCAGGAACCTGTGGAAACGTTAAAAAACGAATCAAAATATAGCTGCAAGCGTCAATTACAGCATTAAGCACACCACCAGAATCATGCGTAACCAACTAGGTATATCACATTTTAAGACACCAGAACCATAATTTTAAGCCAAGTGGTTCAAAATTAATGAGTAAAACCATTTCTTTTCATTTTGACCATTTGGGGGAGCTGTCACAATTTCACAAAATCATGGTTCAGGGTATGGTTCAAAATTCACCTACTGAAGATAAAACTGTTGCTACAATATAGCTTCATTTCCTGTTTAGAGTCAAATTCATTAATGCATTACAGGAAAACAGTTATAAAAAGCAATAAGCCAATATTTGTCAAGCTGAGAAGCTGCATATAGATTTCAATTAATTTCAAAATGGTCAACAGCCAATATGGCTGACACCGGAAAAAAATGGGCATCACTGTATATGAAGAGTCATGAGTAGAGTCATAGCTTTACACTAAATTATTTAGAAGTCATTTAAATATTTGTGATTTTCTGTCCAGTAGGTGGCGCAGTATACACAGGTACTTTAATTGCATGGCTGCAATGGCAATTACAAGGTTTCATCCAAGCGTTGCCAAGATAAGGCCACATTTCCTGGTTGGGATGCTATTCACTGGCATCGCCATACGATTATCTGACCCAAAGCTGGGGAAGATCTGTATGTTGGTTTGTTTTAAAGATGGTGGAAACCTTGATCCAGTGAATCAGAGGAAAAAGAATAACATGGTTCAAGGGTTATTAGCAAAAATGTGTGTCAAACGTTGAGCTGTTGGTGGCACTACGGGGTCTGAGAGGCCAACCATAAAGTTGGTCAAACTGATGGTCAAGTCAAGTCAAGTCATTTTTATTTATATAGCGCATTATATAATACAGGGATGTGTTTCTCAAAAGCATCATGAGTCTAAGTAGATTGTAGAACCAATGGCACCAATGGTCTCTACGGTCAACTGAGCTCACAATGATTTTCAGAAATGCAGCCAAGACTGTTTAGAGTGATAAACAGGAAAATAGTGATCATTGATGCAAAGAGAATTCAATTCTGCTGTAAAGCATCTCTAGACAATAGTGTCATTGTTCAGCTGAGGTCAGCTGAGTGTTGATTCAGTTCAGTTCAATAACTGTAAAGTTCATCAATTAAGAAATGAGTTCAATTCAGCTGTGAAGCAGCTCTGCAGAAAACAGTGATGTCATCATCTAGCTCAGGTCAGCTCTCATCCAAATGGTCAATCAGTTTACCAAATGTCAATACGTTTTTACCATATGGCTCTAAGAGCTGCAAACCCAAAGAAGAAGAAAACTAATCTACACAATGGTTGTCTATGCACCTTCAGTGCTTGACCCCTGATTCTCAAACTGGACAATATTCTATACAAATAAAATGTGTCCTTTCACCTACCATGTCAGTGCCCAGGTCAATGCAGAGAATGGTGACGGTGCCCAAAGGTAGAGGAATACCGACAAGGACAAACAAGAGGAAGGGTGACATCTCAGGGATCTTACTAGTCAACGTGTAGGCAATGGACTTCTTCAAGTTGTCAAAGATCAGACGTCCTAAAGTTGAAGACACATTTGAGAAATAAGTCTCAAAGAAACCTTTATAATTCCTCAGTCAATTAAGTTCCCAATAACATGTCATACCTTCTTCTACTCCAGTGACAATTGAGGCAAAGTTGTCGTCCAGAAGGATCATGTCAGCAGCCTGTTTGGATACGTCAGATCCAGCAATTCCCATAGCCACACCAATGTCAGCCTTCTTCAGAGCAGGAGAATCATTGACACCATCACCGGTTACGGCTACAATGGCACCCTGATGAGAGAAAAAATGCATTTCAATGGTACCTGCTGGGTAAAATCATCTAGTATCAACTAGGATTGGATAGATAACTCTCTGGCAGTACCTGTCGCTGACAACCTTCCACAATGATCAGCTTTTGTTGTGGAGAAGTTCTGGCAAACACAATTTCTGTATGATGTTTCAGGATGTCATCCAGCTCTTCTTCACTCATATTCTTCAGTTCTCCACCATGGACCACACAGGCCTTAGCATCTCTAGAGGCACACATTGTATTAGCAGACATACAGAGAAAATTCAAAACTTGTTGTCCATAAAGTTTTTGTTTTGAGATGGCAAGTTTACCTTGGATTAACTTCTCCAACTGGGATATTCAAACGAGCAGCAATGTCTTCCACAGTCTCATTGCCTTCAGAGATGATACCAACACCCTTTGCAATAGCTTTAGCTGTAATTGGATGGTCACCAGTAACCATGATAACCTGTAATAGAAGATTATGAATTTGATTAACTGCATGTCAATACAACAAGTATGAACAAAATTGAATATGCTGCAACAAAGGTGCAACATATTCAAACAGTGGATCTTGAATCAAGAACAACATCTTGATTCAAGACCCTTTACGATAGCCTTAGCTGTACTTGGATGGTCACAAGTAACCTGCGATAGAAGATATAAATGCTTGATCATCTGATTAATTTAATTTAATTTAATATGGGTACATTATAATCAAGCTGTCAGTCTTGAATCAAGGTGAAACAACACCTTGATTCCAGCACTCCTGCACTTGCCCACAGCATCTGGTACAGCAGCACGAGGAGGATCGATCATGGATATAAGGCCAACAAAACACAGGTTCTCAGTGGGGAAGTTCACTTCATCAGTATCAAATGCAAAACCCTCAGGAAATTGGTCATCAGGGAGCGAAAAGTGGCAGAAACCTTTGAGAAAGAACATAATCATTAGTGTGCATAGGCATAGTTTTCACTGCAACAAAACTCCACAAGGTGAATTCATAAGGTTGCTTTACCCAGCACTCTTTCTCCAAGACCTCCGAGTTCTACATAAGCATTTTGGAATGAATCTTTCATTTCATCGTCCAAAGGCTGCTCTTTTCCTTGAATCAAAATGGTGGAGCATCGATCCAAGATCCTCTCAGGCGCTCCCTTCATCACCATCAGGTGCTTAGACTCTGAGGAATTGGGATTCTTGTGGATTGAGAGCTAGAAAAAGCAAATTAGGTGCTGTTAGGATGACCAGTCAAATCTGCAAATCTCCAAAGAATACATCAACAAAAATACCTGATATTTGTTGGTGGAGTTGAAAGGGATTTCAGAAATCTTTGTGTACTTCTCTCTCATTTCAATGACTGAACCACAGCACAGCTCAATACACTTCAACAGGGCAGACTCAGAGGCATCACCAGCTGTTTCTCGCTGCAAAAGATTGATTTTGTTCTTTTACTAATAGTGTCTTCACAAACTTATATTTATTGCTGAACCTCTACAAGTCACTCTAATGGTAAATCATCTATATATTTCCCTAAATATCCTAAAGTAATAAATATTAAGAAAATCAAGCACACCTTGAGGATTGGGAGATGGCTTTGATCAGCAAGGAAGACAGCACGGTTGCACAAGCCAGCGATACGTGCAAGAGCAGACCAAGTAGCAGAGCTCTTGTCAAATGAGGCTCCACTCTGGTTCTCTGTGGTGTCTGCTTCATGAATCTGGTTGTCAAACCACATGTGAGCGACGGTCATTCGGTTCTGGGTCAAAGTTCCAGTCTTGTCAGAGCAGATGGTGGAGGTCGAGCCAAGAGTCTCCACGGCTTCCAGATTCTTCACCAGGCAGTTCTTCTTTGCCATTCGTTTGGCAGTCAGAGTTAGACACACCTATATGAAGTTACAAGTTAAGTAATCATTTTTGGCTCAAGTGTTCTAGAAGTGTACTTTGCACTCAGACTTACAGTTACAGTGGCAGGGAGACCTTCAGGCACATTAGCAACAATGATTCCAATCAGGAAGATGACAGCTTCCAACCACCCATATCCAAGAATCAGAGAAAGAATGAAGAAGGACACGCCCAGGAAGACAGCTACACCAGTGATGATGTGGATGAAGTGCTCAATCTCTTTAGCAATTGGTGTTTTTCCACCTTCCAGGCTGGAGGCAAGAGTGGCGATACGACCCATGACGGTACGGTCACCGGTGTTGATGACAATCCCTCTGGCAGTACCTAGTGAATATTGTAATTATAATTAAATAATTCTGTCATTGCTTTTGCTATTCAACAAACTTCACCTGTCTTATTATCATTGTACCTTCAACGCAGTTGGTGGAGAAGAATGCAATGTTTCTGGTTTCCAGGGGATTTTCATTGGAGAAGTCAGGAGCACGAGTCTGGGGCTCAGATTCACCAGTGAGGGAAGAGTTGTCCACCTGGAAAAGAAGGAAAGGAAGATTACCATGAATATCCATGTTGGTCCAGACTTGTTTATGCTGGGTAATACTGGTTTGGTGTTGGTCTACCTCATGGGTGTCAAATGCTGTTTTACCTCTGTAAAACATTGGCCCACCAGGAGCAGGTTTTTGGACACCCCTGGTCTAGCTGGTAGACCAGCATAGACAACCTTTTCACCCACAAAACATTGGTTGACTTGCATAGTAATCCTAGTTAGACAAAGAAATCTTTCTGGTTACGCTACTTAAGAAGCCTGTGTAACTGGTCCTACTCGACCCGCTCCAAGCGGGATTCAAACCAGCATCTCCAACATGGGAGGCAGGCACGCTAACAAGGACGCTAAAGACCACAGCCTCTAGCGTCAGTCGCTAGCACTCCTCTTGAGGCTAAGGGAGTGAAGTTTACACACACAGCTCTTACTAGCTTGCTTCCATTACACTCAGCCCCCTAAACCTCAGTCCCATCCGGGTCACGGCACCAAATGTAACCAGTCCAACTCGACCCGCTTCAAGCAGGATTCGAACCAGTGTTTCCAGCATGGGAGGCCAGCATGCTAACAAAGACGCCAAAGATCACAGCCTCTAGCGTCAGCCGTTAACGCGCCTCTTAAGGCTAAGGGAGTGAAGTTTACACACACAGCTCTTACTAGCTTGCTTCCATTACACTCAGCCCCCTAAACCTCAGTCCCATCCGGGACACGGCACCAAATGTAACCTGTCCAACTCGACCCGCTTCAAGCAGGATTCGAACCAGTGTTTCCAGCATGGGAGGCCGGCATGCTAACAAGGACGCCAAAGACCACAGCCTCTAGCGTCAGCCGTTAACGCGCCTCTTAAGGCTAAGGGAGTGAAGTTTACACACACAGCTCTTACTAGCTTGCTTCCATTGTTTCTTCTTAACCTCACTCCCATCTGGGTCATGGCACCAAATGTAACCAGTCCTTCTCGACCAGCTCAGAGCGGGATTCGAACCGGTGTCTCCGGCATGGGTGGCGGGCACGCTAACAAGGACGCCCACTAGCCTAAGTCACTCTTGAGGCTAGGGGAATGAGGTTTAAAAGCACAGCTCTTACTAGCTTGCTTCAGTTACACCTGGTTGGACACCAGTATACCTGCAACCCATTCTGGCGACCAGCATTCATAACTATGCCAGTCTTTTCAACAGTAGGATTGTTAGATTTGCCATTCTGATGAGCTTTAGGTCTTACCTTGCATCCTTGTGCAGAGATGATACGAAGATCAGCTGGGATTCGGTCTCCACCTTTGACCTCCACAAGATCACCAGCAACGACCTCCTCAGCATTGATGCTCTTTTTCTCTCCATCACGCACAACCAAGGCTTGCTACAAAACCAGAATGTATTAAAATGACTAGTTTTATGTGAGAGCTACAATGTTTATCAGAATAATATTGAATTTCAGTACCTGAGGGACAAGGTTCTTAAAAGATTCCATGATCTTAGAGCTCTTGGCTTCTTGGTAGTATGAGAAGCATCCCGTGATTATGACAACAGCAGCAAGCACAATTCCCAGGTAAAGCTGCAAAAGTCATTCTACTAATTATGCTATGAAGAATTATGTGATGCACTCTGTTGACATATGAACTATATATACATGAATAAGAGAAGACCGTTTTTGCTCCATCGTACATTGTCATTTGCGGGTTCGTCTTCGGAGGCAGCCTGGATTCCGTATGCCAGGAAACAAAGGATCGCACCAATCCACAGCAGCGTTGAGAATCCACCAAAAAGCTGTTTGCAGAACTTGACCCATTCTGGAGTCGTAGGTGGTGGGGTCAATGCATTCGGCCCATCACGAGCTAAGACCTCCTTTGCACGGGAAGAAGACAAGCCCTGCCAAAAATTATTTAAAAAACATTGTTAAATAATGTTGAAGCAGCGGCTGTGGATGTCAGGCATCCAAGAGGCTTTTATTTAAAAAACAAATTATGAACATAAATATGAGACTCCAAGGAGATACTGTGGGATAACTGAAAGGGGCATGCTGTCCTTGAGGTGTTGGAGTGCAGTGAAGGTCAGGGTAGGGCAGAGGGTTTGGTCCAGGTAGGGGCGGAGCTAACGGACGCCACCCACTGCCCTATGTCCGGGTTTGCTTCAGGACAATCGAGTTGAACAATTTTACGCACATAGGTTTCAGATTCATAGCTTACATACATAAGTTGCAAGTACTTGTATTAGACGTTTTCCATTACAATTCATAATCTACTGTTTCCAATACATATAATCTACTGTTTCCAATACATAATAATCTACTGTTTTGCCTTGAACATACCTGCTGTGATCTGGTTAACATCTCACACAGACATCATAAAATGAACTAAAATGAAGTAAAAGCGCTTTGATTTGACAGAAAAGAGCTTAATATTACAACATTTCAGTGATTTTTATTCAGGTTACCAGCTGTTCTTTTTTAAGGTAGATAATAACAGGAATCATTTATGTTCATCTTATCAGATTAAAGATGCATACAAATTATTTTAGATGCATAACATTTCACTAAACTCACTCTGGTCAGGTCAGTGCCGTATTTGCGGTGAAGCTCGTCCAGCGTCAACTTGTGGTCGTCCTGTGTAAAAGAAAAGAGCCTTGAAATCTCAGTTCCCCACATTATGATTATTGGATTATTGGATCAATGTGTATTTTCTAAATGCATTCATATACACACCAGATCGACTTCTTTTTTAAGATCGTCCATGTCCTTTTGCTTTCTTTTCCCTTTTTTTGGCTTTTTGGCTCCATCCTCTGAAGTTGCCGCCAATTTGTACTTATCATTCCCCGTCTATCAAGAATAATAATACTTAACATAAGCAATAAACACATTGCTGATTTCAAAAGAGCAGAGCAAAAGATTAAAAAAACACAATTAATGGAGCAACAAGAGCAGGAAAGCAAACTGGCAGTATAATAAAATATGGTCCACTCACGCCAAGCCCCATTTTCCTTGTTTATTCCAAATCAAACTCTAGAGCTTTTGGATTTTGGTTGCTGTAGTTCTCCTGATAGCCTCTCCGGAGACAAAAAGCTCCTGTGTGTCCTAGCCAGGTTCACTAAATTTATACCCTGCCAACTCACCTGTTTCAAGGAGGAGTTTTAAGAAGATTAGGGAGGAGTTTGGCTGCTGTCATGGAGCTTTAACATTTATTCAACCTTCATCCATACAGGTAGGTCATGTCATTGACACCAAGATAGCTTACTCAATATTTTAATGTCATATTATTAGACCTGTGGTAGTTTGCACATAACAATTTACTAGTATTTAAAAAACCTTCCCTGTGGACTGATTTGTCTTCAACATCAAGTTCAACATCTGTGCTTGTGAATCATTTATTTCTTCATAATCGGGCACCACCTTACTTTTATGACCTCTGGCCACTTCTCCATTTCAAAGGTAAGCGAGGAATGACTGTGTAAATTGCGTCCTTTGGCATTCAACACCAAGTAATCAATCTGATAAATCAAATTACATTTGGACACGGCCACAAACGTATCTCAAGAATTCTGAATGTGGGTTTTGCATACGCTTTCTCCGTGTTTTGTAAACGGCTTGCTATCTTTTCTCTGTCAACAGTGGATTAAGTTTAGTCTATATTTATGCTTTTCAACAGCTTGGCACCACTTATATGTCTGTGAGCATGCTTTGCACATTTCCTTTTGAGTTTGCATCCATTTGTTTGGTAAATACTCCAGGAAAACCACGAGCAGCTGGTGCTCCTGTTAATGACAGCATGCATTAGGAAGAAGGGGATGAACTGTGCAGATATTCAAGGTGAAATCAGGGTTGTGGGAATGTCAACAGTGACGATCAGCCTCTCTGACAGTCGTTACCAATTCAAGCAGAAATCCATTTTTGTGGTTACATTTTAATATCTTTTTCCTCATGAAGGTCTGGCACTCATTAACTTGGGATCATGAAATGGGGCTTTAAAATAGCTACCTAACCTGTTTTAAGGAAGCAGTCCAGTCTCTGAAAGGAAACATTATATACTAAAGTAGGCGGTGTGTGACTTAGGAGAGCGACCGCCCTTGTGTTACTCAGAATTCAGGTTAATAATAGAGAATATATTACTTTGCAACAAACAAGTCCAAATAGTGCGTGGATCAAATCAGGTGACAGCTAATAATATAGCCTTAAACAGTGAAAACTATCATTTAGGAAACCGGTTCCAGTGCTTCATCCCATAATTGGTCTGTCTGATGCAGGGATTATTCGCTAAAAGAAAGGCCAATGTGTTGAAGTCGCTCGTTCTGCAGAGAAATGTGAAGGGGGAAGGGCTCATACTGTATCTCTCTGACACACATGATTACAGCAGGGGGCTTTATGGACGTGAGCAGAAATGGCAAACGAGCCTCGTTGCTTGGAGTTCTTAAAGGAGGAAAATGTCATCTAATGCCATTTTTGGGTAATAAATGTCTGGCCCATACATAATATATGATATAACAGTATATTAATTACTTTACAAATGAAAGGTGCTTCATGTTATTTGATTATTATGGAACTAGATGGATGCAAACCATAATATATTATAATATAATATAATATAATATTTTTTTTCTGTCCAAAATATATTTGTTGTTGTGAACAGCATGGTTGAAATGAATATATATTTCCAAATTGATAATGTAATATAAAATATAAATATAGTTTAACCCTACAAAAATGTTACAATCTGCAAAATCAAATGTACTTTATTGCTGATAAATTATATACATTATAATAATAAATAATAAACACACACACACAAGATATTCATATGGGGTCGGTAAGATTTTTAAAAATGTTTTTGAAAGAAGTCTCTTCTGCACACCAAGGCTGCATTTATTTGATAAAAATACAGTAAAAATTGTGAAATATTACAATTTACAATGGCTGTTTTCTGTGTGAATATATTTTAAAATGTAATTTATTCCTGTGATCAAAGCTGAATGTTCAGCATCATTACTCCAGTCTTCAGTGTCACATGATCCTTCAGAAATCATTCTAATATGCTGATTTGCTGCTCAAGAAACATTTATGATTATTATCAGTGTTGAAAACAGTTGTGCTGCTTCATATTTTTGTGGAAACCATGATATATTTTATTTTTCAGGATTCTTTGATACAATAGAAAGTTCAAAAGAACAGCATTTACTTGAAATAGAAATCTTTTGCAACATTATAAATGTCATTATTGTCCCTCTTTATCAGTTTAATGCATTTTTGCTGAATAAAAGTATTAATTTCTTTCAAAACAGAAAAACACCTTACTGACCACAAGCTTTTGAATGGCACACACACACACACACACACACACACACACCAAACTGAGAGATTCCAGTCTTTCTTCCGTCTCTTTATTTCCACAATATGGATGTCAGCGTTGTAAGTGTACTCTTCTGCTCATCAATGTGCAATAAGCACTGTGGAGTGTCTGTAAGAGCGGCTCGCTCTCTCAGGCACGCAGCTGCGAGCGAGGAGGGAAATGTCAGCCGCAGACACTGGGAGAGAGAGAATAATAAACATGACAACTGTGAAAGAAGGCAGTGTCTCGCATGACTCTCTGTGAACAACACTGCAGAAAGCTGCAAGAATCTGATTTTAGAAGCTGGATGTCACTTCTAGTATGTCCCCACAATTCAGTGGCATTATGAGTCTATTCATATTCAATAATAGTTAGGACAAACCTGTATGACGTTCTTTCTTCTGAAGGACATTTTGAAGGACAATTTAACTTGCTTCATATACTCTTGGTCTTCTGAAGCCATACTTTAGCTTTGTGTTTAAGATAAACTTTAAGAACTTTAAGATAAAAAAAGTAATTATTTTAGTGGTATAATATAATATAGTATAATATATGAGCAATATCACACTCATAGCCGTGCGATATGGCTATATATCAGCATGGCTGTGATTCGGCCGTAGGTAATCGCAGTGTGCTGATATACAGCCATATCGCACGCTTACGAGTGTGATATTGCATTTATACAACAGTTCGACGGCACGAGTGTGTAAATAAATAAGAAAAAACAATGGAGTGTCTTTAAAAACCCTCTTTTGTGAGGAACTACTTCCTTCCGCTACGGATTCAAATCTCTTGAACTAGTAACGAAGGAATGTTGAGTCACTTCATTGAAACTCATTGTAATATGTAGAGTATTATGAGAGAGCGAGTGTGTTACCTGCATCTAGCTGATATTCTTCAGGTCAATCTTATATTCATAATCACAAAATCAGTTTGAATGTCCGCTGAGGAAAGCGATATTTTTGTCCTTTTAACATTTAAGAGGATTTCCCATGACAGCGCTAGTCAATGCATTTGTCAGTTGCGTCTTGTGAGTGTTTTTAAAGTAAAAACAACGTCCTTGTTTCCTTGTTTCAGTCCATTTCAATATAAAAGTCTTTGCGACTGACTGACTCACTCATAAAGACAGTCTTTGCTGCCATCTAATGGCGTATTAATGTAACCTTCACTGAAGACGAAATCACTAATGGACTCTTTCTCAATACCAAAAAATATGGCATGTTATTTATATAAAATATTATTTATTGAACAATAATATTTAAATTAACAACAATAGCCATTATAACAGTATAAAAAGTAAAATAGGAAATAAACACAAGCAAACAGTTCAGTCAAACGTACAAAAGCAGCGCTCTAGTTAGTACAGGATTTAATTTCAATGTAAATATAAAGTTATGAAACTTAATATAGCCCTTAAGCCAAATCTATTAGCTCTGGAACAAGTAATATATTAATAAGACCAAGGATTGCCTGTTTGATATACCCAAAACGAATTATACCTCATGTTTAAACACTATCTACATAAGAGCCAGCAGCAAATTCCCGAAGGACTGGCCGAGATGAAGCTGTTCTCGGCGGGTACACGAGCACTGAACGGCCGCTGACGGCCTGGAGCTCGCATCTCCGAAAGCGTCTAAACAAATTTTCAAATAGGTGCTATATGTTTACATATAAATTGCATATCTGAAGTCTAAACAACTACATTCTCACCTAAAAAACTCTTAAAACTACATTTCGTGACAAAATAACAGTAGTATCTATAAAAATATGGTGGGTTTGCTCGTCCGCCATGACACTCGCTGTGAGAATGCTGACAGTGGAGTAATTCAAACGGTGAAACGGTTCGTGTGGCGATACTAGTAGAATATCGCATGGCTGGAAAGACCTCTCAGCCAATCAGATTCAAGAACCAGAACGAACTGTTGTATATAATATAATATAATATAATATGGGACAAAATATATTTGTTGTTGTAAACAGAATGGCTGAAATAAATATATTTTCCAAACTGAAAATATAAATATAATTTAAATTTTCTTTACAATGTGCAAAATCATATTTGGCAAAAAAAAAAAAAAGCCAATCATACGGCAAAATTGTATTTGTTGTTCTTGTCATTCATAACAAATAAACTAAATCTGGCATCAGTGGTAAAAAACAGCCTCACATTACATACCACTTGACTCAAAACAATACAAATTTTCTAGTAATTTTAGGGTCTAAATTATTATTTACACTTTTATGCTTAATAATCTGCTGAATGTCTTCTTTAAAAAGAGGTCTGTATTCTACAGCATTTATGGACCATTTAAAGGGACAGTTCACCCAAAAAATGTCATCATTTACTCACCCTCAAGTTATTCCAAACTTGTATGAATTTCTTTCTTCTGCTAAACACAAAAGAAGATATTTTGAAGAATATGGGTAACCAAACAGTTGATGGGCCCCATTGTATGGGGAGAAAATACTATGGAAGTCAATGGGGCCCATCAACTGTTTGGACCATTTTTGGGTGAACTGTCCCTTTAAGCTCAGATCTATGCTCAAAAAGAGGTTACAGTTACTGTGCTGATTAGATAAGCAGTGTTCAGCAGCCGTAAACATCTAAACTCTGCTTTGTGCCTGACAAACACTCTTTAATAACAAGTTCAGCCTCATCTTGGCTTGTTTGGGTCTTGTCACACTCCATCGGCTGACACAGTTTTTACTATTGCACGATGAGTGACAGAATTGTGTTTTTTGGGGTGAAGCTACTCCTTTAAAACGTCCATTCTAAGGCACCTGTAATTACACCCCCCTCTGGGAAGCCCTCAAGGAAACTCAGCACATGATGTCCTCTGCTGCGCTCCGTCCCCGGAGAACCGACTCAGTCAGACGAGCGACTCGCTCACATATAAGGGATATTGTGTGCTCGATGTGAGAGAGCATTGTTCCCTCTCAGAGCCGTGGAGAGAGAGCGATCGAGAGAGGCAGAGTGAGTAGATTTACCTAAGATTTGTGTCTCCAGGGTTCAGGTTACCAGACATCGCCCCCCGCCTCCGTCTGCCCACTTTGTCCCTGAACAGAATTTTCCACTCGTCTTTTTTCCTGGGAAGACACCTACATTCATCTGCTGCACTTCTCATCCTCTCATTATACACTCGCCTATAGCAAAAAATAGACAATAATTGTGAGGGATTGAGTGTAAACTTAGAAAACCCTCTTAGAAGAGTCAAACAAATCATTCTTAGTGATGAAGATGTGGTTCATTGTTGCATAAACGTGTATAAAACATATGTTGCACAAGGCTAAATTACATCTGACCTCGTGCTGCAAACAAACATCTTTTCAATAATTATATCCTTTAAGCAAAACAATTAAAATGCCTTGTGACGGTGTGCATTCTGGGCCAAAAATAAGCCCAAAAATGTTAACCAGAAACTGCCCACATCCAAAAGTTTGGGGTCAAGATTTGTTTTTTTTAAATAAATTAATACTTTTATTCAGCAAGGACGCATTAAATTGATTAAAAGTGTCAGTAAAGATGTTACAAAATTGCAAATCATCATATTAGAGTGATTTCTGAAGGATCATGTGACACTGAAGACTGGAGTAATGATGCTGAAAATTCAGCTTCGATCACAGGATATAAATTACATTTTACAATATATTCACATAGAAAACAGTTATTTTAATTTGTAATAATGTTTCACAATTTTTACTGTATTTTGATCAAATAAAAGAAGCCTTGGTGAGCACTTCTTTTTTAAAAAACATTTTTACTGTATTTTTAATCAAATAAATTCAGATTTGATCACAGGAATAAATTAAATTTTACAATATATTCACATAGAAAACAGCTATTTTAAATGGTAATAATATTTCAAATTTTTTACTGTATTTTGATCATATAAAAGCAGCCTTGGTGAGCACTTCTTTTTTAAAAAACATTTTTAAAAAATCATACTGAACCCACAACATTTGAATGGTTGTGTAAAATAGTGACGTTATGGAAAAAAAACAGCCCTTTTTAAAAATTAAAACAATTAAAAAACAACAACAGTAAAAAGGAAAAAAAAAAAAATGCATGTGCAAAAAAGAAAGATACATGAATCAACTTAAAAGAACTTGAGAGATAATACATATTAAATGTTTGTTAATATGTTACCATTTTTATTATTTATTCTTTCCGTCATTAATCATTTAAATATCTGAACTCTTGCCGGCTAATTTATTTTCAACACCCATGACGCTTCGCTGTGAACTTTGAACGGTTTTGCCCTCAAGACGTCTTTGCTTACCTATAAACAGCAGAAGAAAGCAGAGCTGTACAAAAGAGTAACACGAACGTCTAAAAACAAAATGGCCAGTGAAAGTAAAGATTGTGCGCTAGAGCTGCAGGTTGACACAACAAACGCAATATGTCACACGGGGTCATGGAAAAGCGCTCTACCGAAACCATTGTGAAACATTGTCCCATATGGGCTTGACAAAGTTCTCTGGTGAAATTGTTTTAGCCCTGATAGCGATTAACACCAAGCCTAACAGAGAGTCTACTAATACTCTAATGACAAGTTGCAAAGTTACTTGTAGTAGAATGTCTAAAGTGGACCATTAAAATAAAATGTAACTCTAAGCGATTATAGCATTAGACCTACAAGCACCATTAATGATTGATCTCATCCAGAACCTCTTGACTTGACTAAGTCTTCCAAGCAGCAAAACCTCGTATATTGGTGTAGATATGTCGTTGACACCTGGCTGAAGCTTAAACTTATGACTGTTTACAGAACACAATGACCATAAACATGTGCATCAGGTTCACACAGGAACATGTACAGGACACCTATGAGAATGAACTCAAAACTTAACCCAACAAACCACTGCATTAACAATGAATATATGTATTAAAGTGATCAAAAGTGACAGTAAAGACATTTATAATGTTACAAAATATTGTATTTCAAATAAATGCTGTTCTTTTGAACTTTCTATTCATCAACGAATCCTGAAAAATACAATATATCATGGTTTTCCCACAAAAATATGAAGCAGCACAACTGTTTTCAACACTGATAATAATCATAAATGTTTCTTGAGCAGCAAATCATCATATTAGAATGATTTCTGAAGGATCATGTGACACTGAAGACTGGAGTAATGATGCTGAAAATTCAGCTTTGATCACTGGATATAAATTATATTTTACAATATATTCATATAGAAAACAGGTATTTTAAATTGTAATAATATTTCACAATATTACTGTTTTTACTGTATTTATATATATATTTTTTACTGAAAAAAATGTTTTTTTGTTTGGGTTTTTTTTTTTTTTTTTTTGCTTCATAGGAATGGTACGAAACTTGGTAAAGGTTTTGGCACTTTCTATGTGAACTAAAAAAAAAAAAAAAAATCATGGACATGATTCGAAAAGGTTAAATGGTCCTGAAAAAAATAGTCACACTTGTACTCCTCCCGTTCCAAAATGAGCACATTGGAAATGAATGGGAAACGAATTTCATCTAGTGGAAACATTTGGTACTGCGGCCAGACAAAATCTGACTGAAAGCTCATTTTTTGAGATATCAAGCTCAAATTTGGAACACAGCTTGTTTAGTTTTATAGCTTTGATTTTCTCACAGTTTTAGAGGAAAAAAGAAAACACATTTTGGAAAATATATAAATTGAAAATAGTATTTTTGTGCATTTTTCATAACAATAAACGTAAAATTCTATAACTTTTTTAATTTCACTTTTTAAATTTTTTTCATGTCAGCAATAATCTGCCAAGTGTCATCTTTAAAAAGAGACCAAACTTCAGTCTGTGTTCTATTTACCACAGTTTAAGTTGGAAATTTTATTTTCAGGTCTATGCTCAAAAAGTGAATAAACGGATTGTAACTACTGCATAAATATAATTTAGTACCATAAAATCCCATAAAAATATAAAATATTCAATAAACAACATTATCAAACTAAAATATAGTACATTCATTTCATTGAAATGAAAAATCGATCATTGTTGAAATGTATATTTAACATACTGTTTAACTATAATCAAAAAGTATTAATCTGATTAATCTGTTAGCATTTTATATAATTAATATTTGTATTATTAATTATTTCGGTCTTCAATCGTATGCCTTATCCATCTAATTGATGTGTAGCACTCATTATGCTTCACTCTTGAACAGTTTTGCCCTCGAGACGTCTTTGCTTATCTATAAACAGCAAGGATCAGAATTACAAAAGAAGAAAGAACACAAATGTATAAACTCAAAACACTGAAAGTATAATTATGCTGCAGGTTCACACGCAGGATCATGGTGGACACGAAGAGCAAAAAATGAAAAAATCACTTCATTTTTTTATCTTTTAGTGCTAAAAGGTTACAGTAGCAGACTGTCTTTTAAGGGGCAACTAGATCAGTTGCTTAAATCAGCAAATGCTGAAAGACACTTTTAGGTTTCGACACGAGATGGTGCAAATCCAAAGTAGCACAGAAATACCATGGAAAGCATTTATTGTGAGTTTTTGGAGTTGGTCAGGACAGATTTGGCAACCAAATGCTCTCAGAATAACACAGAAGTAAAGTCTGACCACTTCATAAGATTCAACAGATGTATTTATTCGCTAGACGGGCATTCCTGTTTCACAAACTGCAAATTTTTCACAAAAATAGCATTCACAAAAAGGCTCAATGCCCAATTAGCATGGCAGATTTACAATTGGAACAAAGGTAGCTCAACATTTAAAGAGCTTTGTGCTTAAAACTGGCTTTATTCATATGCTGAGAGAAAGGCAGAGAAACAAGCTGCATTGGGTTCGTTTGGGAACAGGTCCCAGCTAACATATGTTCTAAGAACGTTTTGCTAACGTTCCCATTAAGTTATCAAAAAGTTATGTTCTCTGACGATTCAAAACATCCAGTTTTTTAAATGTTTTAAAGGGGTCATGAATTGAGAAATCAACTTTTCCTTGAGCTTTTGATATATAAGAGGTCATCGTACTATAAGAATATCCTGTAAGTTTCAGAACTGAAAACTTCCTTGTTAGTCCAAAAGCTTTTATTGACACCAGTCCCAGCGAACGACTGATCCTGGAATGCGTCATAGATAGGTGAAACTCCGCCTCCGCAGAAGAAATCAACGCCTACTTCATCATTGCGACGTTAGCCCCGCCCACTGGTGTGTTAGTGAGATGAGGAGGAGAGAAGAGCGATACAGGACTAAAATAACATTACCTTTCAAAGGATCCTAATATATTCATTTATTTTCAACAATGTGAATGTCTCAGTTGAGCTTTATTTCTTTGTATTCGGTACATTTCACTGTGGATTCTTTGGTAAATCAATCGCATTTCAGCGCAGGCTTTGCAAACAGACTTTTACGATATGGACTCGACAGTAATGCAACAAAATAAATAACTGTGTTAATTCTAATGCCTGATCTGATATTAATGATTCATGTACAGTCACATGTTCTTTGTCTGTGTGTCAGTAAATCAAACCAGTGACTAAACGTTCAACTTCACGTTGTTTCTCAGAGTAGGATGAAAAAAATCTGTTATTTAAACGGTGATTAAATTATATATAGAAAGCGATCAAAGAACGCTCCCTTTACAGTCGCTGGAGCTGTCAATCAAACAGCGTGAGTTTATCATTGACTGAGTTCTGGACTCGCGCCAAAACTCCTGTTTTATTCGACAAATCTCTTAGTTACAATGCGTTTGCACTGTTAGTTATGATGAAAGCATTCGTTAGTGTGCAGAAACTGAGTTGCAATGATGAGATCACTGCTTTCATGAGCTCAACAACATGTCTGTGATCGACTACAATGTTCATCACTGCAACCTTTCATGCCACGATCTAAGTATAATGCCACAGATCTAAATGTAAACAACACTTTTCATGATTAGTTAACCTTGAGAGCTGTAACAGTAAAAATGTGCTAAAAGTTCTCAAGAGAGTAATAATTATCTATTTCATATTGCAAAGATGTTAGCCAATCACAGCAGTGAAGTCTCACAGCAGACACGCCCCTTCAAACAGAGCGTTCAATCAGAGGGCTAAAATCAGGGTAGGTAAAATGCCTGTTATTTCAAAATTATTACAATTTTTTATGTAAAAATCATACTAACATTATAAGTGCACCCCAGGAAACATTATAAAACAATAAAACAACGCAGTTCATGACCTCTTTAAAAATGTTTTTTCTTATATGTGAACATTCCATTTTATTGTTACTTTTGAATGTTCTCTGAACATTCTAAAACAAGTAGTTACATTTAAAAATTTAAAAAATGTTAGATCATCATCCAACTAAGAAGTTTCAGGAGAAAAAGTTCCATGAATGATAAAAATGATTTTTTTGTGCTAACGATCTGAGAACATTATTAAAGACCAGATTAGAACATTCTATTAATGTCACTGAAAGAACTTTTGTTCATAACTTTCCAGAACATCAGCTAAAGTTCTGAGAGCGTTCGCTGTTAGCTGTGAGGTAGTGGACATGTCTTGTGTAATAGTTGGCAAAATCTGCATTCAGCGGGCTGGGCTGGTAGTTTACCCTCAAGCGGGAAGTTACTGAATGACTTACTGAGGGAACAAACGAGTAAAGCGAAGGAGAAAAGCATGTGTGTGTTTGTGGTCACTGTGAGTTTGCCATGTAAGACATGTTCCTGGTTCAATTTTGTTGATCCTGGAATAACATTCCTGTCCAATCATTTTGTCCTACCCCTAATCCTAACCCTACCCATAACTTAATACTTAAAATCAGAGGGAAATGATAGGTGAATAACACTGATGTAGAAGCACCTCACCCTGATTGTATCTGACTGGTTGATTGGAATGTTGTTCCAGGATCAACAAAGATGTTGATCTAGGAATATGTTGTACTTGGTGAAATCAGGTTCACTGCGTTGGTCGTACAAGTGTCTTTGTGAAAGAAGGCGCCCTGTTTGTCTATGACATCATGAGCTTCAAACATGCCGAGGCGAGGCAAAGCCTGCACTGCTTTCGATGAAGACTATAGCAAACAAAACATTCAAAAGGTGAGCCATTTGTTTGCCTGTGTGATTTTGACAAAAAAGCATTGTGTATTATCCCATAGGAAAGAAAAATCACACTTTTTAATATCTCAGTTGTTACTCCAAGACAGCAGTGACACTAAATTGAGAGATAAAGCCTGTCTCAGATTCATCTGCTAAGAAAAAGACCACAGACTCTCTCTAATCTCGTTTTAGAAATAATGTCTCAAACAGTTTGCTGAGATACCCACTATCTACATTAAAGTTATATGTGTTACATTAATGTTACATAAATGTATACAGATAATAAAGTGTATTATAAATGTATACAAAAATGTTTATTTCTCTTAATGAATTTTAGGAGAAACAGCTGAGACAATCAATCTAAACAAATAATAAAATAATGAACTAATGTTCCTCTGGCACTTTATCATCCCAAAAAGCAACATAAAGAACAAAACCTCTATAAACAGTTCTCCAGTACATGAAGTACATGACCTTCACTTGCTACACTGTCTTTGTGAGTCCCTGTGAAAAACTCCAGGCCGGAGACACTGTGAGAGGGAGGAGGACGTGGAAAAGTTCCTCACTGTGGATCGGGAGGAGGTCCGGCGCTCACAGTCCTTGATCTGTAGAGGTCATTCCTCTGTTCCGGCACACTCACGTTTACTCACTCCTCGCATTCCCATTTGTGCTCGAGGGGCTTCAGACTAATGTGGCCTTCGTGGCCGTTTGACAGACGGGTGAGCTGTCATTGCACAATGTCATTTCCAAACATGCAGCTAAAGTTACGGGAAGGCCAGCGATGTATTAATGGTTTTAGGAGATAATCCCTGACACATTCCAGGACGCGCATTCACCTCCAAACAGATGGCACTCTTATTAACATGCCTGTGTAACCGGGAAAAAAGGACACTGGGAGAGTGTTGACTTTATACGTCACAGAGGACACAATAAGAGAAGGAAGTTACTCTTAAAAACCTGTGAGCCCCAAAACTATTAAACTATAACTATAACCCAGCAATTGGGTTCTTTTAACCCAGCGATTAGGTTGTTTTAACCCAGAAATTGGGTTGTTTTAACCCAACAATTGGATTGTTTTAACCCAGCAGTTGGGCTGTTATCACCCAGCAGTTCGGTTGTTTTAACCCAGCGATTGCGTTGTTTTAACCCAACAATTGGATTGTTTTAACCCAGCAGTTGGGCTGTTATCACCCAGCAGTTCGGTTGTTTTAACCCAGCGATTGCGTTGTTTTAACCTAACAATTGGATTGTTTTAACCCAGCAGTTGGGCTGTTATCACCCAGCGATTGCGTTGTTTTAACCCAACAATTGGATTGTTTTAACCCAGTGGTTCGGTTGTTTTAACCCAACAATTGGATTGTTTTAACCCAGCGGTTGGGCTGTTATAACCCAGTGGTTCGGTTGTTTTAACCCAGCGGTTGGGCTGTTATAACCCAGCGGTTCAGTTGTTTTAACCCAGCGATTGGGTTGTTTTAACCCAACAATTGGGTTGTTTTAACCTAACAATTGGATTGTTTTAACCCAGCGGTTGGGTTGTTTTAACCCAGTGGTTGGGTTGTTTTTACCCAGCGATTGGGTTTTTTTAAACCAACAATTGGGTTGTTTTAACCCAGCGATTGGGTTGTTTTAACCCAGTGGTTGGGTTAAATGTTTGCCCAACATGCTGGGTAGTTTTATTTAACTCAACTATTGTTTAAAAATTACTGTATTGATGCTTAAAATGAACCCAAAGTATGTTGGAAATTAACATTTATTAATATGTTTAATAAATAAACATTTATTAATAAGTTTAATGAATAATAATTAAACAATAAACATTTATTAAATTGCTTATTAATAAATGTTCACCTTTTGATTATTATTGTTGCCTCTCGTAATTATGTGTCTGATTTTTAATTTCCAACATATTTTGGGTTCATTTTAAGCCAACCATATAGTAATTTTTAAACAATAGTTTAGTTAAATAAAACTACCCAGCAGGTTTGGCAAACATTTAACCCAACCGCTGGGTTAAAACAACCCTATAACTGGGTTTGTCCATTTTTATCCCAACTTGGGTTGTTTTTAACCCAGCATTTTTAGAATGTAGGATTTCCATACCAAAATGAAGCCGGATGTGAGTTTGCAAAAGCAATGGAAAAATTGCTATTTCATCATCGTCATCATTCACTCACCCTCATGTCTTTCCATCACTTTCTCCTGCTGAACACAAATGATATTTATGATCAAATAAATATTAATGTGCACTTCAATCATAAGATCAAGAACATGTATAAAGGAGAATCAGTTCTGACTTCATGTTGACTTTAAAGTCTCTACAGTTTTAATATAAGAAATAAAGCAGCACCTTGACAGGATCATGTGTTTGGTTAAATGATAATCCAGGTATTTGTAATCAGATTATGGTTGATTTTAATGTGAACTGTCGAACACTGTGCTAGCAGTGATGTGCTGGTGTGTTAATACTCCTAATGACACGATTAACAGACACACCTGCAGTCACTGATCAGAGAAATAAACACCATGGATGCAGTAATACTGATCACAAACAGATTAATATGTGCCTAAAAAGTCCTGCAGATGAAGAATATGATGCTCTGAAATACACATAGATGAGGATGGGCATAAAGATGAGTCTGAATAGCCAAATACAGTGATTATAAGTGTGCATTTATACACCTCATGAACATATATATGATGTATATGACTACTGTTTAAAAGTTTGGGGTTTTTGAAAGAGGTCTCTCCTGCTCACCAAGGCTGCTTTTATTTGATCAAAAATACAGTATAAAATGTGAAATATTATTACAATATAAAATATCTGTTTTCTATGTGAAATAGATTTTAAAATGTAATTTATATCCAGTGATCAAAGCTGAATTTTCAGCATCATTACTCCAGTCTTCAGTGTCACATGATCCTTCAGAAATCATTCTGATATGCTGATTTGCTGCTCAAGAAACATTTATGATTCTTAAGCTTTTGTATAAAATTTCTAATTCAATTTCTATGCAAATGAGTCAATAATTGTACACTCTAAAAAATGCTGGGTTAAAAACAACCCAAGTTGGGTTGAAAATGGAAAGTGCAGAGCCATCGAGATCACAACACATTTAGCCAAAGACTGGAGGATAAGAGAGAGAGGCGCAACTGCCCTCTTTGCACCAAACACTCCCGCCAACCTGCTGTTGCTAGGCAACCTGCGTGCATGCCAGAGATTAATGCACGCAATCCATGAGACTCAAATGTCTTTACAATTACAACGCGACACAAGGGGTGCAATCAGAACATTGTTTTCCTCTGCAAATGTAAAGGGCGGCAGAGGATGAACTGAACAGCTTGCTGCTAAAACAAGTGCAGATTGAATTTTTCCACGCCGCAATGCCACATTCCGCCGTGCTAATGCTCACAGATTAGATACGCATGGAGGGCCTCTCCTGTCATGCGTTCGGGGACCGGGGGAAATTCCAGCCTCTGATACAGTGGACACAGTCCAGTGGCTATTGCATTACCTCAGTTATTATGCAAAGCTAAAGGAATTCCAGGCTCATTGGTCTAACGCGCCTGTGGCGATGTTTATGCAAAATGACATTACATTGCTTCTTGCACGTTTAGCGAGAAGTTCAAAGTGAAATGCGAGATGCGCTAAAAACGCGTTCAGTTTTATAGATGAACAGATGAATCTGACGGGGAGAAAGTGCAATGCGCAATATGGTGGAATAAGTCCCGCCTTCTAAATAAAAGAGCCAATCACTAATTGCTAAAGTCATTGCATCACTGTGGCTTCCTTTAGAAGCTCCGGTTGATATAGAAACAGTCAGGCTGTGTCAGAAATCACCCCCCTATACCCTCATTTCCTATTCCCTACATTACTCCACTAATATAGTTCACTTGAAGGAGTGAATGAAAGCGAGTGAGTGAATTCGGACACTGAGTGCGCCGGAAGGGTTGCCGCTTTTGCATAGTTTGTGCTTGATGTTTAAAAATGATTTGAAACTTAGCAGACTGGCAGCTCCAGTAGTAATGAAAAAAAATGTATCATGAACTCTTTCATGGAGACTATGTATAAACATTAATTAAAACAATCTGATAATCAGCTACATAAAAAAAGTTTGTCAAGACAAACTTTGAAGTTGGCTTGAGAAAGCCTGACTAGAAAGTTTGAAAAAGTTTTAAAAGCCTGAAGTTTGAAGGTTTTCAGTTTGAAGTAGTCTGAAGTTTAAAGTAGTTTTAAAGTCTATCAGAAAAACAGTTAGATTTAACATTGTTAGCATGTTTCTAGCATGAATTAGCACATTGCTAGCATGTGTAAACATGTTGTTTGCATGATTTAAGACATTGTTAGCATGTTTCTAACATGAATTAGCACATTGCTAGCATGTGTAAACATGTTGTTAGAATGATTTAACACATTGTTAGCATTCTAGCATGAATTAGCACATTGCTAACGTGTTTTAATATCTTGTTGACATGATTGATCACATTGCTATCATGTTTTATCATGTTGCTTGCATGATTTAACACAATGCTAGCATGAATTAGCATGTTGCTAGCATGTTTCTAGCATGAATTAGCACATTGCTAACACATGAAAGCATGTTGTTTGTATGATGTAACACATTGTTAGCATGTTTGTAACATGAAACATGCTATCAGAAAAACAGATAGATTTAACATTGTTAGCATGTTTCTAGCATGAATTAGCACATTGCTAGCACGTGTAAGCATGTTGTTTGCATGATTTAACATGTTGCTAGTATGTTTCTAGTACGAATTAGCACATTGCTAGCACGTGTAAGCATGTTGTTTGCATGATTTAACACATTGTTAGCATGTTTCTAACACGAATTAGCACATTGCTAGCATGTGTAAGCATGTATGCATTATTTAACATGTTAGCTTGTTTCTAATATGAATTAGCACATTGCTAGCATGTGTAAGCATGTTGTTAGCGTGATTTAACACATTGTTAGCATGTTTCTTTAGCACATTACTAGCATATTTTAATATCTTGTTAACATGATTGAGCACATTGCTAACATGTTTACTAGCATGTTTTATCATGTTGCTTGCATGTTTCTAACATGAATTAGCACACATTGCTAGCATGTGTAAGCATGTTGTTAGCATTATTTAACACATTGTTAGCATTTTTCTTGCATGATTTAACACAATGCTAGCATGATTTAACATATTGCAAGCATGTTTCTATTATGAATTAGCATATTGCTAACATGTTTTAACATATTGCTAGCATGTTTCTAACATGAATTAGCATATTGCTAACATGGTTTAACATACTGCTAGCATTTTTCTAACATGAATTAACACATTGCTAGCATATTTTACTAGCAGAACACTCTGAAGGTCTAGTCTGAGTTGGGTGGTTCTAGCTTGTTGCTTCAAGTTTTTGAGCTCGAGCATTCAGCATGTACACGATGAGCTACCGAGCAAGTTAACTATACAGCGAAAAAGTCATACGGAGCTGGATGTGATGCAAACGTCAACGTGTAGCTATTAGTATACAAAATCATGCTCTATGGTAAAAGGGTTTTCATTGTACAATTAAGGAACCGTGCGAAAATAAGTATTTTCATTAATCTATAATCTGCCCCTGTAATCATGATTTGTGTGAAAAGTAATAAAAGTTGTTCCCTCTAGTGTTTATTTTAGCTGGGAACTGCAGGTAAGTTTTTTTTTTTTTTTTTTTTTTTGAGTTTTGCACATTTTTCCAATGAGCCTAAGTTTTACACGTTTATTTAAAAGAGCATCAGTGACATAATTGACCATGTAAGCAATGTTTTACTGTACCAAACATACTGCCAGAATTCGTTGCTATGCAGTTGGTTTATCGTGTTTATTTAGCATGTTTCTAAGGTCTTCTGAGTGGTTTGTTCAAATCATAACTCTAACTATGAGCTGTAGATGTGATGCCCTTTAGCAAACACCACTAATTATGGTCATTTTCAGCTGTTCTATCCATAAATGCATGTTCATAGTGAAGAATGCATCATAGTGAAGAATGCATCATAATAACCAGTTGTGCTTACTTTCTGTTTTCTTGCTCCTTTTAATGGGCACTTGTTAGTCATTTTCTGTTGCTGCTTTCTCAGTGTTCTGTTCACTCGTTCCCTCGCGATCACACTCACTGTTCAGTACTGCTGTCCTACAGCTGTTCTCGCTGCATATTTTGTATCTATAAAGATAGCATGAAATAACCCTGGTGGCAAAAAATAGACATTCTACAATCAGCCTGACTCTTGCGTTCACCTTAAAGACCAGAATCAAAAATTGGACTCTTGTTGTTTTTAGTTGCATTCATGCATTAAGCTCGTTTATATTGCACTTCTAATACAACCTGAATTCGGGAAATGTTGGGACGTTTTTTTAAATTTGAATAAAATGAAAACTAAAAGACTTTCAAATCACGAGCCAATATTTTATTCACAACAGAACATAGATAACATAAGAAATGTTTAAAGGGAGAAATTTTACACTTTTATCCACTAAATGAGCTCATTTCAAATTTGATGCCTGCTACAGGTCTCAAAAAATTTGGCACGGGGGCAAGAAATGGCTGAAAAAGCAAGAAATTTTGAAAAGATTCAGCTGGGAGAATATCTAGCAACTAATTAAGTTAATTGATATCAGGTCTGTAACATGATTAGTCTTAGAGAGGCAGAGTCTCTCAGAAGTAAAGATGGGCAGAGCTGTGAAAGAGTGCGTAAAAAGATTGTGGAAAACAATGTTCCTCAACGTCAAATTGCAAAGGCTTTGCAAATCTCATCATCTACAGTGCATAACATCATCAAAAGATTCAGAGAAACTGGAGAAATCTCTGTGCGTAAGGGACAAGGCCGAAGACCTTTATTGGATGCCCGTGGTCTTCGGGCCCTCAGACGACACTGCATCACTCATCGGCATGATTGTGTCAATGACATTACTAAATGGGCCCAGGAATACGTCCAGAAACCACTGTTGGTAAACACAATCCGCCGTGCCATCTGCAGATGCCAACTAAAGCTCTATCATGCAAAAAGGAAGCCATATGTGAACATGGTCCAGAAGCGCCGTCGTGTCCTGTGGGCCAAGGCTCATTTAAAATGGACTGTTTCAAAGTGGAAAAGTGTTCTATGGTCAGATGACTACAAATTTGACATTCACGGACACCGTGTCCTCCAGGCTAAAGAGGAGGGAGACCTTCCAGCGTGTTTTCAGCGTTCAGTTCAAAAGCCAGCATCTCTGATGGTATGGGGGTGCATAAGTGCATACGGTATGGGCAGCTTGCGTGTTTTGGAAGGCACTATTAATGCTGAAAGGTATATAAAGGTTTTAGAGCAACATATGCTCCCCTCCAGACGACGTC
Organism: Mylopharyngodon piceus; assembly: GCA_039654765.1. Taxonomy (NCBI): domain Eukaryota; kingdom Metazoa; phylum Chordata; class Actinopteri; order Cypriniformes; family Xenocyprididae; genus Mylopharyngodon; species Mylopharyngodon piceus. Next base: position 19,933,252 of record CM077440.1, on the reverse strand, counting down.
TATTTCAGGGAAGCCCTGTGTATTTCAGCAGGACAATGCAAAATCACATAGCATGGCTTCGTCGTAGAAGAGTCCTGGTGCTGAAATACGTCATACGTCATACATAAAAATACGTCAAAGACGACCACGAACTCTTCAGCAGCTAGAAACCTATATCAGGCAAGAATGGGACCAAATTCCAACACCAAAACTCCAGAAACTCATAACCTCGATGCCCAGACGTCTTCAAACTGTTTTGAAAAGAAGAGAAGATGCTACACCATGGTAAACATGTCCCCGTCCCAACTATTTTGAGACCTGTAGCAGACATCAAATTCGAAATGAGCTCATTTTGTGCATAAAATTGTAAAATTTCTCAGTTTAAACATTTGTTATCTATGTTCTATTGTGAATAAAATATTGGCTCATGTGATTTGAAAGTCTTTTAGTTTTCATTTTATTCAAATTTAAAAAACGTCTCAACATTTCCGGAATTCAGGTTGTAGTTGACTGTCAGATGTACTTTTATACATATTTAAAAATGACTTTTTCTTCTAAAAGAATGAACAAAATATTGATGCACCCAGGATATGCTATCCAAATGTTTGTTAATAAAAACAATGGCTGTGGTAAGTCTCTTGAATCACTCCACACTCTTTCTTCTCACATAATAAGATCAATAACACTCAAATCAATATTTCATAATGACCGGCTAGCTGTACAATATGAGAATAGTGCTGGATATTCGGAGAACGGGTTGATTTGAAGATCTAAAACAGAACTGTCAGTCAGAAGAGCGATGCTTAAGGTCAGTCGTGCCGTGTCTGTGAAGCAGCCGAGAGCTCAGTGAGACCCAACTGTCAGTCAAAATGATGGGCGGGGTCAAAGAGAGATCACGAGAGTCTGACACTTTAAAACAAACCGCTATTCAGTTTGATAAAGATGAATTCTCAAATACTGAGACAAAATCCCACCAGAGCAGCTTCTCTCCTCCTGGCAGGGTTGCCAGGTCTGCAAAACAAAACCCACCTAATTGCTAAGTAGCCCAACTCTGCGGGAAAACCGCAGACTCGGCAACACATCCGTTACTGTATCTGTGTCAAGGAATTCGTTTTTTTTTTCTGTCAGTTTACGCTGCTTCTTCATAATTTACAAGCCTGTCCTACTTATTGTTGTGGAATTTATAGGCCTATCAGTAAGCGGGGAGACTTCATGACTGTTGCTTATATTTAGGACCCCAAAATTCTTTTTGCAATGCAAACAAATCTCATTTTTATTAATGCAAAAAAGGCATAAAGGTTTTATGTATCAAAGTAGTTAAATGTATGCTGCAAAAAAAGTTCTGTTTGGTAGGAAAATATGATTGACTGTCATTAAAATAATAATAGGCAGTATTTTCCTTCAGATTCTCCTACATGAACATTCACAGTCAAACTGCAGTTGAACTCTGTAAGAATAATCAATGTGTTTTACTGGAACACTCTCAATGGGGTTACATAACACAAACATGTTTAATTTCAACACATGTGCATCTGAGAACACGGCTGAAATCATTACAGTGCTGTTGCGTTATTCACCTGGAAATAACAAACATGAAAGATTAATTATCATGCATTTAATAGGACGCATATCGTTCTGTGACTAAAAATATCTCCCTCTGAAGATCTTGACCTCAAAGATCAAATGCAACTGGAGAATGTTACATGAGCTAAATGTCTTGCTTAAAAATGTAAAAATAGTGGATGTGGATGGAATGAAAAAATGGGAACAAAACGTTACACATTTAAGATGACCAATTACCTGAAAATAAACACCATCTATAGCCTGATTCCACCTCAATATAAAGACAGTAATTGTGGTTTATTTATCATAATTGCTACTTTATTTCTCATAATTGTGAAATTATATCTCACAGTCGCAAATCAGTGTTGTTAGTATTAACTAAAGCTATTAAAAATAGTTTCCGTTAATTGAAATAATGCTGAAATAAAATACAATATAAACATTAGATAAAAAACTTAGATATTGTCTTGGGAACAAACTGAAATAAAATAAGTTTCTGATGAAGTATACTAAAACTGAAATAAAAAATAAATTAAAGCTAAATAGAAATATTAAAAAAAAAGCAAAAGCACATAACAAAATTAGTAAAATGTAAACAAAAATGTAAAAACTAGCTAATTCAAAATACTATTATAGTGCATAAATAATACTAAAACAACATTGTTGCAAATTTATTTCTCACATATGTGACTTTATTTATTATTTTATTCATATTTAATATGGTTTCCATACCAAACACCTAAACATTTAATAAAATTAATAAAAAGTTGAGAACTACTGCTTTAGTCTACTTCAAAAATAGAGCTCAAATAAAACAGATAAGACTGATATACGTCATTTCAGCAGTTTTAGCAAATGCTATTTTGAGAAAAAAAAGTCTATAATTTGATCTCATCAGCGACGGACACTCATCCATCCCTTCCTTACATGAATGTACAGAATTATAAGCACCACAATTTCCTTTTACTGACATTTATACTGTATTCTCTCTCAAACACACACACACACACACACACACATGTGAATTCTTTGTAATTATGGCTTAATGTGCCTCTCCAGGGACTCAGTGAAGAAGATAAAGGAAGTAAATATCGTGTCATGTCCCTGAAGTCATTTCCCATCTGTGGGAGCTTTGTCAGCGCACAGACCTCTTGACCTTCGGCTTCTATCGGCTCATCCTTTAGGGAATCTAAAAAAAATAGTGTGTTGTGGTTTATGTTTGGCTTATCATTGATCTATTCTGCTGCGTGCCGCGACCGCCTCGACGAGAAAACGAAAGTGGCTTCAGAACATGTGACAGAGTAATAATCTCACACATCTCAGCCCTTTTTAAAAGGCTTTCTGGTTTTGGACTTTGTCCAGAATAATGTATTCAAATCCCAACATTTACCATTATAAAGTAATCTGCAAAGCTGGCTTCAAATCCTCTTTCAGCATCATAATCTGTTCCATATACAAAACAAGGATGCGTTTCTTTAAATATATGACGACAGTCATTAATGTAACCCAGAATGGGGTCAAGATGATTTAAAGACGCTGTGAATCTCCTGCTGTGGGAAACAGTGAACTGTTAGAATGAGTAATGAAAGACGCTTCCTCATGGATGGAGCAGCATCTAGTGGCTCTCAGACCTCTTTAAATCATCCCTGTTGTTTAACATGTCTGCTGACATCTGTCACAATTGCATGACTTCTGATGTTCTGGCATTGCATGAACAAACCGGCATATTTTTGCTCTCTCCCTATCATAGTTTTCATTTCTTTAAAGTCAACATGAAATTATAACTGTGGATAATTCATCATTGCACATTATTCTTTTTGGTTGACAGCATCAAACTCTCGTATTTTATAATAACCTGTCATATTTACATTTATGCATTTGGCATAAATTATTCAAAGCATTTTGCATTTTATATGCATTTTATCGGTTCATGGCATGCATTGCCTGGGAATCAAACCCACCGTTTCACTGTTGAATTAATCCCTGCCCCATAGGGTCAGATTTATGCATGGGGAGGTAATTACAATGAGGTGAAATAATATTGTATTTTAATCATTATTATTATTTCACTCTAATGCTAAAACTCTGTAAGACAATTACTTTATAAATTAATAACATTTAAAATATCGTCGCTGTCGGGCAGAAACCTCCATATCGTCATTTTAATACTATTGGTCATATTTTACATCCATCTGTGGGTTTTGCAAATATTTAACCAATGAAAACTATTAAAAAGAGCTTGTGACTAAACCTCGTAACTTCATTGGCTCCTCAAACTGTCAGTCAAACCGCATAACTCCACCCCCTCTATCGACCGTCGCTGCTTGTGTGCAATGCAAAGGTAAATGAAGAACTGGTTCTTTGAATAAGTACAGAATTTTCTTTACTCAAGAAACACTATATGGCTAATGTTTTATGTATTTGAGGAGCGGAGAAATCTAGCATTTGCCAAAACTGTCTTAAATAGCCTGTGTGTAGCAGCTTCCTTCTTTTAGCCTAACATGAGACTGACAGAATCTCAAATGACAGAAAAAACAAAGTGCCCACATAGCTACAGCTACAATAAACTTAATAACCCAACGTAATGCAATGCAAAAATGTATTTTGCCTATGTCAAAAGAATGTAAATCCAGCCTTGCCTACAATATCATGTCTCGCTCAGAAATAAGTCACACTGTGGAAGAAAAGTGGGTTGTGAACACCATATTCATCCTCCAAGTCCAAGAACAGGGTCCAGAATTTCCAACATTAAATGCAAGTCAGCTTTGATAATAATAATAATTATACCTGTACAACAGTAAAGCTGCTGGACGGTTTGAGTTAAAGAGCAGCAGGAGGAGGTGATGATGGTGACTTACATCTCTGCATGACAAAACAAGTGTGTTCATGTTCAACACAGAATACTGAACAGTATCTTTTAAATTGCACTAAAAATAGTATGCAGAACTGTACGCAGTAAACAGCTCATTAAAATTGCAATGCGATTCAATTAAAATTGCACACAGAAATTGAGCAGTATGCTGTTCTCACAGCTGACATGCAGCTTGTGTTATACACTCTAAAAAATGCTGGGTTAAAAACAACCCAAGTTGGGTTGAAAATGGACAAACCCAGCAATTGGGTTGTTTTAACCCAGTGGTTGGGTTAAATGTTTGACCAACTTGCTGGGTAGTTTTATTTAACCCAACTATTGTTTAAAAATGACTATATGGCTGGCTTAAAATGAACCCAAAATATGTTGGAAATTAAAATTCAGACACATAATTACTAGAGGCAACAATAATAATCAAAAGGTGAACATTTATTAATAAGCAATTTGATAAATGTTTAATAATTATTATTATAATTAATATTTTTTAAATTGATTTATTATATAATTAAAACAACCCAATCGCTGGGTTAAAAAAACCCCATATGCTAGGTTAAAACAACTCAAATGCTGGGTTAAAACAACCCATTTGCTAGGTTAAAACAACCCAATCGCTGTATTAAAAAAAACATTTGCTGGGTTGTTTTTAACCCAGCATTTTTTAGTGTATGATGTACTATCACTTCATATTATGTGTTTTGTTTAAATCCTTGTTTTCATCATTTTGCATTACATTAAATCATCAGTCACAGTGATTTCTGACGGCATTCATACAGACCATCATGTATGCTATATATACAGTTGTGCTCAAAATTATTCATACCCTTGAATGAGAAATATTGGTCAGATGAAACAAAAAAATGAGCTTTTTAACAGCAAACTCTCAAGATGGGTTTGGTGCACACAGGGGTAAAAAGTACCCCATGTGTACAATGAAATATACTGCTGTATCTTTAAAGTTGTGGGCCTATTTTTCTGCTGGAGGTCCTGGACATCTTGTCCAGATACATGGCATCATGGATTCTATCAAATACCAACAGATAAAAAATCAAAAGCTGACTGTCCCTGCTAGAAGTCATATAATGGGCCGTGGTTGGATCTTCCAACAGCACACTGATCCAAAACAAACATCAAAACCAACACAAAAATGTGTCCCTGAGCACAAAATGAAGCTTATGCCATGGCCGTCCCAGTCTCCTGACCTGAACCCTAAAGAAAATGAGTGGAGTGAACTGGAGAGAAGAAGCACCAACATGGAGCTGGGAATCTGAAGGATCTGGGGAGATTCTGCATGAAGGAATGGTCTCTGATCTCTTGTCAGGTGTTCTCCAAACTCATCAGGCATTATATCTTGGCAAAAGGAGGTTGCAAAAAGTATTGAATAAAAGGGTATGATTAATTGTGAGCAATGTGTATTAGAGAAAAACATTTCTTTCATAATGACATTTTCCCCCCATTTAAAATTCTTATTCTCCAATGAAAGGTTGGATTTTTGTAGATTTTTAAAATAAAAGATCAAAAGGATTAACGATGCAGATTTATTTTCATAGCCTTCTTTGGTCATATTTACCAAGGGTATGAATAATTTTAAGCACAACTGTATGCTTATATAATATTCCCACTTCATTGCGCTGAACGTTTCTAGACACGGCCTGAATATCACGTCATTAAGGCCACTGCGTCACAGAGATGCTCACGAACATCTGTTTTACTAAAACACAAGATTAATTTTTTAAACAGGATTCAAAAGTAACATTCCCATAATGATTGCAAAATGGAATGTTTCCTTAACATCTGCATACTGTTAAACATTTAAAAAAACTGTAGAACATTCAGAAATAACATCATTGCATAATTGGAACAGTCATGGAACAAAATATGTTCCAATAATGTTTGGAACGTTCCAAACATTATTAGTACATATTTTTGTTAGCTGAGTAGTTTGTTCACTTGTTAGAGGAAGTTTTTTAGTGGTTCTTGGTTATATTAGTTCAAAACCTTTGACTTAGTTCAGCAAGCAACCATTCAGAATCCAGCGATGTCCTAGAAACCCTCCAGAACACACAAGCAAGTTTGTGACCTGCTAGTCGAAAGCCACTGTAATAGATCACCTGTATTTGTGTTTGCGTCTGCATGTACTGGTGTTTCTCTCTCTCGTCTCATCTGTCTGCTTCCTTCTCTGAATGAGAGTATAGATTGGTGCTGGATGTGTCTGAGAGCTCAAGGGTGCTCATTAAAAGCAAACTAGCATGCTGCACTTTAATCTGGAGATGTCTGGAGTGTGAATGTGGAAGGATATTGATAGATCTGTCTATAATGTCCTCAGTCTCGATGTCTGTGTCTGTGTAGCAGGAGCTGGTGTGTGATGAACATAGCAGGATAAACATGATGAGAAACATTGCTAGGGATGACAAATGATATTCACAACCCAGTGTACTGCCATAACATGATGTATTTTGAGTGCAACTGGACACACACACACACACACACACACACAGCAGGTTGGGACTGTTATCCATGAGGAGCTGACAGGATCATGCAAAGACTCTCTAATTGTTTGGTTACCAACATTCTTCAAAATATCTTCTTTTGTGTACAGCAGAAGAAAGAAATTCATACAGGTTTGGAACAACTTAAGGGTGAGTAAATGATGACAGAATTTTCATTTTTGGGTGAACTATCCCTTTAAATATCTGATTACAGCTGTTTTGTTGAAAGCACTTATTTTAGGATTTGTTTCTCGTATGTGTGCACACAGGTTAATGTCAGCGTCTCTAGCTGTTGGATTGGTTCGTGCGCAGGGCTTATGACCCATTTTGGTTCATTGCCCTTTCCAACAGAGCACAGGTGCGGATCAGAACACGCTCCACAAACACTGGATCATCGGGGGGAATCGCAGCCCTCGGCGCTCTCGATGTGTCAATGCCACACGTGCAACATCAGCCACTCGAAAAACACAACACTACATTTATAATGCTGAAGTGGATGATTCTTGTTTTAAGCATTATTTCACTTCATTTTTATACATTTTTCAAAAATCAAGACTTGATATTTTAAGTCATTTTGCTTCTCAAGTAAATGTATCTTGATAAAAGTTTTTTTTAGATATTTGTATTATTAAAACAAGAAAAAAATACCAAGTAAGAAAATAATTTTTTTGCAGTGCATAATCCAGGCACGGAATTACAAAACTGTGATATAATTCCGTATTACCAGTTTCCCTGAAATTTCAGAACATTTCCATATTATCCACTCAAAAAGGGCCTATTTTTGCACCAATACATCTGAGAAACAAATACAACTCATGGGCAAAAAAAGTATATCAAAAGCATAATTCAGGGACAAAAGGAAGCTGCTATGGGCCTGTGAGTGGTTTATTTAGGGTACATCAGTTTTCGACTACATTATCAAGTACTATCAAGCTCACTTCAAAGGCTTCAGGTAAAATGTTGGAGCACCTTATGGTTTCAGTACATAGCTAAAAGCTCTGAAGCCTAAAATCACCATACATTATGCAAAGTACTAAAGAGGCCATTTCTCATTATCAAACATAAAACAGCCCACATATACTGAGGCAGCGCTGGCTCGCTTTGATCATGGGGGCCAGTCCCACAAACACACACATTTACATATAAATACTTGCTATTCTTTGCATTATGGTCCATCAAAATCTCTTTAGCTCCAAAAACTAGTGAGCTGCATAAGCAGTTGCACTGGGTTATTTATTATTGTTAACAAACTAAAATTAAAACAAATTGTGGTATCTGTCAGGAGTTAGTAAGCATTGAAGCACACGAGACAGGAATAGCAAACTTCATCCATTTTGTTTACTCATTCACTTCCGTTCTCTCACATGACATCACTTCAACAGTTCTGTATTCCTCTTTCAAAATAGTAGTCAATAAAATATAAATAAGTGCTTTTAAGCCTTTAAGCACATGCATAGGTATTATGTTTTAATTAGCAAGCCCGTAACTATCTCGAAAAGACCATTTACAGACAATTTACCATAGGAAATATATGGTTTATAATGCTTTTTAACAGTTATCGAGGTTGAGCCAAAAACCTAGCACTAGTTCGCCAAAGTTGGTTTTTGAAATAATCTCCAATATTTAACGAACGATTCGATGGATAGCAGCATTCCTAGAGGCAAAGATGCCCAGAATGAGTAGTTCAACCAAGTGGTATGAATGTTGGGGGCGTGTGCAAAAAATTGTGCAATATACAATCCTTTACGCACACAAAAAAACCCACAAAGGCGCCCCCCGGTGGCCGATTTCTTTCGAATTTCTCACAGGGCTCTAGGGCCGTGAATCAAACAGGCCCAGCGATCGGCCTCCATTAACCTTGCCTGATAGCTGCTCAAACTTCATTGGCCACCACCAGCCGCATTTTTTGAGAACCCGAATGTCCTCAAAGGCAGTCTTGGCACCTTGGTCAAAGGCACCGCATGCCAATTTTCAAGTCAATCAGACTTCGGGTTGCATAGTTATAGCCATTTTTAAGTTTTTTCCATGTTATAGTGCCACCAAGTGGCCAGTAGCCGCATCCTTTTTCACGCGACCACAGAATGAGCTCTTACATATGTGTGCCAAGTATGGTGGAAATATCTCATTCCGTTCACAAGTTATAGCCATTTTAGTAAAAGTGGCTCCGCCCACTTTGAACGTTTTGGTGGCCCTTAGGGACCGTGAATCAAAATTTCAACTTTTTTTTTTTGATAATTATTGACAATCAGACTCCAGACAATCTTGCTGCACTGGTTTGGTTCCGATCGGGCCAAAAACCTAGGACTATTTCGCAAAAGTAGGTTTTTCTGAAAAATCCAAAATACCCGAAAATTTTGCCAGGGTGACGATCAAATCTGAGACATGCATTTTGTCCGTCTTGAGCCAAAGATTCCAACGATATAAGATATTTCAGCCTAATGGTTTAGGAGTTATGAGCCATTTCGTACTTTTGACCACTGTAGCGCCCCCGTCAGGCCGATTGGGGCGAGCCTTGGTGACGTTGTAGACGGTGTGAGTACTACCAGCCCTCAAAGTTTCAAGTCTTTACAACTTACGGTTTGGTCTGCCCGATCACTTTTAGGGGAGAATGCCGATCCTTGGAAATTTTAACAATTACAATAGGGTTTCAGCACTTGAACCCCTAAAAAACACTTCTTGTATTGAACAACATATTGACAATCAACATTTATCTCAAATCTGTTTCAAAATTGTGCCACAAAAATGAGGGTTCTTACAAGACAGCGCATTGTTCCAACTTTAAAATGCCGTCCAGGTAGGCTGCTCACTTGTATGGAACAGAGCTTGAAAGTGAATGTCCAGTTTGCTATGAGAACTTTATTGGGATTGAAGCTGTCAAAACGAAGACCTCCAATCTCCCATCGCTCACCCTGACAAAACAAAAACAGCTCAGCTGCGCAAACTGGCAGATGTTGTTTTGCAAAGACTCAAAAAAGGCCCCGGTTTCCTGGAATCCAGTGTTATTTCACCCAGCGTGCCGAACGCTCGTCTCCCTGTGGAGCGAAGGTGCCTGTGGAGTGAAGGGGGCGAGGGAGGTCACGAACAGAGAATGCAAGACACTCTGCACACACCTTATCTCGCGCTCGCTCACTCGCTCGCTCTCTATGTTTGTTCAGATGGGCCGATAAACTCTTCCTCCCACATGCACTCCTACTGATATTCATTAGCGCTTCACTTTATGACTCGAGCTGCTGAGCGCTTCAGGCCATCGATGATAATCTGAATGCATTTTAAATTTCCTCAACTATTTAAAAAAATATGAAACGCAGATTGATCGATTTTCATGTGGACTGACAGAAAACCATCTCTCAACTAGAATAAGTTTTCATAATAAATAAACTGGATTTTTGAATGCTGGATATTTTGTAAGTTGCATAGCAAATGTGCTTCAGTTTTTAAAAGGATGCAAGTGTGTTTTTGGGTTAGAATGTTCTCAGAACTTTAGCTAACGTTCTGGCAAGGTTCTCTCAAAGTTATGAACAAATGTTCTTCTAGTAACATTAATAGAATGTTCGTTCAAAGTTGTTTGGTCATTAATAATGTTCTCAAAAACATTTATACATCATTTATGGAATGTTTTTTTCTGAAATGTTTCACTGGATGTTCATCTAAAGTTTTTTAAATGTTGCAACTTGTTTTAGAATCTTCAGAGAACATTCATACATAACATTCCAGAACATTCCATAATGTTAGCAAAATGATAAATGGAATGTTCCCTTAATGTTCACATAATCACATTGAAACATTTTAGGATTTTTTGAAAGTTCAGAGAAAATTCAGAAATTCCGTTTTTATAACTTAATGGGAATGTTAGCAAACTGTTCTTGGAACATATTTTTGTTAGGTGGGATTTTGCTGCTTGAAAATCCAATTTTTGCTCTACATGCAGATCTCTGGCTGACTGAAACTGGTTCTTCTCAAGAACTGGTCTGTGTTTTGGTCTATCCGTTGAGTTCAACAAGCATTCAGGTCTCTGCAGCTGAAAAAAAAACTTCTGAACATAGTGTTGCCACTACCACACTAGACAACAGAGTTGATTTTTAGGGGCCAAGCACAGAAGGTATCAGTTGGCGTTATTATTAGTCTATGCATATATTAGCCTATGGCAACACATAGAACCGCTTGTGGGAAAGTTATGAAATTTGGCACACTGATAGAAAACAGTCCCAAAATTAACTACAGCAAATTTGGTGTTTTTAGATCAAACTCTCTAGGGCCACCACTTGTCCAAAATTTCACTCATGTTTACGTTATATTTCCTTGGCTCAGTACGATTTGATTGCACTCTATGACATTTTGGACCACTACTTTTTTGAACTCCTCCTAGACGGTTGCTCCAATTTTCATGAAAATCAAATCAGATCATCTTCAGACTATGCTGGCAAAAGCTTTTTGATAAACCCAACCATTCTCGAATAATGCTCAAACAAATTCGAAGAGCATGCCAAATTGGACGCGAGGCTATATCTCTACAACGCTTTATCGCAGTGGTCTCAAATTCAATTCCTGGACGGCCACAGCTCTGCACAGTTTAGCTCCAACCAGCTCAAGTTCACACCTATTTTAAAGTTTCTAGTAATCGTGAAGACCTTGATTAGCTGGATCAGGTGTGTTTGATTAGGGTTGGAGCAAAACTATGCAGAGCTGTAGCCCTCCAGGAATTGAGTTTGAGACCACTGCTTTATCGTATTCAGACCAAACTTGGTACATGTCATCACAAGCATGATCTGAGGTTACATGCAGCATTTTGGCCTAGCACCACCTACTGGTCTGGAGATAGCAAAATGGCTATTTTTGCTTATAACTTCCAAACAGTTTGGCCAAAAATTATAAAACTTGTTAGATTCAGGGCAGCATGCTGAGTTGAATGATATCCAGTTTTACCATATCGGCCATTTTGGGTGTTGGCCATTTTGCAATTTGTAGCAAAATGCTATATTTGTTGAATGCATTAGCATATCATTATGAAACTCGGTATGGGTCATCAGCACGATGCCCTGAAGGAGCCTGAGAAATTTCAAGACAGCGCCAATGAATGGTGAAATCAAATATTCATATGCTCATAACTTTTGATGTGGTCGACTTATTTTCATGGGAGTCATCTCCTAAGATTCCTGAATCCTTGCCAAGTCGAACGATACCTAACATGCTAGGTTTCTACTTATGGTTTTTTGTGCAACGTTGCGATTTCGCGTTAAAACAACTTTCGCGAATATCTTTGAAACCATTAGTCTGATCGAGACGAAACCACCGTAGGAAATTCAGAACAGGTCGTCGGCGATACGTTAAAGCCCAAATGCCAAAATTTTGACAGTAAGTGGCAAGAAAATGTAATCAAAGTCATGCATGGGTCATTTTTATGTACTCAAACATGTCTATAACTCCTAAACGTAATGAGATATTTTCACCAAATTTTACACTTTTTGGAGGACACATAAAAAAGTGGTGGGAATGTGCCTGTTGGTGGTGGTATAACTGAACAAAATATTAAATTGCCACTAACTACAATAAAGTATATGAAATAAAATGCTATATTTTACTTATGATTTTACTTCTTGCTTGCTTCTTTGTGCTTGGCCCCTTAATGGCTGCTTGCAGCTGTATTTTATCTGGTTATTGCATTATAACATTTTGCTTCCAGGCCAACTTTACTCTCATTTTCTCTCAAATACTTGTCACATGGCTTCAGCACACTCTCTGCGTGACTTCATGTTAGCTTTTCTCAGAAGTGACGTCCTTCTCGCCGCTTCCCCAAGAGGTGAATCTGTGAAGTGTTAAAGACACTGTTGATGTCTGGACAGTTTTGGCCATTTCAGCCACTTACACGTTAAATCTGTCTTGAAAAATGTCAGCTTTTTGCTTCTCTGGAGCAAAAACAATTCAAGGAACAACTTCCAGTTGAGTCAGTTTTTATAATGAACATTATTTTCACTGTTTATCACTGTGAAGCTGCTTTGAAACAATCTGTACTGTATAAAGCGCTTTATAAAGGTGACGTGACTCTTATAATCTTTTTACGACCTTTCAAAGTTCATCTCAGCTCACTGATCTTCATAAAAGTAGGACTGATCATGACTCTACATGTGAACTCAAACAATAAGTCTGTGCAACTCAGCTGGAGTTTTAATGATTTCAACCTATTTAAAGGAACTTATTCACAATACACAATGTTTCAAAGCAGCTTTACAGGAAATCATGATGTTAATGTTTATAATATCTCAATATCTTCATGCATTATAGTCGCATTTAGCAGATTAGAGCTGGATGATAATAAAGTTTACATTTTGCGACAATTCAAGTGATCAAGCAGTTGAGATTTGCTATATAATATATATATCGCTTTACGTGAGTGCAGAGTACATATGCAGATAAAGTTGGAGCGATTATATAATTACATTTTGTGACAAAATAAAAAAATCAGATAGTTTTACATCATGCATTAATGTCTTCTTATGTTTTTGGCTTGAAACCTCACACAAAAACAACTAAACATTAATTTTAACATTATATATTGAGGAGAAATCCAATTAGATATGCTTTAATTAAATTATGCAATTCAACAGAATTAGAAATATTTGTTTTGCCAGTACTTCCAGTTCAGTAGATATATCCTTTGGGTAAAGGAATTCACATTTTAAAACATTCGAGTCCCGCAGGGTCAAGAACTCAGGGCTGAAGTGACCAGCATTTCCAGCTGAGCGTGTACGTGTGTAATTACGCTCACCATCTAAACATCTGACGTCAAATTCACATGTAAATGACCCTATATGTATGTGCGGAAGGCCTATTCTCAACCTCAAGCCCCTAAACATTTCACAACTAACAATAATGCTGTAGTGCCACCTGTAGGGCTCCGCTCTGCTCTTGCTTGGGTTTCCTCATAACATTGCAAATAAAAACACCCAGACGATCATCAACCGGACACCATAAAACACTGCAGTAATTCATTTGCAAGTAAAACTCTGAACAAACATAACGCCTGTTCCTCTTTGCCACATGCACTCGCTCCACCTCACAGAAGATCTATTGTGTTGAGACATGAGGACTGGAGGAGGATTCAATTAAACCAGAGTAGGTGGACGGTCTTCATCATGACAGCACTTTAAGGGGGTGGATGTTTTACAGTTTGGATGTGAATGTGACATTTTAGACCCGTGCAGATTTGTGGGTGTTTCTGGCTTGTTTTGTCTCTGCTGAGTCAGTCGACACAAAGACAATAACCGATGATATCACTTATAACACACGGCGGGACTAAATCCAAATCAGTGAAGAATCAAGGGTCTGGTGTTTGCATTGCATGGCCAAAATCTTTTTTTCCAAGCAGTGCTGACATCATGGAAATTCAGAAACGTTAAAGGTCACACTAACCATTTAAAACAACACATATTCATGAGTATGAGCAAAAACATGACAGATAGAGAGAGATTTGCATGCTCCACAGCTGTTATCTATATTTACATAAATAAACAATCACAAAAAAACCCTTTCACAGCCAAGTGTAATGTTGTTGCGCCCTCTAATGGGGACTTTGCATTTGCTATAAAAATGTACATTGAACTAAAACTGACATTTGAATATTATCATAAATCATTACACCAATATAATATAATATAATAATTTTTCAATATGTTAAAATGTCTTTTATATTTATGAGTTATTGCACATAAAGATAAAGGATATATATATATATATATATATATATATATATATATATGTGTGTGTGTGTGTGTGTGTGTGTGTGTATACACACACACACACACACACACACATACATACATATATATATATAATCCTTCTATAATGTTCATCAGCTTTCTAGAACTGGTCTGTGCCTTTAAAGGAGTTATTTCGTGACCTGGATGCGTTGCGGGATTGGTCATCTGGAGAAATGCGATTATTGGGGGGGAAATGTTGTCATCTAATAATTTTTTCGTATGTAACAAAGTTTATTCTTCTAGGGGGCGCTTTATGGCACAAAAACCACTGAGCCGCATTTAAATCTCAAGACGTATTTTTGATAATTGGAACCTAGAAAGTAAGTATTATAAATATAACAATCTATTAATTTCAATTATTGAGATCGGATTATATAGGCTACAATTTTACAAAAATCACCATTTAAAATTATTAAGGTAAATTAGGTCAGTTCTCACAGAGCTAAGAAAAGTAAGATGTACCACGTGTCAAATGTTGTTGATAAAATGTTAATTGATTAATAATAACAACCTAATAATAATAATAATAGTTTATTAAGTGAATAATTGAACATCATTATATTCTTTTTATAACTGAAATATGTGGACATGTAACACTTAAATTAACAAGTATTACATTAAAGATGATTGAATACATGTAGTATCAGGCTAATCGGTTATCTGTATGCTATGCTAGTACATAAGCTAACTAATGGTCATTATAACGTAGTTCAAACAGCATAAATCGTAAAATGATTTTGTAGGAATTGTACTCAGGCGCTAAAGAGGGTGCCTATTAAAAATAATTTGAGCCAATGGGATAGCTTGCCTTGGGGTCCTAACAGAGACCCGAATTCGAGGGAGGACCTGATTTGTCAACACACCAGACCTCTAAGCTCCGCCTCTTTCAGAATTCGGATTCACACTAATTTCCGTTCCACCCATTAATTCGGTTTGTGTGATGTCGACACGCCTCCAGAGGTCATTTCACCGTCTCATGTGGCGATTAAATAGAAGCAGCTCGAGTTGAGTTCAGTTTCGGGCAGATTTACCTTCACTCTACAAAATAAATCATCATGATCAACTGGCGGGTAAGATGCATGCAGTTATTATTATGTATTTAAAAATAATATTATGCCAACTTTTTCTCGTTGACAGTACCTCGTTTGTAATACAGTCTAACAATAAGTACCATGGTGTTTTGAGCGTGTACTGTGGTAATACTATGTTTTTAAGAATATAGTACGATATCATAATATCTAATACTAATATATATATATATATATATATATATATATATATAATATATATATTAGTATACATGGTATTCTTGTATGTGTACCACTTACAAGAATAACATGGTAGTAAATACATGTTATTGCCACAGTAAACATTCAGAAAGCTGATATTGTGTTCAAACATGATGGTGCATTTCTTAAAACAACAGTGCTGTTGCGCCGGGCACTAAATGAGCCTCCAGTGCTTCTGTGTGGAAGAGCAGCTGCTCTTGTCATGCAGAAACACTATCAGGCCACCAGACACTTCTATAACCTTCTATAACCCACTGAACTGCGCTGATGTGGGGGAAGGTCTTATACCTGTCAGTCTCATCTGTGAAGTGACAATGCTTTATATAAGCCTCTTAAAACTGTTCCTGTTGTCCATATAGTGTCTTACAAACATTTACCATGGTAATCATAGTATTGCAGAACCTTTTGAACTTCAAAAGAAAGTAAACATGCTTGTGAAATATGATCTGGTCAGACTCAAAGTTCTAATTAATAATGACAAGAAAATGAAAACATATTTTTAACAATCTTACACAAGGACATCAACTTGAAACCACAAAACACTGTAAGATCCGCTGATGCTCACTGTTTGTGCAGCTGTTAATGTCCTTCCGATGAATGATGTCACTTCCTGGAGGTTTGTTTTTTTTTTGGGACGTAAACATATTGTTTGATTTTTGCTTTGTACGTTTGGAGAAAGTTACCAAAGAAATTACAATCCTTTAGTTTTTAGCAAAAAAAAGACAAACTACAGAACTGAAATTATTTTAAATTCACCTCTATGTTCACTCTATAGTAATTTTGTCATAAAAGTAAACAAACTAATATGATTTACTACTAAAAATTCGGGGGGGTTTTTTGTCCAATATTTTAAAACTTTTATCACTTTAGTATCATTCATCATTTCATTATTTATATACTATTATGGTATTAATACTTTTTATATATATATTTTTTACGTTTTCATTTTTAGTTCAAGTTTTAGTGGTTATGTGCTTCTGCATCAACAGAATTTTTTCCATTATTATTTTTAGTATTTATAAACTAAAGCTGATTCAAAATATTAATAAATACTATAATAGTGTAAGTTTTAGTGATGTTATCTGCTTTTTGTCATTTTATTAGTTTTTTTTTTTTTTTTTAATATTCCTATTTAGTAATTTTAGTACTTAAACTTAATACTCATTTTACTCTATTTCAGCTATATTTCAATAGTTTTAGTTCACAATAACAACACTGCATCAAACAGAGAAATTAAACTTCTTACACAATTTATTTTTTCAATGAGATTGCATATTGAGCTAATATGATTTTATAGTTGTCGTAACTATATGATGTGTGCATGTAACATTTATCATGTTAAAGAGGTTTCTTGTATGCTTCTTGTCATAATGGTGTGTGTAATTGTGTTCTCAGGCTTTGGACAATGTGCCGTTGCTGCTGTACATCCTGGCAGCGAAGACGCTGCTGCTGTGTTTGGCGTTCGCTGGAGCAAAGATCTATCAGAGCAGGAAAGCAGACGCTGCTCTGAAACAGCAGATGGAGATGAAGAAGAAACTCGCACAGCAAACGCAGGAGCTCATCGAGAACAAGAAGGACGACTGACATGCGGGATTCGTGAGAAGAAAAACAGGTGATGAAATGATGGTGAAACACAAACGTGAGCGCAGTAAACGAGTGTCTCTCTTTAACGGTGTGTTTGTGTTGCAGGAGTGACGTGTCGTTTGATTGGCCTGTTGTGGATTCAGCTGTTCAACTTCTGTCTGCTGTTTACAACATGGATTGCTGCAAAAGTCTTGTTTTTATACAGTTTTTATTTATCTCTGACGTTTGTAAATAAAAAGTTTTTGTATGTATATCCATCCTTGCTGTGTGTTCATAATTTAGTTTAAATAGCTCAATTAATGAGTAAAACAAAAGTGTTTGGTTTTTTCCCCTTTGCTGTAAATGCTGTAAATGCAAACAGCTCATAATGAGTGACAGGTGTAATATACAGCATGTTGAGCCTAATAAACCAGGTAAAAGACTTTTTTTCTGTATGGACTTGCATTACATAAAAAGTTGCATGTATCACAGTCTCCCCAGCAGGTGGCGCTGTTAAGAGCCTATTGTGAAATGAATCGACAGAGAGCTGCAACACTGAAATATGACCAGGACAAGGTTATATCGACCTGTTAACTAATACACACATCGCTTTCTGGAAAAACACCTGCTATAAATGACACTAAATATAGAAGAAACAAACATGTTTGAGGTTTGATATCTATCTATCTATATTTGTTGTTCTATGTATCTATCATCTGTCTCTCTTTTGTTCTGTCTGTCTTTCGTTCTATTATTTAACATATTAACATATAATGATACTTGTTTTACTGCCTCAAAAGTGTAACAATGCAAAAATCTTGAAACTATATCTTCACACATTATAAAATATCTTTCTTTAATTCGGGGTGAAATGTAAGGCAGACACATGATTTGCTCTTCACTTAAAAGAGTAT
The DNA here is from genome assembly GCA_039654765.1 of Mylopharyngodon piceus. NCBI lineage: Eukaryota > Metazoa > Chordata > Actinopteri > Cypriniformes > Xenocyprididae > Mylopharyngodon > Mylopharyngodon piceus. Next base: position 19,914,832 of record CM077440.1, on the reverse strand, counting down.
TTAAATTTTCAAGCAAATTCAGAAGTAACTCTAGAAAGTTTACAGCATCCCTGCCTGATGTATTTTGCTGTCCTGACGTCATTCAAAAGCAATTTTAATTATGAAGCAGATCATTCTTAAGCTGCTGATCCTGCATTATCATGCAGAAAATAAGCAACAGCCATCGACAGAGCGACTGTGAATCTCCTGCGTTTGGTTTATATTAACATTATGCTTAAAAAAATTAGAAATCATAAAATATCCCATTTGGAAGATATCCCACTGTATTTGCATACTATATTTGATTGGTCTTTAGTCCTTTGACAAATCAAACATATCTGCTGTGGTTTAGGTGTAGAAGGTGTTGAATGTATGACAAATGCAAGACTTTACACACATCTAAATGATTTTAGTACATATCTATCAGCTGCTGTATGAGTGCTATACGACAACCATCTTCTGTTGTCAAAGACTGGTTCATAGGAAAGAAATAAACATCAGATTCTGTTCTTTGGTCAAGATAGTTTTATTAAAGGTAAATGCTTTTCCTCTCTCCATATTCTTGCTACCTAATGAATAAGATTTAGTTGCTGTTGATAGAAATCCTGAAGCTTTTTTTTTTTTTTTTTTTTTTTTTTTTTAAAGATATTGACTACATTCAAACACATCAAATATACACAGTATGTTATAGTTGCTTAAAATCACTGGATGACATTAGTCTCCTACAGTAATGGAAAAGAGGACAATATCTCCAAAGACAGTAGAGCACAACAGAGCGGTTCATTTGACAGGTCAAAGAGCGCAACAGTAAAATCACATTCATTTTCTCCATAGTGGTTTTTTAAAGGTTGTTATGATAAACGTTTCTATAGAACCGCAAGTCAGTGGTTTTATTTATTTTTTTAATTCAATTTAAGAGCTGAATTCTGCACTAGCTGAACAGAGATTCACCAATCAGAGTTTTATGGAAATTGGAATCATAACAAAACCATTTAAAATCAACCGCTCACTCTGCGAACGACTTACTAGACTTAAAACAACTTATGTAAATTATCATCTAATAAATATATTTTATTTCATTTCATTTATACCTGCAGCCAATGATTCATAGTCAATATTTAATTTTATTTCACTTTATTTTTACAGTCAGTATTTTATTTTACTTTAAAGGGGTCATGAACTGCGTTGTTTTATTGTTTTATAATGTTTCCTGGGGTGCACTTATAATGTTAGTATGATTTTTATATCAAATATTGTCATAATTTAGAAATAAAAGGCATTTTTCCTACCTTGATTTTAGCCCTCTTATTTGAACGCTCTGTTTTAAGGGGCGTGTCTGCTGTGAGACTTCAGTGTAAACGCCCACTGCTGTGATTGGCTGACATCTTTGCATATGAAATAGCTAAGTATTACTCTCTCGAAAACTTTTAGCACGTTTTTACTATTACAGCTCTCAAGGTTAACTAATCGTGAAAAGTGTTGTTTACATTTAGATCTATGGCATTATATTTAGATCGTGGCATGAAAGGTTGCAGTGATGAACATTGTAGCCGATCACAGACATGTTGTTGAGCGCATGAAAGCAGTGATCTCGTCATTGAAACTCAATTTCTGCACACTAACGAATGCTTTCATCGTAACCAACAGTGCAAACGCACTGTAACTAAGAGATTCGTTGAATAAAACAGTTTTGGCGTGAGTCAATGATAAACTCACGCTGTTTGATTGACAGCTCCAGCGATTGTAAAGGGAGCGTTCTTTGATCACTTTCTATATATAATTTAATCACGTTTAAATAACAGATTATTTTCATCCTACTCTGAGAAACAACGTGAAGTTGAGCGTTTAGTCACTGGTTTGATTTACTGACACACAGACAAAGAACATGTGACTGTACATGAATCATTAATATCAGATCAGGCATTAGAATTAACACAGTTACTGACATGTTGTTGCATTACTGTCGAGTCCATATCGTAAAAGTCTGTTTGCAAATCCTGCGCCAAAATGCAATCGATTTACCAAAGAATCCACAGAGAAATGTACCGAATACAAATAAATAAAGCTCAACTGAGACATTCACATTGTTGAAAATATATAACCATATTCCTAGCATTAGGATCCTTTGAAAGGTAATGTCATTTTAGTCCTGTATCGCTCTTCTCTCCTCCTCATCTCACTAACACACCAGTGGGTGGGGCTAACGTTGCAATGATGAAGTAGGCGTTGATTTCTTCTAAGGAGGCGGAGTTTCACCTATCTATGACAGGATCAGTCGTTCACTAGGCCTAGTGTCAATAAAAGCTTTTATTGGACTAACAAGGAAGTTTTCAGTTCTGAAACTTATAGGATATTCTTATAGTACAATGACCTCTTATATATCAAAAGCTCAAGGAAAAGTTGATTTCTCAATTCATGTCCCCTTTAAATAATTGGCTGCATGTATAAATAAAGTAAAATAAAATAATGACTATAAATCATTGGCAGCACGTACAAATAAAACATTTTATTTGATTAATATTGACTCATAGTCATTATTATTTTTTTATTTGTATTTATTTTGATGCAATTATATATTTATACGGAGCCCCTAAAGGAACGTCGTGATGGAAAAAATATGAGATTGGAGGAAAAAATATTTTTCAAAGCTTTTGCATTCAATCACAAATGTTTTGCGTTCTCTTGAGAAACTTTGCGTTTGAAAACTTTTGTTATTTGCGAGCGAACCCAAAGTTTCTCAGGGGAACGCAAAAAATTCGTGAGAGAACAAAAGCATCGACATATAATTTTTCCTCCTATCTCATATTTTTTTCCTTCCATACATTCACAATGAATCATTCCCTCATAACAGAATTTAAGTGCACAGACTAGTACAAGTGTCTTTGCTTGTGATTGATGGAGAAAATGAATGGGAAAAATACTCGCGTTACCAAGGCGGAAAAAAGTCGGCGGTCACAGTTGCGCTCTATATACAAAGACAAGTACTTCATGTTGTTGTCAGTTTACCACATTATAAGGCTCTATTTTTAAAGTGCATAATACTTGGAGGAGCTCGCAAAGAACTTCAGCAACAATAATAATGACTTTTCAAAGACTGTACGAGTGCTTAACTGACTAAACGTAGAGACGATACATGATAATGACGACGAGTACATGTTAGTGGCCCCGAATGATACACACTTCAGACACGTTTGTTTGTGCAACACAAAAACGCTTCCTGTATATCAAATGCCGTCTTGCACTTTCCCTTCGCTTTTCTCTCGGTTTATTAAAATACACAGTTGTGACGTCAAGCAAATAATGACATTCATAATACGAGAGAAACTCTCCCAAGTCCCTGACTCCATCAGAGATGGATGTTAAGAAATGAAACGCGAGATTATGAGGATGGTTGACTCCCTCGCTAACTAGGAAGAGGATTTGACGCTCACCACCACCCCCGGTGGTAAGGATGACAAACTGCATGACTGCATGTTTCCTAGTTATTCCAGCGTTGGTCGCTAAGATGAAACGGCCCAGAATGTTCCGCTCACTGGTTAACGGACGGGACATAGTCTGGGCGACGGGTCTGGATGATCTTGGGTCGTGCACGTTTGCCACTCTCTGCTGCTTCCTCCTCGTCCTCAGAGCTTTCGTCCTCACACACGTGCACGATGACGCTGGGAGTGTTGGTGGTTCCAGTGTGGATCTCGTACTGCTCACCTGCAAATACATGTAAGTGTCAAGTTAAAGAGGACCCATCTTTCTACAACGAGCTTCTTCCCGGGTTGGTGACATCACTAACCCTAAAATGTACATAAACCCTGCCCCGGAGAACACGCAACAAAGGGGGTGAGGCCATGTTGGGCTGCTTTAGAGAAGAGGAAGTGTTGTTGCCATGCCGTCATTTTACACCGGACTGCTTCACATTCAACGCTGGATTTGCACAAAAGATTAACATGACGGCACATGCTAGTCGATGAGTTGAATCAACTCCACAGCAACTACATAAATTTATCCACTAAACATTCAGAAACGTCTAAAAGTTGTAACTTCTTCCTGAGTCTCTCCATCAGTGTCCGACTCCGGTTTGAACAATGTAAGGCTGAACACCGTTACTGACAATCCTCATTTTGGCTGCGTGAGATTCTCCAGCTTTGTTGTTGTTGAGCGACCGAAGCACGAGCTGTTAAAGCTCCGCCCTCTTCTGGAAAGGGGGCCGGGAGCAGCAGCTCATTTGCATTTAAAGCGACACACAAAAACGGCGTGTTTTTGCTCACACCCAAATAGGGGCAAATTTGACAAGCTATAATAAATGATCTGTGGGGTATTTTGAGCTGAAACTTCACAGACACATTCTGGGGACACCAGAGACCTACATTACATCTTGTAAAAGGGGCATTATAGGTCCCCTTTAAGAAAACACAGCAAATATAATTTTGCTGTGCAGCATTTATTTGATCAAAAATACAGTAAAAATAGTGAAATATTTTTACATTTTAAAGTAGCTGTTTTCTATGTAAATATATTGTAAAATTCAATTTATTCCTGTGATCGAATCTGAATTTTCAGCATCATTACTCCAGTCTTCAGTGTCACAAATCATTCTAATATTCTGATTTCCTGCTCAAGAAACATTTATGATTATTATCAATGTTGAAAACAGTTTCATATTTTTTGAGAAAACCGTGATACTTATTATTTTTCAGGATTCCTTAATGAATAGAAAGTTCAAAAGAACAGCATTTATTTGAAACAGAAATCTTTTGTAACATTATAAATGTCTTTACTGTCACTTTTGGTCAATTTAATGCGTCCTTGCTGAACAAAAGTATTAATTTCTTGAACAGTAGTGTATATGCCGCATATGCTGTTGATATATACAGTGCAGCGCTCAGTCTCAAAGTATACCATGGAAAAGAGGTAAATAGGCTATACCTGGTCCTAGTTTAGACACAGCACACAGCAGGTCATAGTTGAGGACGGGCATAGCGTCCTGCGACTGCGCCCAGCCTACAGGGGGCGATGCCGGCGGGGAGATGAGGAACTGCTTCTCTGGTTTAGGAGGCTCGAGGCGAGGACTGCCGATATGTACCGACTGTACAGGAAAAGAGAAAGAAAAGGAGAAAGCTAAAACATATTTGCATTTACATTTATGCATTTATCTATAGTGACTTACACTGCATTACAGATATAAATTTTATCAGTTCATGCATTTCCTGGGAATGGAACCAATGACCTTGGTCATTGTGTCATGTGTTACTGTTTGAGCTACAGGAATCCACAAAGCTAAACCAGGTTACCAGGGCATTTCTATGCATTTTATAAAACTGTTACTTGTTATTGAATGGGGGCAATGCAATTTTGAAACTACTATTATTATTATTATTATTTTATTACAATTAATAATTAGTATGATGTCTTAAAAAAAAAAAAAAAATCACTATGAAAAATAGTAAAAAGTAACATTTTCTTTTTTTTTATTTAATAGTTTTATTTTCACAAACTGTTTCCAGTTATTATAGATTTTTCAGATGTTATTGTATGTTTGTGCTTTTGATAATGGATCTTTAATATCCCTAAATAGGCTTTTATTTTGTATTTTAGGGTCATTTGAGCAAAAAGTTTATGCTTTCTGCAAAAGCAATTGTTACTTTCACCCATGTGGTAACAGTTAAGATAATCTTTGTTCATAAGACTTTATAATTAATAAAATCTGCTAGAGGTTCAGAAAAAATGTTAATTGCTGCAGTCTATTTAAAAATATCTAATTAATTTGAAATAATTATTTTGAAAAAAAAAAATCGGTTTGAGTGAATGATTCAATGACTCATAAAGACTTGTTTCATTACTGGATGAATCAGTGTTTTTGAATGAATCTCTTGAAAAAATGATTCAATGACAAATACACCTACTGGTGTAACGGTGTAATTGATACAATCTCTATTTGAAGCATCAAGTTACTTTCAAAGGGTGATTTACTCTATTTTCGCTGCTGTACACATCAGTGTTTATATCCAAACTATAAACTTTTATCCCAGTACTTCTGTGATAATATGAATATTTGTAACACAGAAATAATGATATTGTGTGGTTGAAAAGACTGTTTGTGAAGCTGTTTCATACCTATACATGACAATGGCTCTCTAAGGCTCAGCGGCAGTGCCAACATAGATTAGTAAGGAATGTTCTGGTGTGATTTTGTCACAGGTTTAATAGACACAGGTGAATCGTTGTCATTTAGGAATGAGATCACATAGGTGTTTGAATCGAGATTGTGATCTTTTAATGATTAATCGTGCAGCTCTATAATACTACGGTATAAAAAATATGGTACCATGGAAATAATCTGATGCCATCACCATAGTACTTCTTTGTAAGGGTTATTACCTGAGCGAAATACAGACGCATCTCCTTTCCATTGAAGTCACTCTTATGGAGTTTGACTCGGGCCTCGGCTGCCGCTAAAGCATCGGTGAAGTTGATCCGAACCCGTCTGAAGCTTTTGAAGAACTGGAACGATGTGCCTGGATCAAATGCACGGAACAAAGCCTCAAACTGCTCCTGATGAAGCAAAACAAGGGGGAAAAAAGTGTCAAATAACTGGACAATCATAAACAACGTAATTTCCTCAATGAAAAACATATTGCAAGAGGGTTGCACATCATATATGGAAGGAAAACAAAGAACCTATGGGCCTCACTCATGAAAATGAGTAGAACGAAAATCATTTGCATTTAGGACACTGCTGTAGCATCCAAGAAATCCTTTTATTTCAAGATTCAGTGAATAATGTTTCCAAATATTGGAAATCCATTTATTTCAAGATTCAGTGAGTAATGTTTCCAAATATTGGAAATCCATTTATTTCAAGATTCAATGAGTAACGTTTCCAAATACTGGAAATCCATTTATTTCAAGATTCAATGAGTAACCTTTCCAAATATTAGAAATCCATTTATTTCAAGATTCAATGAGTAATGTTTCCAAATATTGGAAATCCATTTATTTCAAGATTCAATGAGTAATGTTTCCAAATATTGGAAATCCATTTATTTCAAGATTCAATGAGTAACGTTTCCAAATACTGGAAATCCATTTATTTCAAGATTCAATGAGTAATGTTTCCAAATATTGGAAATCCATTTATTTCAAGATTCAATGAGTAATGTTTCCAAAAATTGGAAATCCATTTATTTCAAGATTCAATGAGTAACCTTTCCAAATATTAGAAATCCATTTATTTCAAGATTCAATGAGTAATGTTTCCAAAAATTGGAAATCCATTTATTTCAAGATTCAATGTGTAACATTTCCAAATATTGGAAATCCATTTATTTCAAGATTCAGTGAGTAACGTTTCCAAATATTGGAAATCCATTTATTTCAAGATTCAATGTGTAGCGTTTCCAAATATTGGATTTTTCCACTAGCTACAGCAGTTTGCAGGATGTTTTTCTCTTTTCTTTGTATTATATCATGTGTGCAACACACCTGCCTTTGAACATTCAATGTGAGGAGTGTTTATTTATTAGTCTCAAAGAATGATTTAGATAGAAATTCATTCTGCTGGAGTTTCATGAATGAGGTCCAACATAGACTATTGTTCAAAAGTTTGGGGTCGGTAAGATTTTTAATGTTTTTAAAAGAAGTCTCTTCTGCTCACCAAAGCTGCATCTATTTGATCAAAAATACAGTAAAATTGTGAAATATTATTAAAATTTAAAACAACTGTTTTCTATGTGAATATGTTGTAAAATGTAATTTATTTCTTTGATGCAAAGCTGAATTTTCAGCATCATTACTACAGTCTTCAGTGTCACATGATCCTTCAGAAATCATTCTAATATGTTGAAAATATATTGTGCTGCTTCATATGTTTGTGGAAACTGTGGTTCATCTTTTCAGGATTAATATTAAAAATTCAAAAGAACATAATTTATTTGAAATAGAATCTTTTCTAACACCATATGTATCAATTTAATGCATAGCTGGATAAAAGTATGAAATTCTTTATAAAAAAAAAAAAAAAAAAAAAAAAAAAAGTAATAGTATTAACCCAAAACTCAAATATGTAAACAAAAGATTCTGTTTCAAGCTTCAAGCCTCTAATCCCGTTGTTGAAGCTAATATCTAAACCAAACAGGGCATCGAAAACAGGAGAGCAGGGAAAAGAACTGTGGATCATCAGTGAAGAGCAGCAGATTAACACGACCAGGTTAATTTAAGTAACAAACTAAACCAAATCTTTAAGCTTGTGGGAGACCAAATATAAAAACAAAAACACGATGCAACAAAGATTAGTTTAATGCAAAATTAGCAGCAGAACCTTGTGAAAGAGAAATGCAATCTAAACGTCCGAATGACACGATCAGTCTTACCCGAATCTGTGTCCGACTGAATATGTCATGATCCACTGGTGTGGCCACCAGGCAGAAGTTGTTGCACTTTGTAGTCTTAAGATGCATAATTCAGTTTCAGAAGAATGAGCAAATTACATGCAAAACACCGCGGATGTTCACCTGCCTCTACTGGGATTTCCAACGCAAGACCTAAACGTTCAAAGCAGAGTCAGTTCCAGATGAAATGCTTCAGAGAAAAGCCACTCCGCCGCACGTGCCAGCAGAAGTTTCTAGCAGTGCTCCGAGGTCACGGCTTTACCGACGGGTTTATCTGCTGCTGCTTATAGTCCAGCTGATACTGTTGAGGACCGCCTCTCTCTCTCTCTCTACCTTTCTAACCTTCAGCTCCTCCTTTCATTTCTCTCTGTCCGTCTCTCATTCCTTGCTGCTGACTAATCCTAATGAGGAACTGGAAACTCATGACATCACTCAGTCCAACATCCTCATTCTCTCCCTTCAGCCTGTTTCCATGTAGGCCTTTGGCAATCCTATTGTCTCTCACCTTTCCATCCCACCATCTGTAAGTCATTTAAGCACTTTCTAACATCATGATTTTACAATGTGACATCCTGTTTGTTTGGAGCTTTTGCCTAGACCAAAACTATTTCACAATAATCAGACTATTAAACCATGGCTTCCCACTAGAAATATGCAATATGTCTTTTTAGCGATTATCAAAAGCAACATGTGCCAACCATCTTCACAGACTCATAATGAGAAGCACTTATGAACAAAAAAGAAGCTTTAATGGTTCCCTGCGATTAACATTTGACATTGAATAAACTAAGACAGCCACAAAAGATGAGTATAGTAATTTTATAGTTTATGAATTATATATGGTATATATACACAGAGTATTATTTTAATATATTATTATATTTTATTATAATTTTTCCTTAAATATTTGATTTTTACTTTACAGTAAAATATCAAGTAATATTTTTATTTTATTTAGAAATTTTTACATTTTTATTTAGTAATTATTATTATTAATGTTATTTTAAAGCCATATTAATATATAATCACAAAACTTTGTCATATTCTGCAGCCCTACAAACAAGCAAAACTGGAATTTTTTTAAACCACATTTAAATCACAATCTTTATCAGAAAAATCAAATTTAGATTTTTTTCCTCAAATCATGCAGCCCTTAGTAAAATTTTGTATTAACTTTTACAGAAAAAAGACTGTAAAAATGCCACAGTAAAAATCTGTTAATTGGTTAACTGTAAGTAACTTTACCATATATACGGTGAAAAACTGAATGAAAAACTGTTTGTCACATTATGTGATTTTACTGTAAAATACTGTCAAATTTATGGTTTTTGCAAGTAAAACCTATGAGTTACCAAATAATTTAAAGTGAAAAAATAGTCAAAAGACATTCCCAGAGATCCCTGCGTGATTCATCACGTATGATTTTATTTAAATAGTTTTGTTTCTTCTTATTTTTCTTATCAGTAGTGTAAAATTAGGGTGTTTTGTGTTACATTTTCTGTTATTTAGTTAGGGTACGTTTACATGACAATGATGCACTAAAAACGGAAACGTTTTTCCTCTGCATTTTTCACATACAGATGACAACATTGTCAAAATGATCCCCGTTCAAACGGATCCGCAAAAACGCTGTATTCTGCTGCCAGGCCAGTAGATGGCGATGTCACTTTGTAAAGAAACACTTAATACACTTGCGCATGATGTCAACGCTTTCACAAATCCGCATTTTTGTAGTTTACATGGAGATGATGATGGTATCGTTTTCAAAAACGCCGTTATCTTGTAAATGAACAACCAAAACACATAAAAAGTTTTCAGTTTTTAGTTGAAAACGGTGTTGTGTAAACAGCCCCTTAGTCATGTGTGTTTTGTCTTTGTGTTTATGACCATTTATTTGCAAGTATTGGCCATGTTTAATGGACAGGCCACTTGCTGATTCATCATGTGGCTTTCTATTGTGCCACCTGTATTATTATGGTGGTTATCGGTATATTAGCATTATTAACAGTGCACACTTTTTCACCAGTCAATAGAGAATACTGGTTAATCAGTTTGATTCATACCAATTTTCTAATGATTGACTATTCTGTGTGTGAACTGACCACTAACTACCTAGAAACCACCCAGATCACCCTAGCAACTATATAGCAACAACCTAGAACACCCTAGCAACCACATACATTTTGATTCATAACAATTTGCTTATGATTCATTGTGTGAACTGGTTCAACTGATTCATTAACCTAAAATGACTCAAAGATCTGCTCATAAATGAAACATCACTGTGGCTTGTGAACAACTTTCCACAAAACTTTCCATGACTTTTAACATTTCTCAAGATTATTCCATGCCTGGACAATACAAGCAACATTTCCAGGTTTTCAATGACCGTGGGAACCACTTACACCAAACAGCAACAAAAAAGACAAGCTGACTGTGGCAAACTCATTCTTGTTTGTGTGTGTAAATGTGTTGATGGTAAAGACTGCATGGTTAGACAGTAACCCACAAGTCTTACTTGTTTAAAGATTACACTGATCACTCGTTTGTGTACATGCACTGTGTGTGTGTATTGCGGAAGGACTGTGCATCTCTGACTCAATGGAAAAATGGAAATATGAAACCGAAATAAGGTGATGGAAAAAATGCAAAGGGAAGCAGACACTAGATGAGTGTTATGCAAAGACAAGTGGAGGTGAGAAGCGGATAGTTGTGCTGATATGTAAGCAGTGGTACACATAAGCCCCCGGAGGATATTTATATCCAGCTTCACAAAAGCGCATGATGATGTAACATATGAACGATTTACATATTATCTACAGTAGCCCCATAAATGTATATGGACACTTAAGCTACTTTAAATGTCAGTGCTTTAAATAACAGCAATAGAAAGCCAGCATACTGATATTCTTGCTAAAACCACCCAGATTACCTTAGCAACCACATAGCAACACCCTAGCAACAACCCAGAACACGCCAGCAACTGCATAGTAATCACTAAGGCCCTATGAAATCCGTTTTATTTTTTCCCAAATTCCGTTTTTTCCGTTTTAATTTTTCTCGATTCCTTTTTTTTTAGTTTTATTTTTTTTTTTTTTTGACTCCATTTTAATGGTTAAATTAAATTTTAGTAATCAAAAAGCATGTCTAATTGAAATAATGAAACTTATCCAATTTACCAACAATTTATTAAAAGTTTAACAAAAAATTACATTTTTTAAGGCCCTATGATCCTATACATTTTATTCTTTCCCCTCAAATTCTGTTTTATTTTTTTACCAAATTCTGTTTTCTGTTTTAACTTTTCTGGATTCCATTTTAATGGTTTAATTACATTTTAATAATCAAAACGCATGTCTAATTAATTGAATTCTTAAAAACAACAAAATTTATTAATTAAAAAAAGTATTTTTATGAAATGTTTTTTGTTTTGTTTTTCCAGAAATTCTGTTCCGTATTTTAATTTTTCCGGCAATCAAATGAATGCATACCATTTAATTTATCTTTTAATCATGAAATTAAACTTTTTTGTCAAATGTGCTGCACAACAGAGCTTTACTGTTAAAATTAAAACATGGAAGAAAAACTGAGATTATTCCTTAAAAAGATAGTTTTAATAATTTATTATTAAATTCATTTATCTAAATTCTACTGTACAACACTAATAGGGGAGAGTGGGGTAAGATGAGCCAGTGGGTAAGTTGACCCACCCCTTGTATCTTGGCAACCGTACCATTTTATTGTCATGTGACCATATATTTTAGAACCACCCATCATTTCTGCCAGACTGTGAAAAGGAGAAGCACATGGGAGGAGTGGAAGGCACTTATTTACTTTAAAAACTGTTTTTGGCTTATCAAAGTAAAATTTTAACATAACAGATGTAATGGCTGTTTCATCAAAGCAAATTTGTCCAGGTCTAAAAATATTTATGATGAATATTGGTGATTTAGCAACGTATAAATCCATGCAAGTCATTTAGCTAAATATTATTCTGAATTAGTAAGCTAGCTAGCTTTTCCTAAAATGGCAGCTATGGGGCAAAGTGAGCCAAATACTGTGGGGTAAATTGAGCCAGCGTTTTAACTTAGCCCACCATAAGGCAATGAATTTAAGTTAAATCTGAAGTATAAACTGGTGTCATTTCAATGTAATATTACGCAACTGGTTTAGTTTATCTTTATTTTCGAGTTTATTTGATAGGAATAGCGTACAAGTACACCAAATCCTTCTCTGATACGAACCAGATGATGTTTAATCATATATCTTTTTATATAGAACTTTTTGACTAAAATGTTTATTAGTTTCAGTGACATTTATTCATTCTTATTTAGTTTTTATTTAAATGTACTCAACAAACTCTCTGTTTAGTCTGTTTATGGGAAGGTTACATCTTTAATGTTCAACATATTGTTTCAGAAATGCAAACAATTAAAGATACTGAAATTTCAACTTCATTTGGTTGGTTTTATGTTGTTTAAGTTAGCTTTAAAAAAAGAAATATTTGTAAGATACTTTTACAAAGAATATTTGTAAAAGGAAATTTGATTATTAAATTAGTTTTTAAAATAGGTACATTATCTATAAATTTCACATGGGTTTGATTCAGATTCAGTTAGATGGTCAGTTTACACCCACCTACTGACTCGGCTCAACTTACCCCTAACCTGGGGTAAATTGAGCCAGAGGAACACTTTTTTTTTAAGAAGCCATATTTTTAGAACCCTTTGTCATAGATGTATTCTGATCATTAATGATAGGAAACATCCTGAAATTACTTTAAATACTTTCATTGTACTTCTGCCTCATTTTCCCTTATCTTGAGGACCACATAAGTAAAAAGTGGCTCATCTTACCCCACTCTCCCCTATGTTAAGTTAAATCAAACTTTTATTTTGACGGGTTGCCAAGAGCTTTGAGTTTCTCTGTGTTTATGACAATAGTTTTCTCAAACGAAGCGGTTAAATGCTGATGAAGTGACTTTCAGTGCGGCTCTGGAGATTAATTTCGTGCGTTCATTTCCATATAGTGAGGCGACAGAGGATGAAAACACTGTGAGTGTCGCACGTGCTTCAGTGTGTGTGTGTGTGTGTGTGTGTGTGTGAGGTAAATGAAACCGCGCTTCCACGTCATTAATTTCAGAGGCACACAGACATGCAGGATTCATATTTAAATAGTCTATTTGCAGTTTAATATTCACGGACACTAGTCTATATCACGATTTGATTTAAATGTACTGACCTGCTTTTTATTCATTCATCAAAAATTTGACAAATTCCGTGACATTCCGCATTTTTATGACTGGATTCTGCGATTCCGTCCGCGTTTTCTGCATCGCGGAAATCATAGGCCCTATAATCACCTAGCAACAATCCAGAACACCCAGTAACTGCATAGCAGCCTCCTACCAACCACCCAGAATACCCTAGCAACTGCAGCGTAACGACCTAGCAACCACCAGAACACCTAGCAACATCATAGCAATCACCCAGAACACCCAAGCAACTGCATAGTAACCACCTAGTAACCATCCAGAACACCAAGCAACTGCATAGCAACCTCTTAGCAACCACCCATAACACCCAGTAACTGCATAGCAACACCCTAACAACATCCAGAACACCCAGCAACTGCATGGCACCCTCTTAGCAGCCACCCAGAACACCCTAGCAACAGCAAAGTTACCAACTAGCAACCACCAGAATACCCAGCAACACCCTAGCAACCACCCAAAACACCCAGTAACTGCATAGCAACACCCTAGCAACATCCAGAACACCCAGCAACTGCATAGCAGCCTTCCAGCAACCACCCAGAACACCCTAGCAACAGCAAAGTTACCAACTAGCAACCACCAGAACACCCAGCAACACCTTGGCAACCACCAGAACACCCAGCAACACCTTAGCAACCACCCAAAACACCTATTAACTGCATAGCTACACCCTAGCAACATCCAGAACACCCAGCAACTGCATAGCAGCCTCTTAGCAACAACCCAGAACACACTAGCAACTGCAGAGTAACCACCTAGCAACCACCAGAACACCCAGCAACTGCATAGCAGCCTCTTAGCAACAACCCAGAACACCCTAGCAACAGCAGTTACCAACTAGCAACCACCAGAATACCCAGCAACACCATAGCAACCACCCAAAACACCCAGTAACTGCATAGCAACACCCTAGCAACATCCAGAACACCCAGCAACTGCATAGCAGCCTTCTAGCAACCACCCAGAACACCCTAGCAACAGCAAAGTTACCAACTAGCAACCACCAGAACACCCAGCAACACCTTAGCAACCACCCAAAACACCTATTAACTGCATAGCTACACCCTAGCAACATCCAGAACACCCAGCAACTGCATAGCAGCCTCTTAGCAACAACCCAGAACACCCTAGCAACTGCACAGTAACCACCTAGCAACCACCAGAACACCCAGCAACACCCTAGCAATCACCCAGAACACCCAAGCAACTGCATAGCAACCACCTAACAACCACCAGAACACCCAGCAACACCCTAGCAATCACCCAGAACTCCCAAGCAACTGCATAGCAACCTCCTAGCAACCACCCAGAACACGCTAGCAACCTCATAGCAACCACCCAGAATACAGTAAAATCTGTATGTCTGTCTGTCCTTCAAACTTCAACGTATTAAGTCTACTTCAAACTTTCTGTCCATGCTTTCTCAAGCCAACATCAAATACTGTCTTGACAAACTTTATCTAGTTGTAATATGTGTATAATGTGTATGTTTCTCATTTATAATGCGTACCTTTTATTATCCTGTATTATTTATTGTATTAAATGTGTAAATACATTCTGTGTACTGTAGGTACATCCTGTCCGGCCTTTAATGCATCAAGTATTTCATGTCGCATGTGGCCATAAGGTGAACAACACACCATCTGTGCATTAGCTTCAAAGCTCACATCAAACCTGGTATGAAAGGTGACAAAGAGGGCAAAATGCAGAACAAAGAGGTTTACGGTGCTGCACCGAGCGCTCATGCATACGGGACCGAGTCAATCCCGGGGCAGAAGCTGAGTCACATGTGCGCTCAGCCATAGTGCAGAACAGCTTAAACATTTCCCCATGCTTTCTCACAGCGGAGAGGAATTGTCCTGTATTCTCACTTGCACTGTGTTTTGTTGGCTCTTTAATAATGATTAAGATGATTTAAGATGCTGGTGGTCAAACATCAACCATGCAGACATTTCCATACAGACACAGAAGCAGGTGAAGCTTTTCCTTTCAAAACAAGGTGGTGGAATAAAGTGACCTGAAATGTCTAATACTTAACCATAACATACACACTACTGTTCAAAAGTTTGGGGTCTGTAAGATTTTTTTCTGTAAGAAGTTTTTCTTACTGCACCTTTACTTTTATAGCGCTTTATACAATAGAAATTGTTTCAAAGCAGCTTCACAATAACAAACAGACAAACTTTATAACAAACAAACTTTATCAAATAATGAGACAGATTCAAATTCTGCTGTAAAGCAGCTGTAGCAAGATAATAGTGCTCATGTCACTTTAGAAGACCTATAGATTAATTTCACGCTATCTTTATGTCCTTCTTTGGTGCTCTGCAGAAGAGAGAAAGCCATATGAGTTTGGAAAAATATGAGGGTGAGTTTTCATTTCTGGATGAACGATGCCTTTAATGACAGACCCACAAGATAGAAAATGACAATTCAGCAAATGTTTCATACACAAGAATAACCATAACACGGCTTCGCTTCACTTTTGTTGTAGAAACACAGTAAACACGGTACAAAATGTCAAACATATACAAAAAAGGCTGTTTTTACTGTGGCTTTTGCATTTTTCACTGTTTTAGATGAAAAATGACCAGCTCGCTCTTAAATGTGAGTATTATGTGCTTATCTGTATGTTTTCGATTTAGTAACTCAAGTTTATAGGAAAAAAAAAAACAATTAATTTAAAAAAGTACCATAGATATTTAAGGATGCTAAAATTAAAGGTGAAGTGTGTCATTTTTGCAAACGTCTTATAGTCATCTCTGCATAATAAACTGAGAAATGTCTTTTAACTAGAGATGCACTGATACTAAATTTCTCCACCAATACAGATAACAGATTATTGAGAATTATATCTGCTGATAGTTTGATTTTTCTTAAGGAAAAAAAAAATTCTCCTAAATAATGCTGCAAACTACAGGAAACCCTCTCATTTGGTACATTACTATAATATTAGAGGTTGCAATTAACAACAGAGCTATTATATTCAAATACTATTTATTTTAAGGTAATAATTACACTCAAATAAAAACTGAAATATTTGTATACAACTCAAATAAGGGAGTTTTCATAAGCACTTGTCTTCATGGTAAATTTATTCAAACATATATATATATATATATATATATGTGTGTGTGTGATGTCATATATATATATATATATATATAATTAAGAGTAAATTAACTCATGGCATCAACAAGCTACGCCTTTGTTTCTAATAAGCGACCTCTAGTGGCGAAGACTACATATTGTGCCTTTAACTTGGCCTAAATTCAACACAAGATAGATTTTCTTCACACACAGTATGAGTTGCAGTCTGAACACGTTTTTCCGCACCCTTTTGATTGACAGGATATAATCGGCCCCGATGGCCGATAGTGAAAATAATAGCTTTTATCAGTCGATACGGATTATTGGCCGATACATCGGTGCATCTCTACTTTTAACATAAAAAAAATTGCACACTTCACCTTCACATCAGATTTTTAATACTGTGCAGTGCTGACTTATGGAAAGGTTTGTTTATTTATAATTTAGTAAGTCTGACAGACACCTTCTTAGCTAACACATTTTCCATTGTTCTTATGGGATAGTTTCAAATTCCACACTTAATCCAAGTTCCTGCTAAAAATAGATCTCTTTAGAAATGATATTACATAATAAGCCTAAATTTAAACAATACTGGGATGAAAGTCATGCACGACAGAGAAAAACAAATGCTTTATAAGTGGCTTCAAGGGATAAATATGAGCTAAGACAGCGATCAACCTTTGACCTCAGTGTAAGTGGAAAAACACAAAGCAACAAAGGTTTATTTTCTTTTCCGTGTGAGCAGCTGAGGTCAAGGATCTTTCTAAGAGTTTGGTTCCTCGCTGAATGTCCTTTTGTAGCAGTAAAGCAGGTGTGGTGCTAAAATAAGCCAAGGCTTTGTGGAAGCTTCAAACAACCTCACCAAAGAGAGACACCAATGGGTAATAGTCATATTATTAGAATGGAAAATGAGGGAGAAGTTGGAAAATGGACCAACAAATCACAGCAGAACCAACTGCCAAGTCAAGCATAATAATTATCATTGCACATACTTTAAACAAACCTGAATTAACCCTTAATATTAAATTTCAGTGCATAACTGTTTGATACCTCAGATCTCCTCTTGTCTAAGAGATGTGTGCTATTATTTTCTAATAAAACAGGTGAAAAAGGGACCTGATCTAGAGACCAGTGCTTTCCAAACACTGCTTCGTGAAGCTTTGAAACCTTTGCAAACTTTTCAATTTCAGTGCATTTACACCTTTCTGACCAGCAGACATCACTAGAGTTTGGTGTATCTTTTGCTTCAAAACAGTGGATTATTTTGCAAAGCAATTGATTTCGAAAAGCTTTGTTTCTCCCATCAATACTTGGGATGGGTTCTTTTGATTTGGGCCAATAAGCAACCAATCAAAACACCACAGAAACCGCATAGCAACCACTCAAAAACACCAGATTGCCATCGGATTGGCAACCACTCAAAACACAGCAAAGCATGATGGCAGGGAGTTTTTGGCAGGTTTTCTAAAGAAAATGTAACTATCTAGCTTGAAATACTGCTCTATTATGTATGGAACACCACTTATTATAACCATATTATATCAAAATTAATTCAGAGTGGCTTATTTAGTGGCACCGGGGTCTCACATTGTTTGTTTAGTATATGTAGAAGATATACAATGATCAGGCATAACATTATATGACCACCTTCCTAATATTGTGTTGGTCCCCCTTTTGCTGCCAAAACAGCCCTGACTTGTCAAGACATGGACTCCACTAGACCCCTGAAGGTGTGCTGTGGTATCTGCACCAAGATGTTAGCAGCAGATCCTTTAAGTCCTGTAAGTTGCGAGGTGGAGCCTCCATGGATCGTTTGTTCAGCACATCCCACAGATGCTCAATTGGATTGAGATCTGGGGAATTTGGAGGCTAAGTCAACACCTCAAACTCGTTGTTGTGCTCCTCAAACCATTCCTGAACCATTTTTGCTTTGTGGCAGGGCGCATTATCCTGCTGAAAGACGCCACAGCCACCAGGGAATACCGTTTCCATGAAAGGGTGTACATGGTCTGCAACAATGCTTAGGTAGGTGGTACGTGTCAAAGTAACATCCACATGGATGGCAGGACCCAAGGTTTCCCAGCAGAACATTGCCCAAAGCATCACACTGCCTCCGCCGGCTTGCCTTCTTCCCATAGTGCATCCTGGTGCCACAGCCATCCACATGATGTAAAAGAAAATGTGATTCATCAGACCAGGCCACCTTCTTCCATTGCTCCGTGGTCCAGTTCTGATGCTCACGTGCCCACTGTTGGCGCTTTCGGTGGTGGACAGGGGTCAGCATGGGCACCGTGACTTGTCTGCGGCTATGCAGCTTCATACACAACAAACTGCGATGCACTGTGTATTCTGACACCTTTCTATCAGAACCAGCAATAAACTCACAAGGCCCACCAACAGACCTAAAGCTCTTCCGCTTTTGTTTCCGCAGGACATGGACTCGTTCAAATGAATGTAGATTACATCTGTGCAGTCTTACAAAAGATATTGTAGTACTATGTAATATGTCCAAAGAATACTACGGCTGTACCATAGTACAATGTCCGAAAAGAACAGGGTACTTTTTGGTGCATTTTACTTACAAAATACATGGCATTCCCAAGGTAAATGTCCAAAACATTGTATTACCATGGTGCATATGCAAAAACCATTATACTGCCATGGTACAATGTCTAAAAAACATGGTAATGCCATGTTTTTAGACGTGTACAATACCTTGTTTTCTTGGACATGGCACTGACATGTTTTTTGGACACTGTACTATAGCAGTATAATGGTTTTTGCATGGTAATACAATGTTTTGGACATTTAACTTGGGAATGGCATGTATTTTGTAACTAAAATGCACTAAAATGGTACATATTCACAAAGCAAGGTAGTACCATAGTATTTTTTAGTGCAATGCTCATGTCCCACTTGAGTAACTGAATTATATACTGAATTATAGCCAACTATATGGCTTTGGTGGAAAACACTCTCACTTCCGCGACGTCAGGTTCCACTGTTGCGGTAAAGCGGGTAATAATCGGGGTAAACACAAAGCGCGTGCACGCCTACCTTTAGCTGCTGCTCATTAAAAACCTCTTCGGGCACTTTACACGCGATGAGCGCGCTGGGTTGGTCGTTGAGCTGGACTTCAGAAGTCGCCGCCCCTCCGCCACTCTCTGACTGCTGCATGGCAACAGATGTAACCGCGGCGTTCGGTGCCTTTGATCTCAAATGTGGGTGCCTTTGATCACAAACGTTTCAGCGCTCAGCTCATGGCGCCATGCTCTGCTTTCTACTTTCTCGTCTCCGAAGCAGCGTCAAACCGTCCAGTTGACACACACTACAGTGCTAGTGCATGCATAGTGCTACTACCAAAACCGTGATGTATTCCTGAAACGAAAATGACGTCTACACTTGCGACAGACTGCACTGGGGGCCAAAACAGCTGATATGACGTCATGGTTTCCGCTTACGCACGAGCGCTGTGCATGAAGCATTGGCTGATGCAAGTATTATTTGTGACAATGATATAGATTGTTCAAAATGTAACCAGAAACACGGGAGTCACTGAAGACACGGTTAGGTTTGTGTAATGTGTGCAGTGCATGGATTTTAAATGTGATTATGACAAACATTATCACTGTAAAGTGGTCTTTGACTGCCCTCTTTTGGTCAGATTTGTTGCAATGCAGGCAAATGGCAAAGATGTGGACACTGAATGTATTGCACACTGCTTAAAATACAGTGGCCAAAGAGTATTTTGATACTCAAGTTACACTAAAAATGTCAGAATGTCATGGCATTAAATAAGAAGATATTAAAGACAGCAAAATCACACTTTACATACAAAACAGCAACAATCTTTCAGTTTGAAATGAGAGATCTAAAGCAGGAAATGAAGACTGGTGTGACTGGTTTTATTTGTGGTTAGTGGAACATGTTCATACTTAATCTGCTGAACTACACCTGAACAACACCCTTCTAATTTTAACTAAATGATATATTCCCCCTATTTTTTTTTTTTTTTTACATGTTTTAAGAGAAATGCAATGTGACTTCGTTAATGTATAATATTAATATATGGAGAGATTCTATCTATGTATCTATCCACCCGTCCATCCATCCATCCACCCACCCATCCCTCCATCCATCCATCCATCCATCCCTCCATCCATCCACTTTAGCATACTTTTAATAAAGAGTACTTATTATCGAAATAATATACTTTAAAAGAAAATACTTAAGTGCAAACAAGTGAAAGTGTGTTAAGAAACATTGTCATTAAAGTGTATTCTAGTGGCCTTTTATTTAATTAATATTAGGCCTATATTACCTGAAGGTACAGTTTATTTATATATATATATATATATATATATATATATATATATATAAGTTCATTTTAATTCTACTTCATTAAGATAGCAAACAGGATAGAGAATTCCAGTTCATTTTAAATGCATGCCGTACCCTTAAACCGATCATCTTGAGCTGACCAGGCTCCCATTGGAGCGGATTTGAGAGGGCAGGCAAGTCATGTGGGGATCAGAATCTGAAATTTACCATAATCCTCCAGAGGAAAAAGGGGGGGAGAGAGAGTAAGTCCTAGTTACCTCTACAGAACATAGACTGGAGAGGTAGACACAAGAGCGTTGGTGTGTTAGTTATACAACAAGTTCTACAGTCATTGCGAACTCTAAACACTCTTCTGGCTTTTGAATTATGGCCCAGGCCAAAAGTGATACGAGTATCAACATGGAGATTTCTAACGGAGCTGTTATCCACTGTCCTGTAGGATCATGCATGGAGATGGAAGATCGGAGGACTGGGGAGGAAGAGGAGGAGGAAGATGAGGTTGAACTAGCTGAAGAGGTGGATGAGTATATGGACGATGGTGGAGAAGACAATGTAATGCCCTCAACAGACGTGATCGTCCATAAAACAGAGCAAGAGGATATTATGGAAGACCTGGAGGACCAAGAGAGAGCGATTCTGCAAAACGAATCTACAAAAGAGGTAAAGGATGGAGAGACGGAAGATGAAGTGAACATAACTGCCAAACTAACAAGGTCTAAGCTACTAGTTGAACTCTCAATTGCAGCGCAAACACAAGTTTTGAAACTTCAAAACGAAGCTGAAGTGCGTGCAGGAGCGTTCAAAGAAGTGGACGAGGATCGAGCAGATCACAAGTTGGAAACACTGTACGAAGATGAAAAGGAAAGCGATGAACAACAAGTGCAGACTTTGAGTGTAATTAAGACGGAGACACAAGAGCTGCTCCTCTCTGAGGTAAGAGAGGTCACTTGTTGCCTTCGAGAGAAAATAGAAATCGAGTACAGAGATGATCAAATGCAGCAAGTAAAAAATGAAATAGTTTTGCAAGAAGAGGAGCATGAGGAGGTAAAGGCGGAAGGTTGTGATGATGAGGGTGTAAAAAACGTTGTGGATGAAGAGCCACGGATGGTTTCTACCAGTGAAGCCGGTTCAAAAGAAAACCTTCAGAGTCTTGAGGAAGAGGAAGAACCAGCAACATTTGATAACATTGGCGAAGAAAAGTCTATGACCGAGGTGGCTTTATTTGAGGACTGCAAAGCAATTGGAGAACCAATGCACAATGATGCCTTAGCCACAAATAATGATGAAGAGACGTCCACCATCAACAAAGCAGCAGATGAAAAGGCGATTGACTGGATTGCAACAGAACAACCTTCTCAAACTGATCTGTTTGGTGGAAATATAGAGGAGATGGTCCAGAATTCAGAGCAGTTGGCAGAAAGCAACGTGCAAGAATGTGAAAGATTAGAGTGGCTGCAACAGGTGGTGGGTGACACAGATCTAGGGAACTGTGAGAGAATTGTGGCGGATACCCAATCAGCAATTGTCAATGGACCCGAGGAGACAAGAGGAGATAAAGAAGCTGATAAAGAGGAAGAGAGCAATGAAAGGATTCAAAGAGGCATGGAGATTACCAAGGAGCCAAAGCGGGTCAAGAAGGAGGAGCTTTCTTCAGAGGAGGGAAGCTGTACAGAGGTAGAACAGTCACCTGATGCACCTGAGATTGTAGACGAGGAGGTGTGCAAGAAGCAGGAACAGCTCGGCAATGGCAAACAGGAGGTTCCAGAGGGAGGTGACACTGCAAAGGAACAGCCAAGACAAGTCAATGAAGAAGTGCCAATACCTATAGAAGGGGGGCCGTGTAAGGAGCAAGAACAGCTCAGCAATGACAAACAGGAGATCGCAGAGGGAGGTGACGCTGCAAAGGAACAGCCAAGACTAGTCAATGAAGAAATGCCAATCCCTATAGACGGGGAGACATGTAAGAAGCAGGAACAGCTCGGCAATGACAAATGGGAGGTCGCAGAGGGAGGTGACACTGCAAAGGAACAGCCAAGACTAGTCAATGAAGAAGTGCCAATGCCTATAGAAGGGGGGACATGTAAGAAGCAGGAACAGTTCGACAATGACAAATGGGAAGTCGCAGAGGGAGGTGACGCTGCAAAGGAACAGCCAAGACTAGTCAATGAAGAAGTGCCAATGCCTATAGAAGGGGGGACATGTAAGAAGCAGGAACAGTTCGACAATGACAAATGGGAAGTCGCAGAGGGAGGTGACGCTGCAAAGGAACAGCCAAGACTAGTCAATGAAGAAGTGCCAATACCTATAGAAGGGGGGACATGTAAAAAGCAGGAACAGCTCGGCAATGACAAATGGGAGGACGCAGAGGGAGGTGACGGTGCAAAGGAACAGCCAAGACTAGTCAATGAAGAAGTGCCAATGCCTATAGAAGAGGGGGCATGTAAGAAGGAGGAACAGCTTGGCAATGACAAATGGGAGGACGCAGAGGGAGGTGACGGTGCAAAGGAACAGCCAAGACTAGTCAATGAAGAAGTGCCAATGCCTATAGAAGAGGGGGCATGTAAGAAGGAGGAACAGCTTGGCAATGACAAACGGGAGGTCGCAGAGAGAAGTGATGCTGCAAAGGAACAGCCAAGACAAGTCAAGGAAGAAGTCCCTACAACAATAGAAGCGGGGGCGGGGAAGTGGCTAGAAGAGCTCAAGGCTGTCATTGAAGATGAGCCAAGGAGGAAAGCCCAGGGGGGGCGTAAAGTGACCATACCTGCCTGGTTGAAAGCCAATGAGAGCTCGGATGCCCCTTTCCAAGAGCCACCGAAGACCCTCGGTAGTCAGATCAGAACCATGAGTGGGGGCAGTGAAGGGGAACTGAATATCAAAACCAAAGGACAGGAGGTCACCATGGCGAATGGGTTCCCTGAGATACCATCTTCTGTAGTTCAACAGGAAGACATAAAACCCCTGGTAATGCCGACGAGGATGGCAACTCCAGCTCAACGGGAGGGCGATCTTCATGATCAGCAGATCTCCCTCTATGTGAAGGTACGTTCTATTGTTATTTATAGCCAGATGATGGTCAAGATTTCTATTTGCATTTTGGAGTTTTAGAAGGAAATGAGAGTCACGTGGGTTTTCTTGTGACTCTCATGATAGCCACAGGTTCTACTCAAAAACGGTAGACCTGCTGTAGTCAATATGCAATCTGGAACTATCAGAAGCTTTAATAGCAAGTTACTACAGTTTTACTTTAGTAACAATAAATGTTTTAGTATTTTGGTGAGAACTATGATAATTTTACAGGGAAGGCAGAATTTTACATACCATATAACCTGTCAAAAAGCAGACAAAATTCAGATTTTTGTAGAAACGCTGACAGAAATAATGAATTGAGCCCTGTAAAGTCATATTTTAAAAAGACAATGATAAGGCTGTCTTGTTAGCCATGTTAGCATACAGTTTCCTACAATGACCGCATGTCCTTCTGCTCAGCAGATGGTGTTACTATCATCAACACTAATTGTATTAGTGTCTTTGCTCTACTGGTCAGTTGGTCAGCTGTCATCCCGCTTCTAGAAAACCAGACTGTAATTCCCAGTCCTGGGCAATGTTACTGGCACAAGCTAATTAGGCAGGTACACCAACTTGACCACTGCTGAGTGACTTGCCAAAACCAGCATGAAAGTGTCTAAAACATACCTTATACTGGTAACTAATAATGCATTTTAACTGAACTTTAAATCTAATCATGAGCCAAACCTTCTTATGTCAATTGGCTGTTTTTATTCAACAGCCACTGTTCTGACAAGAACTTCAATATCTTAGACAAAGTCGCCAGGTTGTTTTAAACTGTTTTAATTATGGTAAACTGGTTCATATGACATAAACAAAGAATCAATCCATGTGCAATAAATTTAAAGTAATATATTAAGACTTGGAGCCTGACCCCTCCAACCATAATTCCAACCCTGTTTGTGATGTACTGTATAAATGGTTGTTGCTGGTGATATAATGCACTTAGTTAATTGAGATTATTCTCAGCAGTGTGTTAAACTGATGGATTGATCAGTGAGCTAAAAATTAATCTGACACAACAGACACAACTTGATTCTAGAACAGTCCAATAGAAAGTACCATATAAAGTATAATTTTAAAATTATATTAGGAAAGAACTGGCTTATATATATATATATTTCTTTTTTTTTTTTCTTTACATGGAATTGTCTGAAACATTTGGAAACAAAGTGCTCAGCCAAATTCTTGTTATATGAAGGAGGTTGAGCAGCGGGACGTTAAGCCCGGTAAAAATGTCCTTAAATCCCACCCATATGTTTCTGCAGAGCAATTCCCATAACAAAGACGCCCTTTGTGCAAGTTGCAGTGGAACACAGTGAAAAGTGCAACTCCCACAGTCTCTGTACATTTCAGATCACAAAAGTATCATTTTGTGTCTCATCATAAGTTTTCGTATGTTGTCATAGCTTTGCTTTGGTAAGCAGGATCTAAGCGATGACATGTGCTCACAGTTATTATTAAAGATGCACCTGTGCCTGTTATTCAGTGATAAACAGCTGTTTCTTGATGTGTTTTGCCTCTCTGCTCTTATATTAAACAGTGAATAATGTGTTTGTATTTGAATATGAATTACTAACTGCACACCTCTATGCCTCTGTCCTGATAGAGAAGCTGAAGTATAGTGGGTTAATCTCCCAGCATTCCTCTGCATACTAATCTGATTAAGATGTTTGTTGGTCTGAGTCGGCTGTGAGAAGGATCTGAGATTTTGACTGAGTGTTTGGGCGGTGGAGTGACTCTGTCCAGTCATAATATGATTCCTGCATGTGCAAAACTCACTGTCATGATGCTAGAGTGTTGTGTGTGGTTACCAGGGTGTTCCTAATGGTTGCTAGGGTATTCTGGATTGTTTCTTGGGTGTCCTGGGGTTCACTGATTGGTTTTTAATATTTTGCTGTGCTAGTGTGTTCTGAATGGTTTTTAGAATGTTGCTAGGGTTTTTTGAGTGGTGTTTAGTATTAGCATGTTGCTATGGGGTTGCTAGGGTATTCTGGATTGTTGCTAGGGTGTTCTGGATAATTGCTAGGGTTCTCTGATTGGTCTTTAGCATTTTGCTATGTGATTGGTAGGGTGATCTGAATAGTTTTTAGAATTTTGCCAGGGTGTTCTTAGTGGTGTTTAGCATTAACACGTTGTTATGGGGTTGCTAGGGTATTCTGGATTGTTGCTAGTGTGTTCTGGACAGTGCCTAGGGTTCTCTGATTGGTTTTTAGCATTTTGCTATGCGATTGCTAGGGTGTTCTGAATGTTTTTTAGAATGTTGCTAGGGTGTTCTGAGTGGTGTTTATCATAAGCACGTTGCTATGGGGTTGCTAGGGTATTCTGGATTGTTGCTAGGGTGTTCTGGATAAAGGTTCTCTGATTAGTTTTTAGCATTTTGCTATGCGATTGCTAGGGTGTTCTGAATGTTTTTTTAGAATGTTGCTAGGGTGTTCTGAGTGGTTAGCATTATCTCGTTGTTATGGAGTTGCTAGGGTATTCTGGATTGTTGCTAGGGTTCTCTTATTTGTTTTTTTGCATTTTGCTATGCAATTGCTAGTGTGTTCTGAATGTTTTTTAGAATGTTGCTAGGGTATTCTGAGTGGTGTTTAGCATTAGCACGTTGTTATGGGGTTGCTAGGGTGTTCTGGATAATTGCTAGGGTTCTCTGATTGGTTTTTAGCATTTTGCTATGCAATTGCTAGAGTGATCTGAATAGTTTTTATGATGTTGCTAGGGTGTTCTTAGTGGTGTTAGCATGTTGCTATGGGGTTTCTAGGGTATTCTGGATTGTTTTCCATGGTGCTCTGGATAATTTGCTATGCGGTTGCTAGGGTGTTCTGAGTGTTTTTTAGCATGTTGCTATGTGGTTGCTAGGGTGTTCCTTTGGTATT
Source organism: Mylopharyngodon piceus (assembly GCA_039654765.1). NCBI lineage: Eukaryota > Metazoa > Chordata > Actinopteri > Cypriniformes > Xenocyprididae > Mylopharyngodon > Mylopharyngodon piceus. The sequence goes on along the minus strand of CM077440.1, from coordinate 19,887,827 downwards.
CTGGATGGTTGTTAAGCAGCTGTTTATTGGCCCACAAAATTTGACATAAAATGTGACACATTTTACAATTTAATTATTGCAATTTAATTGCAGTGCAGTTACCGGAGTGCTTGTATTCAAATGTTCCTTATCAAATCAGGTTTTAGAGTCTCTCTAAAGATGATGCACTGCCCTCTACTGGTGTTATGTTGGTCTGGTTTACCCTCATGTCCTCATCTCTCCCTTAGCTTATCTTCAGTGACCAGACCTCACATAATCATTCCACAACCTCCAGACTCATAAATACAGTCACACAGTAGTAAATCTACTCGATCCTGACGGCCCTGTAGAACACATACAAGCAGGAGACACACGTATGTACACCACTGAACTAAACTGTTGGATGGAAATGTATAGCTTATTGTGCAATGTTATATTGTATACTGGAAATCATAATAGCGATTCCCATCATCATAAAGAACTTTTTTTTTTTTACAATGATGATCTGTAAAACTCTTTCATAATGCACGTCTTATGAACGGCTTCTCTATTGCTGATAACAATGAACAAACGTCTCAGTGTCTCATCCTGCATGTTTGACCGTGTTCTCCAGCCCAAACACCCACAGAACACGAAGACAGACTCTTACCAAATGAAATCAGTCATTCTGGATTCACAAAGGCATTTTCATGCATTCAGAGAATTTGTTTTGAGAAATCATTCTGCATTCAATTTTATTAGACATGTAAAAGCAGTGTATCTGCAGCAATTCACAATGGCTTGGTTTGATGTAGCAGCTAAAAAATTGGGATTTCCTAGTATTGAGCTGTTTGTGAAGGTAAGACGCTCTCACATTAAACCTTCAAAGAAATAAAACATTTGTTCTTATTAGAAACAAATCATAGGCCGACACAATATACATAGTTTTGCATTGTGTTTTAATATAAAATAAATGTCACAAAGAAACTCTTTTGTGCAGTTAAACTTTCAACTGTTGCCTTTTTTGTGTGTGCAATCAAAGCTTTGCTTAGCATTTTCCCAGACAAAATATTTATTCAAAAATATTAATAACTATTAACTATTTGTCTAAACAAGCTGCCTGCTAACAAGTGAAATCAGTTTTACTTTTCGATAGTTTTTAGACATTCTACTAACTATAAGTAAATTTGCAACTACATGTCAACTAATTCTCATTCATTTGCAACTACTCAATAATTTGCAACTACATGTAAACTAACTCATTAATTTGCAACTGTCAACTAACTCTCATTAATTTGCAACTACATGTCAACTAACTCTCATTAATTTGCAACTGTCAACTAACTCTCATTAATTTGCAACTACATGTCAACTAACTCTCATTAATTTGCAACTACATGTCAACTAACTCTCATTAATTAGCAACTACATGTCAACTAACTCTCATTAATTTGCAACTACATGTCAACTAACTCTCATTAATTAGCAACTACATGTCAACTAACTCTCATTCATTTGCAACTACATGTCAACTAACTCTCATTCATTTGCAACTACATGTCAACTAACTCTCATTAATTAGCAACTACATGTCAACTAACTCTCATTCATTTGCAACTACATGTCAACTAACTCTCATTAATTTGCAACTACATGTCAACTAACTCTCATTAATTAGCAACTACATGTCAACTAACTCTCATTAATTAGCAACTACATGTCAACTAACTCTCATTAATTAGCAACTACATGTCAACTAACTCTCATTAATTAGCAACTACATGTCAACTAACTCTCATTAATTAGCAACTACATGTCAACTAACTCTCATTAATTAGCAACTACATGTCAACTAAATCATTAATTTACAACCACGTCAATTAACTCTCATTAATTTGCAACTACATGTCAACTAACTCTCCATTTTTGCAACTACATGTCAACTAACTCATTAATTAGCAACTACATGTCAACTAACTCTCATTCATTTGCAACTACATGTCAACTAACTCTCCATTTTTGCAACTACATGTCAACTAACTCATTAATTAGCAACTACATGTCAACTAACTCTCATTAATTTGCAACTACATGTCAACTAACTCTCATTAATTAGCAACTACATGTCAACTAACTCTCATTAATTTGCAACTACATGTCAACTAACTCTCCATTTTTGCAACTACATGTCAACTAACTCATTAATTAGCAACTACATGTAAACTAACTCTCATTAATTTGCAACTACATGTAAACTAACTCTCATTAATTTGCAACTACATGTAAACTAACTCTCATTAATTTGCAACTACATGTCAACTAACTCATTAATTTGCAACCACGTCAACTGCCCTTAATTTGAAACTACGTAAACTAACTCATTAATTTGCAACTACATGTCAAATAACTGTTATTGCAGTATTAGTAGACTGTTAAGTTAGGGTTAGTAGAGTAAGTTTACATGTATTTGCAAAGTTATAGTCAGTAGAATGTCTGTAGGGGAGCATCAAAATAAAGTGTTAGCAGACAGTCTACTAATGACTGCTAGCATGTAGTTGCAAAGTTACTTACAGTATAGTTAGTAGAATGTCAGACTATCACAAAGCTGCTGAAATGAATGGCCTTGTTTTTCAGATTTTGAGTGTATGAATGGGAAACGCTGATATTTCATTCTTGTGTTAGTATCGACTCAAATATCCTGCTCAGAGAAAACATCTTGTGATGTTGTTTGTTCTGCAGCTGAACAGTTTAAGCTTATTTGGCTCCTTATTGGTTTTTTGTCATTTATTGTGGGGTTCAGTGAGGATGAAAGCTCCCTTAAAGAAACTGTCTTTTTCCCATTTAATTTTTGTGGAACAAGAAGCTTCTTTCTATTTAAAAGCAAGTAAATATAAAGGCAGTGAGGAGGCTCTGTAGTTAGTATAGTTTTTTTTTTTTTTTTTGAATAGCCTAAGTAACCACTTAAACTTAAATGTGCCTATTTAAATCACTGGTTATTTCTTTAACCATGCATAATCTGTGTGCATGTTGTGTGTCTCACAGGCCGGCAGTGATGGAGAGAGTATCGGGAACTGTCCCTTCTCTCAGAGACTCTTCATGATCCTCTGGCTGAAAGGAGTCATCTTCAACGTCACCACTGTGGACCTCAAGAGGTGAAGCACAATATTCACAGATACAGACACAAACAGACATATTTCCCATTAGGACAATTATGATTCCCAACAGGATCAAATGCCCCTGAAGAACAGCAAAAGGATTTTTTTTCAGAATTTTAAGCCTCTCTAAGACATTATTCTGATTAACTAAATCATATAGAAATTGTGTATACATTGGGATCTTATTTAATCCCATTTAATTTCCTTTTGCTTCCAAATAATGATTTTTGATGAAGGGTTATTTTAGTACTATATATATACAATTATTGTATTTTGAATTGGCCTTTCATTTTTATATTTTCAGTTTTCATTTTTATTTTAGTGATGCATTTGGGTCCGTTTTGACCTGGAAGAGTACATCAAAATTAAAAAAAAATAAAATAAAATAAAATAAATAAAAATCATAGTCTTTTGCTTTCGTGTCCATTTTGACCCATAAGTGAACTGTGGACCCATAAGTACACATGAAATTATGCTCTCTTTTTTTATTTTTTTTTATTTTACGTATGTATATTAGTTACATTTTTCTCAAATTGCTTCTGTAAAATACATTTAGCCTCTTTCCTACACTTTCCTACACACACACACACACACACACACACTTTTCTTTCCCACTTGAACTGCATTTTGTTTATAAACAAAATGCATAATTGCATGCATAATTCTGAAATTAAAATAAAATGACAAATTTAATGTCTGTTTGTAGATCAGACATTCATAGACCAAATAGTGTAAATTTTTTAAAAAAAGTCCACATTTCACTCTGCTGTCACCTGTTGATGAACCATTGAAGCATGAAAGTGAGATTCAAGCTGTTTATCATCTTCTTTTTTTCATCTGAAAGTAACATTTTATGCAAGTTAAATTAATATATTTTGTTTGAAACATTTCAGAGTAATATTGATGTTGTTTTGATGTCGTTTTGTTAGAAAAAGAATGTGTAGTAAGTTCAAAGGAATTGAATTAAATCCATTGAGGTCATGCTGGTAATTCTCATATATGTTCTTATAAATTTCATATAATGATATATTCAAATAAAATTTCTCATAAATATTGATAAACATTTTCTTGCACTAGTTTTTATGGTAGTTCTTATAACATTTTAAATTTCAAAGAATTTCTCAATTTTTTTTATTTTTTAATTAATAAAAAGGGAGTAAAAGTAGTAGCATGAAATTAAAAAAATGCACATTCACATAGCTTTAATTTCTTTTTATTTTGGTTTTAGTTTTAGTGATTTTAGTATTTCAACTTATTTTATTTCCAATTATAAGTTAGGGTTAGGCCTTTTTTTATATTTTTTAATTTAATTTCATTTATTTATTTATTTATTTTATATTCCAGTTAACAAAAACATTTTTAAAAATAATTTTAGTTTTACTTACAATAACAATGCTGATGAAGGACGGGTTTGTTGATCCGTGTCTCACAGGAAGCCGGCAGATTTACAGGATCTCGCTCCAGGAACCAACCCGCCATTCATGACCTTCAACGGAGAGGTTCTGGTGGACGTCAACAAGATTGAGGAGTTTCTCGAGGAACGATTGGTCCCACCAAGGTACTTTCTATATCATTTCTTACTTGCTTGCCTCAGAGGCTTGTTGCATTATTGAAAACTAATTTATTTTTTTAGATATCCAAAGTTGGCAGCAAAGCATCCAGAATCCAACACAGCAGGAATAGATGTATTTGCCAAGTTTTCTGCCTACATCAAGAACCCTCGTAAAGAAGCTAATGAGGGTGAGTTTAATTGGTTTTTAGTACAAGATAGTCTTGGTTGCGAAATGAGACTCTTTTCTTCTGTAATTCTGTTTTAATCTGGTGTCTGTATGTATTCAGGTCTGGAGAAAGCTCTTCTGAAGTCCCTGAAGAGGTTGGATGAGTATTTACAGACGCCGCTGCCCGAGGAAATTGATGCCAACAGCCTAGATGATCCTGGTGCGTCTACACGAGGCTTTCTGGATGGACCAGACCTCACGCTGGCCGACTGTAACCTGCTTCCCAAACTACACATCATGAAGGTGCGTCTTTCAACTATGACAACTCTCTGAATAGTTTTAGCATGTTATTGAATATGACAATGCAAATACTGCTGTGAGCATGTAAGATATGCTGCTGCTGTATAAATAGACAGACATAAATCCCATAGCAGATCTAGGCAGGTGGAGCTGGGGGAAGTGGAGGTGGTTTATGCATAATATGTTTGTTTTTTCTTATTTAAATGTATATAATGTATTTGCAAAATTTTTTTGGCATGCACACATTTTTCACCCAGTAATTTAAAATGCATATGCTGGATTTCATATGACCAACCAGTTTAATCACCTGCATACTCTGGTTTGCAGATTGTTGCTAGGAAATACAGAGGTTTTGAGATTCCTGCTGAGATGACCGGAATTTTACGATATTTGAATAACGCCTACCAGAGAGAAGAATTCATGAACACCTGTCCTGCTGACCGGGAGATTGAGTTCGCTTACCTGGACGTCGCCAAAAAGATCAAATAGTTCAGGATGACGAGACGAGTAGTGGTAACTCATAGTCAACATCACATGCTTGTGTGTGTAACTGTATGCATGTGTGTGTGTGTGTGTGTGTGTGTGTGTGCACTCACTGGTGGAGCTGCATTAATACTATGGTGTATTGATCCTAAATCAATAGATTGGCATCCATTTTCCTTCAATCAATGGCAGGACCAGGAAAATAGTATAAGACCAGACACAGAGATGAAATATTCTGTCTGTTAGTACACTCAACAACTTCATATGTATCTTATCTGTCTTCATGGATGATATAGATAGACTAGCTATGGTATATTCATAATGTTCACCATGGCCTTGACCAAAATTGATCTCATAATCACTTTTAAGCTATGGATCTCTATATTTCTGGATCTCTATTTTTTGCATATTTGTTTTGTTTTTATCTGAATTTTTACTTATGATTCCTCTGGTCAGGCCAGAATATATACACATACATTTTCTATTTACATTTTCTATTTATAATAATAATATGGAGAATCAGGTTTATTATTTACAATATCACCATATAGTTTAATGAAACTCTTTTATATCATCACACGAGGCTTGTTTTCCACAGGTTGATGGATTTTTTAAACTTAATTCCATTTGCAAGTAATTGCGAAACTGCTTCATTTATATTTGATTTTTTTTTTTTAACAATGCACAGAATTTGTTAAAACATTCTAGTTATGCAACTGTGTAACCTTGCATGAACGCCTTATGAAGCTCTGACGAGGAGACTTTAATTAAACTAATCAGAATTCATCAAGTCTTCATGGTTTTTAATTTCCGAAGGCTGTGTGAAGATCTCTCTTGTATTTCGTAGGGTCACCCAAGCAACAGCACTTTGCAATCAGATCAATTAAGAAGGCATAATATCAACAGCTTGTCTTTCTTGTTGACTTACTACCGCATCACCATAGTGATGAGAACTTGTGCAAACGCTAATACAGTGAGGCCAATCGTAACAAATCACATGACCACTGTCTTCTTTGTCATTTTGCAATGATCACCGAGAGAGATATCTGTAGAAAAATAAAGTTCTCTTTATTATCACAGTATTTTTGCATGCTTTGTCATTTTTATTGGAGCTTGCAACAACGAAGGTGTTGTCGATAGAAGGTTAACAGGATTTCGTGCACAAAATCAAGGGTACACACGTCACAGGGTCAGAGCGATCAGTCATGTTATTGATGGTCCATTGAGAAGAGTTTAAGCATCTATGTTTGAGAACAGGATTTGTTGCTTGGCATTTCAAAGGTTGGTGAAATGAGGGTGAAATCTGTCGCTCATCTAGGCGAAGCTCAGTTCTGAGAGCAGTACTTCCAGAAGCACACTGTTTTTTTGGAGAAAGATAAACAGTAGTTAATGTATTGGTGTTTTTTTGTCTTTGTAGCTATCATTGCACATGACATTTTGTTATCTAAAGCATTTGTTTTGCATCATACCTCTTTTGTTGGGTTTCTTAGCTGATGGAAGAGACTTTTTAAAGGCTTTTCCACTGAGTTTGGGATCCATCTGGTCAGTGCTGGCCTTCGGTGAAATCCCATCGCTGTCTATAGTGGTCGCAGTGGTGGATTTCAGGTTTCCATCTGTCACTACCTGCTGGTTATAAAATATTATTTATAGCATAAAGCACAAATTGAACTTTAGTGTGTATGTGCTTAAAATTGTTTTAGAAACTGACTGAACGTACCATTTTGTTCTTTTTCCCAGTACCTCGCCCATTGCTATTTCCTTCACAAAAAGACAACAAAAGCCAAGAATTTATATAAATTCCACTCTTCCGCTCACCAAGGCTGCATTTATTTTCTTAAAAATACAGTAAAATTGTGAATATTCTAAAATATTATTACAATTTAAAATATAGCTGCAAGCAGCCATTAAGGGGCCAAGCACAAAGAAGGCACAATAAGCTGGGAGAATCAGACCAACTGCAACAATAAGCAATTAAAGGCATATTAAGATGATTTTAGGCAAAATGCCTGAAATCATAAATATAGTCACTAGTAAAGATTTAATGGTTTATGACTTTCGACCAATAGGTGGCGCTGTGACCAATTTGATGTGGTGTAGTCAGAGTGAGGTGACAATGAAACATGCAAAGTTTGGTGTCAATATTCCATAGCATTGCAGACATACAGCCTCAAAAGTCATTTTGGCATCATGCCTCAAAATCGTTACTGTGGTATACGAAAATGTTTTTTGTCTATCGACACAAAATCCATAACTTTTTGCCGGCATGGTCTGAAGATGATACGATTCGATTTTGGTGAAAATCGGACTAGGAGGAGTTCGAAAAAATAAGTTTTTAAAGAAAATCAAAATGGTGGACAGGAAGTTTGGCTGACTATGGCAAAATTGGTATCTATGTTCTCGGCATGACCCAAGGAATTTATTAAGACTAGTTTCATTACAATAGGCTAATGTACTCAAAAGTTATTAACATTTTTGTAAATTTCGTTTATTTTATAACTTATTCTATTATAACTTTTGACCACAAGGTGGCGCTGCACCTAAACTTTTTGAGTGCCTTCAGGGCATAGTGCCGAAGACACGTACTGAGTTGCATAACGATATGCCAATGCGTTCATAAAATATAGCATTTTGCGACAACATTCAAAATGGCCAACGCCCAAAATGGCCGATATGGGAAAATTGGATATCATTGAACTCGGCATGATGCCCCAAATCTAACGACAAACCAATAGCCATTTTTTTTTGTATCTCCGGACCAGTAGGTGGCGCTGAGTCGAAAGCATGTTACCTCAGGTCATGCTTGTGATGACATGGAACAAGTTTGGTCTGAATACGATAAAGCATTGAGGAGATACCGCCTTGCGTCTATTTTTGCAAGCACTACGTAAAATTCGTTCACGCGTTTTTATTGAAAAAACGCTTTGACAAATCGACTTGAATTCGACTGGTTCAATTTTCGTGAAAATCGGAGTAACGGCCCATGAGGAGTTCGAAAAAGTAGGTTTTTCGGAAAATTTAAAATGGCGGGAAAATGATCATGATTGAAAATGACGTCAGATGGTGCGATCGAATCATCTTGAGCCAAAGAATCGGCGGAAAAAAGAATTTTGTGATGCATATTTTCAGGATTCTTTGATTAATAGAAAGTTTAAAAGAACAGCATTTATTTGAAATAGAAATATTTTGTCACTTTTGATAAATTTAATGCATCCTTGCTGAATAAAAGTATTGTCTTAAAGGATTAGTTCACTTTCAAATAAAAATTTCCTGATAATTTAGTCACCCCCATGTCATCCAAGATGTCCATGTCTTGGACATTCAGTGTAGACGCTGCTAAGTGTATTACTGCCCTCCACAGGTCAAAGTTTGAACTATTGTTATATACTTGCACTAGCATATTGTATATGACAATTTAGTTCAAACTTTGACCTGTGGAGGGCAGTAATACACTTAGCAGCGTCTACACTGCCGGAATTCTAATAGAGAAGAAGAAGAAGAGAGCTAGTTCAAGACGAGCGTCTATGGTTAAAACATATATAATTTTTTATTTTTTTTTAGAAAATTACAGATCGTTTCGCTAGATAAGACCCTTATTCCTCGTTTGGTAACGTTTAAAGCCCTTTGAAGCTGACCATTTGGGGCCAACTGAAGTCCACTATAAGGAGAATAATCCTGGAATGTTTTCATCAAAAACCTTAATTTCTTTTCGACTGAAGAAAGAAGGACATGGACATCTTGGATGACATGGGGGTGAGTAAATTATCAGGAAATTTTTATTTGAAAGTGAACTAATCCTTTAAAAAATAAAATCAAACACACCTCTGGGTATGATGGTGATTCGATGCCTCAGTGTGCGGTTCATTAACTTGTGAAGCTCTTCAAGTGCACTCAACATCTTCACCAGCTCCTCTCGAGCCTCCGGATCACCCGTGACAGGATCAGACTTGGATTGTTTGGCTGCTGTTGGAGTGTCGTCGTGCTCGTTTGACCCAATCACCTCTGACAGCCTGAACAGTCTGTTCTTCTCCGTTTGCCGCTGGGAATCGGGGGAACTGGTTGTGCGGTCTGTCCTCAGAGATCCATCAATCTCCTCGTGTCCATCAGAAAGGAGTGTTAGTGTCTTTAATAGATTACTGATACCTGTTTTGTCTCTGACATTTGGGCTACTTGTTGCTGTAATTATTTTGTCTAAAGCTCTCATCACTACAGTCTCTCCATCTCCATCGGGAAATGTCGTCATTGGTCCAGTCCTCAGTAGCTTTGCTCGTGCTGTGTTTATTTCATCCGTGCCAGTTCTCCTTGGATCTGGAGGGAAATACAAACATTTTAAAGTCGGTATGAAATGAAGTTGAGATCTTCCCTACACTCTTAAGGACCGTTTACACCAAGAATGATAACTATAAAGATAACTATAATGATAACTATATTTGCGTCCACACCGACGGAAGATAATGGTCTGTTTCTTTTTAAGCCACCACTGTTTGACCCTTTTCAAGGATACTTGAAAGAAAATGCAAATATGGAAAACAATCGGTCATACCCTCAGTATAAATGGTGAGAAGTATTAACGATGAGATCATTATTCCAGGCTAACAAACAGTGTAACATAAAATTACCTCAGTATCCAGCACTAGTTTCAACAACATTGTCTTGCTTCCTTTGACGTTGCAGTGAAAAAGACTAGACGTTGTTTTTATTCCATTATATTGACTTCGTCAGCTAAATTCACTGTTAGATTAGATTGATTACACTAGCTATTCACTCGAAACATCTCATGCTGAGGATATCTGCTGGTTAAAGTCACGTAAATGCAACAAGAACAGCAAAAACATGTTGTACACACTTTGAAACCGCAGCACGTGAGAATAAACAGACCATTATCGTTCGTTGGTGTGGATGCAAATATAGTTATCGTTATAGTTATCTTTATAGTTATTGTTCTTGGTGTAAATGGGCCTTTAGCCTTCATAAAGATTCCAAAAGGGGTTAATGCCATTAATGCCATTATAGAAGAGTAATTTTTGTTTTCCCAAAGAACCATTTTTATAATCTAAACATTTTGGTTCTATGGATGATAAAGGTTCTTCATGGAACCATTGATGCCAAAAAAGATCCATTAATTTTAAAAGTGTATTGTGCCGTATATCCGAGTGAAAAGAACAAATGAAAAGAACAAATGTAGGGCGGGGCTTGATTTTGTCCACAGGCAACTGATTGGTGGTTTGCTATTGGTGGATCTCATGTGAGTGACAGGTTGCCCCACCCTCGCGCCAGTAAACGTGTCATCAGAGAAGAGATGTCACTGCAAGAGCAGAGGCGAAGTTATTTTGATTAAAGATTACGAGCGTACGTGAGGTAAAAAAAAAAAAAAATCATTAATAATAAATACTGCAATATTCTATAAAAAAAATAAGAATTGGGGCATTACAGTTTTGTAGACTGCTCAGTGCTCAGTGGAATGCAATTCAATTAGTTTCAGCTACAGAAAAGTGTTTGCATGTCTCTAAAATCCCAGTTTATGGTTGGTACCAGAATGATGCATCCTTCTGTTCTCTGAAAGGGTTTGTCTCATTTAGTGGCGTTCCGAATCTTGTTGACACGGAATTGTTCCCATACCCATAGAAACAAGTCAATGGGAAATGCCAGTGCTCTGAAACTCCCTGAGAACCTTGAAAAGAGAGACATTCCAAACATCAAACATCCCTTAAAAGGCCTTTTCTTGGCTTGGACAAACATACACGACATAACAGATGATAAATGCCTTTTGTCTGAGGAACTTTCTAACCCGTTCCTCATCATCATTCTGATGTTAGAGGTGGACGCTGACAAATCGCTTGTTCACACTCATGTACAAACACATGTGGAGCCTGCATCCATGTTGACTGAAGTCTTGGGGAAGACAGGGAGTTGCTTGGACGACCACTTCGGTGACGTCGTAGGCGGGTATTCTGGACATTTGTAAACTCTGAACTTGCCATCACTCCATTAAAAACACTTTGAAGGAGCTCTTGATAAAATAAGGTTGGTATTATCCCCTTAATTCATTGTTGCAATGAAAAAGTGCACTAGATTGCATTTGGTAATAAATTAGCATGACCTGAACCGTAGTGATTCATTTTATCAGTGCATGCACTTACTGATTTATGAATACTTTTCATGCATGTGCATTGAGATTTATTGTTGCATGAAGATAAGGAGCACATCCAGGTCACGAAGACCATCAGAATTAACCTAAATGAGATCCGCTGAGACTTAATGACCTAGTTCAAGCATTGCATAACCCTACTCAAAACTCCTGAGCCAATTTTAGCATTAGGACGAGTCTAGAACCTGAATGTGGAACGACAGATTTAAGGTTTGCACACACTGGAAGTGCGGACAGCACAAGACCAACAGAGGACCACAAGAGCCGGCGCCACTGGACTAATTACCTTGGTCCAGCGCCATCTCTGAGTCTGTAGGCTTGACGACAGTGAAACTAACATCCCACAGGACAGAGAAATCACAAATGAGACCTCTTTAAGGCAAGACACCACAGGTGAATAGGGTGGAAACTAATAGATATCACCATACGTTCCCCAGCTGATTAAATCACAGTTTTCTGAAATGTTATGTTTAAATATGCAAATGAAGAGTTATCTGATTAAATATGCACTCATTTGCATAAATGTCCAGAAGGGAAATCTGAACATTGGATAAAACCAGGTACACATTTTCATGGTTGATTTTGTTGACTTATTGGTGTTAAATGGTTTTTGGATATCTGTTTTTTATCACTCCATAAATCAGTCAACAGAAAGAATAAAATACATTGTCACAATGTTTTTGGGAATAAAAAGTATAAGTTAGAAGTATATATCAGGTGAATGATAGATGAATAAACCTTTGGTGTGTGTAAAGCTGCTGAAGTGGAGGTTTCTGACTCAGCGCAGGAGAAAAAACTCACAGCTTTTAAAGATATTTATTGTAATTGAAATCTACAGATGCAAATAGATAAAGTGCAATAAAATACACACTTAACTGTCTGAGAAAAAAAGACATGTTATGGAAGATCTCACAGTTGACCAGTGTATAAAAAACAACCCAAGTTGGGTTAAAAATGGACAAATTCAGCGGTTGGGTTAAATGTTTGACCAACCTGCTGGGCAGTTTTATTTAACTCAACTATTGTTTAAAAATTTTTTTGAGATGTCTTGGGAAACTCACATGAGCGATTACTGCACTCTAAAAAATGCTGGGTTAAAAACAACCCAAGTTGGGTTGAAAATGGACAAACCCAGCAATTGGGTTGTTTTAACCCAGCGGTTGGGTTAAATGTTTGCCCAACATGCTGGGTAGTTTTATTTAACTCAACTATTGTTTAAAAATTACTATATGGCTGAATTAAAACGAACCCAAAGTATGTTGGAAATTAACATTTATTAATATGTTTAATAAATTAATATTTATTAATAAGTTTAATGAATAATAATTAAATAATAGACATTCATTAAATTGCTTATTAATAAATGTTCACCTTTTGATTATTATTGTTGCCTCTAGTAATTATGTGTCTGATTTTTAATTTCCAACCTATTTTGGGTTCATTTTAAGCCAGACATATAGTAATTTTTAAACAATAGTTGGGTTAAATAAAACTACCCAGCATTTTGGGTAAACATTTAACCCAACCGCTGGGTTAAAACAACCCAATTGCTGGGTTTGTCCATTTTCAACCCAACTTGGGTTGTTTTTAACCCAGTATTTTTTAGAGTGCAGTAATCACTCATGTGAGTTTCCCAAGACATCTCAAAAATGTCACTAACTGTGCTAAGATGTGTATATGTAATCGAAAGTCAAACATTTGTCATCAAATTCTCCCAAGATCAAATATTCACATTAATTTTTTGCAGCTCTATATTTGTATGACAACTGTTGATTCCTTTGCTTCTGTTTTTATTTCTCCAAAGAGAAAAACACCTGAGACGAAGTTGATTCTTGAAACATTTATAATTCATTAAGACTTTTGAATTTGTTATGCTGAATGTTTGCAAGTTGGAACCATAAGGTTAGAAATCGGCGTTCCTGAAGCTCAAATACAGAGCATAACGCCAAGGTCAAGGGTTCATTTCCCAGGAAAGTAATGTGACACTGTAAAAGTAAAGCACTGTGCAAATAAATTTGACTTGACTTGAAATGCATGAAATAATCAAATGCATACACTGAATGCAATGGGAATGCCAAATGCTGGTTTTGACCCGTCTTACCTCCATCAGCAGGTTCTTCAAAAGCATCTGGTTCTCCAGGCATCAACGGAGCAGCTGAAGCGACGGTCAGCAGGGCGACTGTGGTCAATACTTTCAACATGTCCACCTTATACATCTCAATGACCTGAAGGTGAGACGGTCCAGCTATGAATGAATGCAAACGCGTTAAGATCTCTCTGTCTGTGTTTGGGTGAATTCATACACCTGCCACACTCTTTTACACTGATGCGCCTCTAAGATGAGAAGGCTTGTCAAGTGTGTCGTACTTTACAGTATTTTACGCCGCGCTTCCTCTGCCGTCACGCCACATCCACCGGGCCTTTTTATACGAGACACTGTCCAATCAGGCTGCACATCCCTCCCCGCCACGTCCAGGCGTTGTGTGACATTTGGGGCTGTGTTTGGTGTCGGGGTCCTCCATTGTGAAGGTGGCGGCAGGCAGTGGGCCCTTCTGCGTCAGAGGCCCTTTTCACTCCGGCTCCTGTGCAAACACATTAAGAAGTGCCTTATCACTGCTTACACAGCAGCGCACCCAATGACTTTGTCCACTCCTCAACGGGGTCAAAAGGGCCATCCCGAATCTGGACCACGTTTGATGTGTGCGCCAATGCAAATAACCTTCATGCATATGAGGAGAAATTAGCATAAGCTGAAGTGCGTTTGATGACGATGATGCATTGCTGCATTTAAATTAATTATAAACTAGTCATATATATATATATATAAATATTTAATGTGATTATTTATTTTTTTAATATAGGAGTATATTTAGTTAATAGTTATACACTCTAAAAAATAACTGTAAAAAAAAAATGAAACAAATTTACACAGTAAAATACTGTTTTCCATTGAAACAGTAATATACCATAAAAACAATGCATTCTGGGTAATATTATGTCGTTTTAAGAAAAGAGGCCTATAGACTACTTTCTTGAAAACAACTAATAATGTTACCCAGAATGCATTGTAATATACAGAAGTAATATAGTGTAAAAACAATGCATTCTGGGTAATATTTGTCATTTTCAAGAAAGTAGGCTATGGGTTACTTTCTCGAAAACGACTAATAATATTACCCAGAATGCAAAGTTTTACGTTATATTACTGTTTCAGTGGAAAACGATATTTTACTGTGTACATTTGTTTAGTTTTTTACAGTTATTTTTTAGAGTGTATTTAAAATATTTATAAATAACTTATTTATGACATCATAATGAAATCTGTATTTCTCTTAACACTAGATCAGTCACATTTAAATAAAAATAATTTAAATTAAACAGCATAATTTACCTGTGTCCGTGAGTTTTGATGTCGTCACACCACTTATTTACAACCTGAATTCTGGAAATGTTGGGATGTTTTGTAAATTTGAATAAAATGAAAACTAAAAGACTTTCAAATCACATGAGCCAACACAGATAACATAACAAATGTTTAAACTGAGAAATTTTACTCTTTTATCCACTAAATGAGCTCATTTCAAATTTGATGTCTGCTACAAGTCTCAAAATAGTTGGGACGGGGGCATGTTTACCATGGTGTAGCATCTCCTCTTCTTTTCAAAACAGTTTGAAGACGTCTGGGCATCGAGGTTATGAGTTTCTGGAGTTTTGGTGTTGGAATTTGGTCCCATTCTTGCCCGATATAGGTTTCTAGCTGCTGAAGAGTTCGTGCTCGTCTTTGACATATTTTTCTCTATAGGTGAAAGATATGGACTGCAGGCAGGCCAATTCAGCACCCGGACTCTTCTACGACGAAGCCATGCTGTTGTAATAGCTGCAGTATGTGGTTTTGCATTGTCCTGCTGAAATACACAAGGCTTCCCTGAAATAGACGTCGTCTGGAGGGGAGCATATGTTGCTCTAAAACCTTTATATACCTTTCAGCCTTCATAGTGCCTTCCAAAACATGCAAGCTGCCCATACCGTATGCACTTATGCACCCCCATACATCAGAGATGCTGGCTTTTGAACTGAACGCTGATAACACGCTGGAAGGTCTCCCTCCTCTTTAGCCTGGAGGACACGGTGTCCGTGAATGTCAAATTTGGACTCGTCTGACCATAGAACACTTTTCCACTTTGAAACAGTTCATTTTAAATGAGCCTTGGCCCACAGGACACGACGGCGCTTCTGGACCATGTTCACATATGGCTTTCTTTTTTGCATGATAGAGCTTTAGTTGGCATCTGCAGATGGCACGACGGATTGTGTTTACCGACAGTGGTTTCTGGAAGTATTCCTGGGCCCATTTAGTAATGTCATTGACACAATCATGCCGATGAGTGATGCAGTGTCGTCTGAGGGCCCGAAGACCACGGGCATCCAATAAAGGTCTTCGGCCTTGTCCCTTACACACAGAGATTTCTCCAGTTTCTCTGAATCTTTTGATGATGTTATGCACTGTAGATAATGAGATTTGCAAAGCCTTTGCAATTTGACGTTGAGGAACATTGTTTTCCACAATCTTTTTACGCACTCTTTCACAGCTCTGCCCATCTTTACTTCTGAGAGACTCTGCCTCTCTAAGACTAATCATGTTACAGACCTGATATCAATTAACTTAATTAGTTGCTAGATGTTCTCCCAGCTGAATCTTTTCAAAATTTCTTGCTTTTTCAGCCATTTGTTGCCCCGGTGCCAAATTTTTTGAGACCTGTAGCAGGCATCAAATTTGAAATGAGCTCATTTAGTGGATAAAAGTGTGAAATTTCTCCATTTAAACATTTGTTATGTTATCTATGTTCTGTTGTGAATAAAATATTGGCTCATGTGATTTGAAAGTCTTTTAGTTTTCATTTTATTCAAATTTAAAAAACGTCCCAACATTTCCGGAATTCGGGTTGTACAGTAACTCAGTGTTATTTTAGAAAATTATTACAGTATTTATTAATTAACTTTTAATTTTATATTTTCAGTTTTTATTTGAATTTTTTTTGAGTTTTTTGTTGAATTTTGTTGAATTGAATTTCATTTTTTTTAGCGATTTTATGTGCTTTTGTCATTTTTATTAGTTTATGTTTTTTTTAAATAAATATATATAATAAATCATTAATAATAATCAATAAAATACTTTATATAGAGCTTTAAAAAATTTTATTTCAGTTTTAGTTATTTTAGCACATAAACTTATATTATTTCAGTTGCCAAGGCCACATTTCTAATTTTCATTTAAGTTGTTTAAGTTTTTCATCTAGTATTTATATTTTATTTTCGCTTTTTTTCAATTAACGAAAATAATATATATATATATATATATATATCACAAATTAACTCATTAGGGTGTTCTGTATATTCTATATATATCACAGGCAGTTGCTAGGCTGTTCTGGATGGTTGCTAGGGCGTTGCTAGGCAGTTGCTAAGATGTTCTGGGTGGTTTCTTACTAGCCCAAGTGAAAAGAGTGAACCCTCAAATAAATGAAATTATGATCTCTACATTTTGCATTTTTGCCTCAAGAAGACATGCTTTGAGAAATCATTCATATCTAGAATATCAGCAATATGAGCAATAGTGCCATCTCTAATAAAGCAAATCACTCTAGGATGCAAATAATAAAATCTGTAACGTTTGCTCTGGAAAGTTTTGTGTGTTCCTGCTGGAAGTTAATGACACAGGAAGTGCCGGTTTCTGTTTGCTTTGAGCCGTGATGTCAGGAGAGCGGGACGCGGAATGCGCTCAGAGCAGACGGACGGGACTCAATGGAGGTTGCTGGGAAGGGAGAAGCTAACCTGAGAGCATCCAGTGATTCATTACCCTTCTCAGTCTGAATACAGTCACCACTTCTGTGATGAGAGTCTGTGAGTGAGATTCAAAACTTCAAAACATCTCGAGACTGTCTGCACTCCTCTCTTTTGAAAGTAAATGTTTCCCTGCTGCGGCCAAGAAAGTAGCCTTTTCTTGTTTGTTTGGAAACCAGTGTTGGAGTCAAGACCAGAACAAAGCCCATGACCCTGTCAGAACAAGAACCAGGCTGACCATGTCGGTCAACTTGTTGCAGCATTCATGTTCCTTCCTGAGAGCAACAGAATTCTTATTTTGTAACATAAAAACAAAAATGTTTCATTATATTATAGCAGATTTTTTACCTAGAGCCTGATTTTTTCAGATGACTTTTAAATATATATTTTGTCCTGTCAGCTCATGATTGACACTAGGTTTGTTTTTTTTGCTGAGATCCTTCACTAGAGGGCAGTGTTGGATTTCATTTAGCATGTCCTGTATCTGATGCCAATTTCAGAGATAGAAACAAGATGATCTGTTTAATCTTAATCATAAATTGATGTTTTTCCCGCAGTATTTTAGACTGAAAACACATCTGTTTACTTGAGCATTCATATTGTGCTGCAATTTACCTGCATTATTTTAATTCACGGTCATTATTCTACTTTTTCTTTTACTTTCTTTATTTTTAATTTTAGTCCATTTTAAAATACCTTCTATGACTTTTATTTATTTATTTGTCTTTTGTTCTTTTAAGTCCATTTTATATTCAGTCACAATCTTAAAATTTTGTAAATTTGACCTTTAACCTTTATATGTACACTATTTAACACTATTTGTACACTCTAAAAGTTTGGGGTCCGTAGATTTTTTTCTTCTTTTTTTGAAAAAAAAAATTATACTTTTATTCAGCAAGGACAAATTAAATTGATCAAAAGTGACATTTATAATGTTACAAAAGATTCTATTTCAAATAAATGCTGTTTTTTTTTTTTTTTTTAAATATTATATTCAACAAATAATACTGAAAAATATAGCACAAGTGTTTTCAACATTGATAATAATCATAAATGTTTCTTGAACAGCAAATCAGCATATTAGAATGATTTCTGAAGGATCATGTGACACTGAAGACTGGAGTAATGATGCTGAAAATTCAGCTTTGATCACTGGATATAAATTACAGTTTATATTCATATAGAAAACAGCTATTTTAAATCGTAATAATATTTTACTATTTTTACTGTATTTTTGATCAAATAAACGCAGCCTTGGTGAGCAGAAGAGACTTCTTTTAAAACATCAACAAACCCTTGAACAATACATGTAAATATCACATTCTTGAATCACTGAGAAATAAATTGGACAATATCACTATATCTGAATATGAAATATTCCCATTAAAACTTTAGTAACAAGCACAGAGTCTGTCCAGAATTGCAAGAATACAGATTTTAGCATCTAAATCACATGATGAAGAGGATGGAAGTGTGAGCAGCGGGGAGATAAAGACGAGCGTGAGGCTGGACAGAGGAGGGAAGGGAAGGTCAGGCCGCAGAAAAGAGCGATTTGTTTTCAGTGAAACTCGAGCGCTCACCCCCACTTACCGCCGGCGCAGCTACAGCGGAATCAATTACCACTTGTCAGGATGAAACCAAAGCCATGCAACACAATAAGGGCACGACCTAAGAATTTCTGTGTGAGCTGCCGTGTGTGTGTGTGATTTTGTTGGTGACTTTTATTTGTTTGTTTGTTTGTACAGAGCAAGGCCCAGGCCCAAATATCAATATAAATTAGTTTTAATTTTAATATTCGTTCAATATTATGACTTTTTTTCTATTTTTATAGGTCCTTGTTGTATAAATAAAAAGGATTTTGGGACATAGTACCTGGGAGAACCACATAAATAACATGAAAATGTTAATCATTCAGCACTGAAAAAAAAAAAAAGAAAGAAAAATCGGTTGTTTTTACAAAATAAAACTGGCAGCCGCATTTGCCAGAATGATTCTGTAAAAAATACAGTAAATTTTACAAAATTTAAAACTGCATGTAATTTAGGAGGGAAAATTTACATTCTAAACTCAGCCTTTTCTGCTGAATTAGTGAAGAGAAAAGCCACACGATGAATCAAAGTTCATCACAAGCAGCTTTTACACAAGCGGAGGGAAATATTAATATACAGAAGGTACAGTGTCATACACACAAATACAAACACCAACATGGTAACACACGACACTAAAATAATGCAACAAACATTCAACAAACAACATAAGATGGATCATAAAACCCTGATGTGCATGAAGAAACATAATTATTACAATTATAAACCATCAAATGAAGCGTCACGCAGGGAATTCTGTCAGTTTACAGATTTTTACTGTAAATTATAAGATAATTTACTACCAAAAAATGGTACATTTAACAGTATTTTACTGTAAAATCACTCAAATTGTAGGTTAGATGTACAGTATTCAATCATTTTTTACAGTGTCAAAGTATCACAGCTAACAAAATATGTTCTAAGAACATTTCACTAAGGTTGCCAGTAAAATGTTATTTCTGAATGTTCTCGGAATGTGTAAAACATCAATTTTTAAAATGTTTAAGGAAATGTTAAGGGAACATTCCATTTTGCAAACATTGTGGAACGTTACTTTTAAATGTTTTCTGAACATTCCGAAACAATAGTAACATTTAAAAAATGTCAGACAAACGTTCAAACTAATACGTTTCAGATAAAACATTTCATGAATGATGTATAAATAGCGTTTTTGTGCTAACGTTTTGAGAACATTATTAAAGATCAGATAACTTTGAACGTTCTATTAAAGTTACTGGAAGAACGTTTGTTCAACTTTGTCAGTATGTTCCCATCTGATATACTATCAAGTAGTTCTGGCTCTAAAATCCACATTCTGCACATTAACTGAATTCTGTTTTAATGTGGCATATTGTCCAGCAACTGTCATTAAACTAATGAACAATTATTTGCCGAAAGAAATGTTAATTGTTAATTATCATTGATAAATATAATATTTTATTAAACATAGGTGTATTTTAACAAATTGCCATTTGCAGTTATGGTGATTTTAGCACAGTTAGGCTTTACCATATTATCTACTTAATTTTTTATGGACTACTTTTCTTACAGACATAAACCCATTTTTTTTCTGGTTGTTTCTGGTGTGTTGAATCTGTAGGGTGTGAATGAGTGTGTGTGTGTGTGTGTTGCCGTCTGCTGTCACTCTACACCTCACGGACGCTGTGGCTCACCAGAGGCCAGTGTGGTTCAGGGAAGGTTTGGAAACGTCTGAAACCTCTAACCACAGGAGCAGGCCGGCCACCCAAGCCGACAGACTGTGGGCGAGAGCCAATATCTGCTGCATGTGACGGTGCCACCCGCCGCTGTGCCACAGACGGGCCCGAAGACACTCACCGCAAACATCATTGAGTTACAGCAGACAGACCGCTGGAGGTGATGGAAGAAACACGCCACTGTTAAATAGCAATACATTCTCTGTGTGCTTTTTGGGGAGTATTGATATATGTATTTGTATGGATGCTTTGCCAATATTGTGTGTGAAATCATCCTGCCAAAAACAACAAATCATTTTTTTTTTTTTTTTTTATGGTTTAAAACAATTATTTAGATAATATTACACACATTAGGCTACTTAATTTTTACTATAATACTAGCTTATTTTATTTTTTTTACTTCATACATGAATTGATGTTTATGCATTAACTTAAATCCCCTCAATGTTTTTAAAAATACTCCATACAAAACTGGCTTGCATGATAATTCCTTTATATTATTGATTATATTTTACAGTATAGAATATTTTATATATTTATATATTGCCTACATTTAAGCTTGTTTAACAAATATTATAAGTAAAAAATTAAACATTTAGAAGTAATTCAAGTGTAACGGACCAGTCTCTGTTGTCCTGTTTCCACCGTAACGGCGCTGGATCTCGTGCCGGAGATGACTCGCGTTCGGCGGGGGAACTGATAACTTCAGACCGCCGTCATGCGTTTCACTCGTAGCCAAAAATGCTGTGACTGACTCCATAATCTGTCCCTAAATAATCAGTGTACAATTCTGAGAATATATTTTAACATCCTAAGTATTTTTGAATAAAATCATAAAATTTTATGCGAGGCATCAGGCGTTTCCATCACGCGAAAAGACAGACGCAACACTCGTTTAGGTGACACACATCGCACCCCTGTATGTTGCTTTGCATAAAATTAAACGATATACAAAACAATAGTGAACTTTTAGATAAAATAAAACATACACAAACCTCTCCTGAAGAGGGCGCAAAAATCCTGCGATAAAGAATTCAACCCCTGGGTTGTTACGTCTGACCCAGGATCTGGTAAACACGAAAACTACCCAAACACTGGGCTGTTACGTCTGACCCAGGAGCTGGGTAACATAAAAACTACCCAAACACTGGGTTGTTACATCTGACCCAGGATCTGGGTAACACAAAAACTACCCAAACACTGGGTTGTTACGTCTGACCCAGGAGCTGGGCAACACAAAAATTACCCAAACACTGGGCTGTAATGTCTGACCCAGGAGCTGGGTAACACAAAAAGTACCCAAACACTGGGTTATTACGTCTGGCCCAGGATCTGGGTAACACAAAAACTACCCAAACACTGGGTTGTTACGTCTGACCCAGGAGCTGGGTAACACAAAAACTACCCAAACACTGGGTTGTTACATCTGACCCAGGATCTGGGTAACACAAAAACTACCCAAACACTGGGCTGTAATGTCTGACCCAGGAGCTGGGTAACACAAAAAGTACCCAAACACTGGGTTGTTACGTCTGACCCAGGAGCTGGGCAACACAAAAACTACCCAAACACTGGGTTGTTACGTCTGACCCAGGAGCTGGGTAACACAAAAACTACCCAAACACTGGGTTGTTACGTCTGACCCAGGAGCTGGGTAACACAAAAACTACCCAAACACTGAGTTGTTACGTCTGACCCAGGATCTGGGTAACACAAAAACTACCCAAACACTGGGTTATTACGTCTGACCCAGGAGCTGGGTAACACAAAAAGTACCCAAACACTGGATAAATAAAATTACAACATATAAATCATGTGGTACAACTTGCCCTGATCCGACACTCTCGTCTTCACAAATTGTTCTGAATTAAAACAGTTTTGAACTAGATGTTCTTTGTGTAATTGGACTAAACCTTATAGTTACTGAGATTGAGACATCTAGAACTGGTCACTCCTTTATAACTCAGAATGACAGCTTGATCTACAGTATTACAACACTATATAAATATCACAGAGACCACAATGTGACAGACACGAGTCTTTCGACTGAAGCGTGACAGCTCAGAGAAGAACGGTAACAGATAGGAGGAGAAATGAAAGGCAAGAGCAGGATGAGTAACGGCGAAGAACGGTTTCCATGGGCTGAGAGCGTGTGGAAGTGTCCTGAAGGAAATTGAGGCCGACGCTGCGACTGATTGGTTACTATTAGGAGACACTAATGGGTGTGACATTGATAAGGACCGTAACCCGATCGCATGTTTTTTAGTGCTAACTTCTGCACTCCCGTCCAGCCATCAATCATTACTGCACGTCGAGCGAACTCCCTCGGCTCGCTAAATATTTAATCAGCTTTAAAAAAGATTACGGGCCAAAAAGGAGAGAAAATGATCACGCCCTTTCCCTTTTCTCCCTCGAAGTCTTGTGCTCTTTTCAGTGTCTGTTTGTAATTCTGACAAAAAAAGTACAGTGTCAGAAAAAAATTTGCAAAAATTATATCTTTAGATGCACAACAGCTATTAGTTTGTATTAATATTAATTATAGTATTAATAACAGCTACACTGTTAAAAAAAAATTATGATTTGTTATCACAACATTTTTTTCTTGTCAAATCAACTTAATAATTAATGTGGTTCAGATAACATAATATTTTGAGTTTCTGTTGATTAAATCAATCACCTTCATTGTATTAACTCAAATTTTTAATTTCAATGAACTCAAAATTTTAAGGCAACCAGGTAACTTATTTTTTTAAGTGTGTTTTTGCCATTTACATTAGTTTTTGTTTTTTAATGTTGTTTTATGTCTATAGTTTTTATTATTTTTATTTCAGTTTTAGTTTCAGTTTTTAGATCAACTTAAAACTACATGAAAATGAGAAATGTTGAGAAACATTTTTTATATTTTCTTTCTTTCTTTCTTTTAACCCATAAATGTTAGTTTTGTTGGTATAAATAATGTATTTAGGTAGATTTAGTGATACTAAATAACTAGTTTTTATTAAAGGTTTAGTAATTTTGTTGTGTGTTTTTGTTATTATATATATATATATATATATATATGGGTCAATGACGTGACGGCTCATTTTTTTGTCCAAAGGCCTTAATAATAATAAAAAACAAAGATATGACATCCAAAGTTTGTAAGGTAGTACAACTAGATCTCTTTTATTGAATCCAAAAGGTTTTAATTATATTTTCTATATATAAATTATTTTAAAGATTTTGAATTGTCAAAAGGTCATTCGGTTTAACCATCCAAAGGCCAATACAGCCATTTAATTTGTGATTAAAATATCTTAAAATGTAATAAATGTATATATTTTTTATTCTGGAATTATTTTATAACATCATATATCAACATAGTGCAAAATGGTATTAAAATTATGTGTAGAAGTCATTGCTTTGTTATGAGAAAGAATGTCCGGAAAAATGAATTTCATTGATGTCATTTGGAGTAACCAATATAAAGGGACCATTTTAGATCAAGTCATGCGTCAATATCATGTGACAGGATGTGACATCTTTCAGAAACCTGCAAAGGACCACATGGTCATGAAGCAAAGTAACTAACTCTCTCTTAACTATTTGAAAAATTCAAGTTTTCATTTGCTCATACACATGTCCCGAAACATCAGGTCATTCGGTACAACCGCTATAAAACATGGAAAATGTTGAAATATTCTAAATATAAAATGTTTGATTGTCCTTTTGCTAGCTAGCTAGATATCAGCCTGTAAGCAATGTTTGAAAATATGGTCATTCGGTAAAACCAAAAGTGTCATTCGGTAAAACTGAAATTTTGGTTAAACCAAATGACCTTTTTTTGGTGAAAAATTTTGTCCATCTTGTAAAAAATGACAAAAGCAGTGTTCATTGATTATAAAAACCACATAATCTCATTGTTAACACTTAAGAAAACTTAAACAAAAAATTAATTATATCTCCATTATGTTTTTGTTGCCAAAACAAAGGTTGCTTGTTGCAAAGGTTTTTGTTGCTTATTCGTCAATGACCCATTTAATGCACATGGCAGGCACTTTAAAGTGACTTACAGTGCATGTATACCATTTATTTGGGAATAGAGCCCATGCTACTGTAGCTTGGCATTGCTTGTCTCAAAGAATATTATTATAATACCATGCTATAATGTCCAAAAAACATTGGTAGCTTTGGTGTTTTTTGGTTACTTTCCCCCACAAATGTTTGACTGACTTCCTCCGAAACGGATGCAGTAGTTTAGTGCATAATATTTAATCCTACCCACACATGTTCAGCGCACACAGCTGTCATCGGCCCTCCATCCCGGGTCATTGACACATTCCCAAAGTCACCGGACACCTGAGCCCGTGCTGCTTCCACCAGAGCCGTAATTAAAGTATACGTTACTGCATACAGCACGGTGTCCGGTGACCAGAGCAGAGATCCGATACCTGAGGCTCTGGTTCTACAGCACCGGCTCCCCATTAGCAGGTATGAATTATACATTCAGTACCATGGTACTTATAGCACAGAGAGAGGGAGGGAAAGCGAGAAGGACAACAAGAGAGGAACAAGTGATAAAAGAGAGTGAATGATCAGTGAGAGACAGGTGGACATTGAGAGAGAGAGAGAGAGAGAGAGAGAGGGACATTAACCTTGACTCAAAGTGCATGATGTCATAATGATGCATTTTAGAGTAGCATCATTTAAATTCCTCTATCAAAACTGTGTGTGTTTTGATGTAATTTCCCACATCTTGTGACCAATGAATTTACATGAATTGGTCATAATAATTTTTATAAAAATCATTTTATAAAGATTGCACTCACAAAGAGCCCCATCTAGTTGATTAAAATAGATTTCTGTGACTTTTAAAGATTTTATTCGGAAATCACAAAAGTCACATTCAAAATACTATTACAATTTAAAATAAGTGTTTTCTGCATGTGAATACATTTTAAAATGTAATTTATTCCTGTGATCAAAGCAGCATTTTCAGTAGACATTACTCCAGTCATCAGCGTCACATTTTCTTAATTTTTTTTTTTTAAATATATTTTATTAGCCTAATTTCCGTGACTTTTGAAGATTTGATTTCCTTTTTTGAAATCTTTAAAACGTACAGACAGAGTATACTACAGATAATAATAGTTTAAATCATGTATATTATGCATACAAGAAGCGTTTCAACAGTATTTTCAAACATTTTTGTCCGTTTGGGTTTTCCTGGCGCCAAATTAACGCCGCCGAACAGACGTTAGCTTGCGTCAGGAAGTAACCATAACAACAGCGAGCAGCTCGAGCGTTTCCCGTTACAGGCGACGATTGACAGTCGACAAAACATAGGTATTGTTAATTACGTTATTGTAGATTTATATAATTTAAAATGTTTTTAAAATCGTTTGAGAGGTTCGGCTAACGTTGATAGGGCTAGATTAAGTCAAAATGTGTTTGCGCGAGACGAACTTCAACAGACTGCGCCTCAGAAATACAAAATACTGACTGCAAAACCTAACCACACTCTATCTATACAATTCGCATGCTTTTTACAAAAGAAAAAAACTGACCCACCACAATCAGCGGATGATTTTATCGCCCCTCACAGGGAAGAAATTAGCTGAAGAAACCAAACCCGATCTCACGGGAAAACGTAACTATTTTACGAGGTGGCGAATGGCGATTTCGTATGAATTCGTACGATTTGAATCTTACAAAAACGTACTATTTTACGTAACTACGTACGACCACCCCTAACTCCGCCCCTAAATTTACCCGTCACTGGGATTTATGGTTTAAACAGATTGTACGAACTACGAAAACGTACGAGTGAGATAGTACGAATTATAGAAACCAATTAGGTTTTTCCTGAAATTCATTAGGAGAAATAAAGAGACTAGATTTTTACATTTTCTTAAGAAAAAGATGGAAAAAGTCAGGGTATTTTTGCAGTTGGATATTTAGACTTTGGTATCTGTTGTGTGCAAGAGAAACAGCTGAGATTTTAAAGAGATCTCATTTGTGATTTCTCTGTCCTGTGCCTTTGGTTCAGGGGTCAGTGGGTTGGTCACTCAGGCCGCGCGAGTCAAACTCCGGGGTGGGTTTTGACAGTGACAGCCGATACACTTCATCTGTGATTACAGGACTTTTCCATCTCATGGAACTGCTGCAACTCCCACAATATTGATCCTCTAATAAAAGTCAACATGGAGAAGCAGAAAGATGCAGAATGAAATTACTGCCATCTCTTTCTTACCTTCTCTCTCTCTGTCTTTCAGCTAGTTCCTTGGCTCCTCCTCCATTTCTCTGGGTTGGCACAGAGGATGAGATCCGGCTTTGACAGATGGGGCGACTGGGACAGAAGTGAAGTAGATGAAGACAGATTCTGACGTGTGTTTTCTGGGTGAGGAGATGCTGAAGGAACGGCAAAAGCATTGCTGCACAAGTGTCTGAAAGAATGCAATGATATTATTTATATATATTTCTTGTCATTATCATCATCATATCTTAAAATATTGAATGAAATATTACACTCAAAAAGTGTAAAGATGTAATAATTTTAGTTTTAATTAATAATCAAGAAAGATAGTTGTTGTAGTTACAACATCTACCAGCAGGGGCTAACTGTGCAGCCAAACCTTGAGGAAGACATTATCCCCCAGGAAGTGACATCATTTTAGAGCGAAAACAGACAGCACAAATATTAGTAAGTATTACCAATGTGTTTGATGGATTCTGTGATGTTTTGTGGTGTTGTGAGCTGTGTTGTCACTGTAAAACATTGCATCCTGTTCGATCGAATAACACACATCAGTTCGATAAAATTAACATTTCAAAAATCTGGTTAAGAAAATATCAAAATGAACTTCCTGTTGACAGCCTCACGTAAACTAGCTGTCAATACTTCACTGCGGAATCACTTTATTTCTATCATAATCTCTTGCACTTGTGTAATCAATAATCAGTGTTTAATAAATAAGGTAAAAAGTATTTGAATCATGAATATCATGCATTTTTCTTGGAGTTCTACCATTTCCCATTTGATGTGTCATGAAAAGTTCCAATTATCTGATATTTTTATGAGACTTACTGACATTAGAAACATACAATGATCTAATTCCACATTTTTTGAAATTTCTGACGTTAAATGCACTTTGAAGTCTAAAAGTTAAAGATGGTTTTACTGTCCTGAGAATTTAATGAAGAAAACATTTTTTAGTTGTTTTCAAGCCATGGAAGCTTGTTTCCGCCACTAAATAAAAAAAAATAAAAAAGGTAATTGCAACTTTTTTCTCACAATTGCAAGTTTTTATCACGCAATTCTGACTTTTTTTTCTCAGAATTGCAAGATATAAACTCGCAATTGCATCTTATAAAGTCAGAATTGCGTGTTATAAAGTCGCAATTCTGACTTTTTCTCAGAATTGCGAGATATAAACTTGCAATTCTGAGAAAAAAGGTCAGTCTTTTTTCCCTCACAATTGGACATTCTGACTTTATAACTCGCAGTTCTGACTTTATAACTCGCAATTGAGTTTATATCTCGCAAAAAAAGAAAAAAGTAGAATTGTGAGATATAAACTCACAATTGCGAGAAAAAAGTCAGAATTGTGAGAAAAGTCGCAATTACCTTTTTTATTTTTTATTTCATGGCGGAAACAAGCTTCCATAAGGGTCTGTTGGTGATATAATTCCCTGCTTTATAGTTTTCTTGTTACATGACAACAAAATGTCGTCATGCATGTTGGTTGTATTGACTTAAGTGAACTTGGCAGGCAAATATTAATTATTCAAAATATTAATATATTCCATATATTTATGTATATGAGATAGGTCGTTTTGCCTTTAAACCTGACAAAACATATCTTTAAAACATGTTCATCATAGAATATGGGAATTCAAATCATTGTATGTTTTTGGTGTCTTTTTAATGTTTTTACAATAAATTAGTAGATTTTCATCACGTCATTGGACCTTGAACTCCTGTTGACTTAATAAGGTGATAGGCAACAAACTTCAGTATTCTGTAAAACAGGTTGCATCACTTCCGGTTCAGGTCTTTAGTATGTGCTTAGTTACTGTAAATATAGAGCCATTTTACTCAAGATACCTTCAAATGAGCGAGCAAAGATGAGCATATATGCAGATTGATCTCTAAAAGTGTTTTATTTTTCTTCTTCTCACTAACATTTAGATATTTAAATCGAATAAAAACCCATGCAACAATATAAAGAACTAGTTTAGCTCATCACCTTAAAAGTCCATATATTGCCGTCAGTTTGTACTGCCGTTAACACTTTCTCTGACAGGTGGATGCAATGAGACCTGTGACGTTCAGCATAAAGCTTATATGGATTATTAACTACAGGTCAAAACGACACACTGACTGCAATATTGTATAATTTGTAGAAGCAAAAACATATTTAGTTACTTCACAGAAGTAAAATGACACTATGGGTCTGATCATTGTGCTGTAAGAGTTAGATATTTATACCTATGGACACAATAATACAGGCATGATATTAATAGCCAGAACATATTATCTTACTTTCAGATATTTTTACCCTGAAATGTGATGAAATAAATGTAGAGGCTCAGTTACTTGAAAAGTACATCATTATTTTTCTAAATCAATTAATTACTCAATTATTTAAATCAGTTAACTTTCCTTTCCAATGAAAATGAAACACACTCTTCAACCTTCAAAGATTGTTTCATGCAGCAAAAAAGTTGTACTTGTAGAGTATCACTCAGTCATTTGTTGTTTGCTTCTAGGTCATGCTTTCATTTTCTTACTAGAATGCACTTTGAAATCTGTTTAAAGACAACAATGTCGCCACCGTGATTTATGGCTTGATTTGAAGCAGGAAGGGGGGGAGTCAGTGTGACATCAGAGATTACCCATAAGTCCATTTCCAGAAACATTATGCAGTCTAGAACCTGATGGAGATATGATGATGTCACTGGAATAAACCATAAACTTTACATTGTAATAAAATATTTAAAAAAAAACAAAAACATTTCACATCATTTCACATGAGAAAAATGTTTTCTACTGGATATTACAACAGCGTCATTGCATTTATGTCTTGGATCATAAATTAATTTGCATATTTAATTACTATGCACAAATACACTATACACAAAACAATAATTGATATAAATAAACATTTGAGTTTTTTTTTTTGATGCTTAAAATGATGTTACATCTACCAAGCAGGGACTAAATGGCTCATACCAAACATTTACTCCTTGAGTTGGGGGCGGGGCTACATCTTTGTCTGACCAATTAGCAGAAGGGGGAGTGTTTGAGAAACCTGTTTGGTAAGAGTCATTGCAGTTCCATTAATGGTGCAGAAATAAAACAATGCACCTTTATATAATTTATAAAACTAATCTGTATATTTCTTTCCCACCATCACCCTTTGGGGAGAGAAGTCTTTAATCTTTGCAGTCTGTTTGATATCCCGCTTCTGTTCCTTTCCGCAGCATTGCTTGTGGAGCGTTGACTATCTAGTTAATTGAGAGCCTCCCGAGACCCCTGCTAGTTTGAGAAGAACCAAACGAAATGGGATTGTTGTCTTGGGAAGAACAGAGTAGATGGGAAGACCCCGGGGGAGAAGCACTGAAGAGCGGAGGCCAGGCAGGCCATGACAGGTAAACAACAGCAGTCCCCCCTCTCTCAACCTCTCTTGGGCCGACCCTGTCCAGTAACTATTGGGGTGAAACTAAGGAAGGGGCAAATGGGATGTTTTAAATGTGGAGTTGAAAGGGCAATGCAGTGGAACCTGGTAAACAGACTGTGAATGTCTTCCAAATCCACTTTCACAATGTTTTTCTTCCCTTTTTATACACTTAAACTGTTTTTATTTCCTTTAAGGTAATGCACCACTGGTGAATAGGGTAAAAATGTAACTAATAGATCGCCATGCTTTCCTCAGGTGATTAATCACAGTACTTTAAGACAACTGTTTTGTATTACAAGTTTTCTAAAAATGGTATGTTTATTATGTAAACGAGGCATTATCTAATTAAATATAATTTGCATAAATGTCCAGAACAGAAATCTGAACATTACATAAAGCAAGGTTCAAAATTAATTTAATTTTGTTGACATTACAGATATTGAATGTCTCTTTTTATCACTTCATAAATTAAAAAATAATGTCAAAGGCCAGAAAAAATGTTTTTGGGAATAAAATGTATGTGTGCATATATATATATATATATATATTAGAGATGCACCGATATATCCTGTCAATCAAAAGAGGGCAGGAAAATGCACTGAATTTGTGCTTTGTGTAAAGAAAATGCTAAGAAACCGGTATTCAATATTAATAGTAATTATATGAACTAATAACATTCAGAAAGTTAAGAAATATTCATTTAATCTTCAGAATTTAGTTAATGTGTGTTAATATTAATTTGAGTAATGTGTTTGTTTATAACTGATACCAGTTACTCTGAAACAAGTTGATGAAACGGAGAGAATAAAGTTTTTATTTGAATTTCTTTCAAAATATAATAATTAAAAATATAATGTTTAATAATTTTATAATGAAATTATCATTAGTTTAAAAGAAGGTATAAAAGGCAGAACCTCCAAAATATCTCTATCGGTGGAGAAATTTAGTAACAGTGCATCTCTAATATATATATATATATATATATATAAATAATTGAACTCCTCTGTAAAAACCTTCAGAAAATAAATATGAATAATACTGTAAAGACTGGTGTATGTAAAGCTGCTGATATGGTGATTTCTGACTCAGTGCAGGAGAAAAAAAACCTTTAAAGATTTTTATTGTAATTGAAGTCTGCAGATGCAAATAAATAAAGTGTAATAAACTAAAGGTGTATTTTGGGTGTTTTCTTTCCACTAGTCTGAAAGAAGACTGGTTATGGAAGCAAAATAGACCAAAATCACTAAATTGACCAAAAAAACAAACAAAACAAAACAAAAAAACAATGGTTTTGCCAGTAGCTTTAATATATCTAATATACACAATGTTGTTTGTTCTCATATTCTCTCAAAAAATGAACTGGAAAATATGTTCTATACTGCTAATTGTATGCAAAAGCTCAATTTGAGCCTTGGGCTCTCATCACACAGGTCAATTAATAGGAAGTCAATGCAAGTTAACACTACTTATGTAGCATTTTTCAATGTCATTTGCCTTGATTTCAAGGTGTCTCCCATGTCTTCTGACCTCCACCAAGTGAAACGCTGAACCTTAACCCCCAGTAACAGAGATTCCCTGTTGGATTTGTGTTCCACAACAGGATGAATCCTTGTTACTGAGAGCAAGAGGTCAGATGTTCTGCTGGACCTCTGAAGACTACAGTACCATTCGCCGCCATTCTGAAAACAACACAAGAAAAACTGTACATTAATCGCATATATAGGGATAAAGCACAACGTGCATCATTAAAGCCTCTGTGTCGGTATGCGGCGGTCGTCCCTTGTGACACAGTCGATGGCAGCTAACAAAGCGGGGTTAAACAGATTGAGTAAAGTGTCTGCCTCTCGACGCCTGATTGTTTGACCTTAACTCCTGTTGTTCTCCCAACCCCCTGTGTTTCTGTGTTTGGGGAAGGAAACTTAAATCAGCAATTAACATAAATAATTAACTACTCCCTGGGATTAATTATTAATGTGTCGGAGGAGTGATTGCTCCCGCTTAAGACAGAGATAGCACCTCTAGAGCCCAGAAAAACTCATGACTTACTTTTGTTGGCACTTCCAACTTTTAGTTTGAGAACTCGTTCCCTTTTAAGGGTGCTTTATTCTGCCCAAAGGAAAGCAAATTCTTTAGCGTTACTTTATTATTATTTATAAACTATTATAGTAATATTTTGGATGAGCTTCTATTTTTATGTTTTTAGTTTTGATTTTAATTTAAGTTTTGGTAATTTTGTTATGTGCTTTGTCATTTTTATTTATTTCTTTTTTAAATATTTCTATTCACCTTTAATTTTCATTTTTAATATTTATTTAATTATTTTTATTACTTTAAAAATATTCAATAATTTTTTTCAGTTAGTTGCCAGTGCAACATTTCTAATTTTCGTTTACGTTTTTCATCTAATATTAATCTAATTATTTCAATAGTTAATAGTTTTAGTTAATAATAACACTGGTCCTACACTAAAAAATGCTGGATTGAAAATGGACAAACCGGTTGGGATGGGTTGTTTTGACCCAGTGGTTGGGTTAAATGTTTGGGTTGTTTTATTTAACTCAGCTACTAAATGACTATATGTCTGGCTTAAAATGAACCCAAAATAGGTTGGAAATTAAAAATCAGACACATAATTACTAGAGGAAACAATAATAATCAAAAGGTGAACATTTATTAATAAGCAATTTAATAAATGTTTTTTGTTTAATTATTATTCATTAAACATATTAATAAATGTTAATTTCCAACATACTTTGGGTTCA
The DNA here is from genome assembly GCA_039654765.1 of Mylopharyngodon piceus. Lineage (NCBI taxonomy): Eukaryota > Metazoa > Chordata > Actinopteri > Cypriniformes > Xenocyprididae > Mylopharyngodon > Mylopharyngodon piceus. The sequence continues at coordinate 19,854,502 of CM077440.1, read as the reverse complement.
TTTTAAGCGAGCAATACAGTAATTTTTAAACAATAGTTGAGTTAAATAAAACTACCCAGCAGGTTGGGCAAACATTTAACCCAGCCACTGGGTTAAAACAACCCAATCACTGGGTTTGTCCATTTTCAACCCAACTTGGGTTGTTTTTAACCTAGCATTTTTTAGGGTGTAACATTAATGCGATTAAATGGAGACTTTTGCATCCAGCGTTTTTCTTTTGCATGAAATATTGTTTGTTTATAGAGTTTCAATAACATTGTGATGCTCAGATCTCAATATGAACTCCATCTTTTCTTATCAAGTTCTTCCAAGAGCAAGTGGTCAGTGCTGATGTCCATTTTAATTTTATAGCTCAAAACTCTTACTGTATGACTATTTTTATTCCCCCAGAAAAAACATAACTGGCAGTTTTTGGTCTCCATTCGCTCTCCATTTAATCTCATTGCTGTATAGAACAAAGTATTGAGAGATGTTGAAGAGGTCTCATTTACTCTCTGCATTTTCTTTCGCTAGTCTTGAATTCTTGTCCTCTTGTCTGTAATTCTGTCTTTACACCTTTATCTACTCTGATGCCCCTTTCTCTGTTTGTGTACTGTATCATGTTGCCGAGACGCGGCTCGTTAATTGCTCAGTAATTACAGTGCTTCTGTTGATCTGTTCATTTCACAGCGCTGCTACAAACCTTTTAGGCTGTCTGCTCGGAGCTCAGACTCTATTGGATTTGGCTCATGTGCCCTGTCTAACGCTTTGAGAGCTGCACTAATGTGCTGTCAGCCGTTCCACATGCACTTCCTCTGTCGTGATGCGCTCTCCTGCTGGACAACTGTTGCGTCCGCCTAATCTGACCAGGACCCAGACGAGGTGAGAACTGATCTGATCTAACATCACATATGCTCAAAGTGTTTACGGTAACAGATTGTGTTTTCTTCGACGTCCTTGCAACACAAATTCCATTGAAATCAACAGATTCACAGCATTCCCAGACAGAGTAAAGTGCTAAGAGACTGTTATAGTTTTTATTATTATTTTAAATTATTTTTATTTTTATATTTTATGCTTTAATTTAAATTGAGATATATATATATATATATATATATATATATATATATAAACCCAACAAAATTGCTAAAATGTAAACAATTTTAATATATATATTAAAATTAATAATTAACATATATATATATATTAATTTTAATACTTTTTTAATAATTATTAATAATACTACAATAATAATACTGCTACACAGTCAAATTACAAGTTTTAAAGTGATAAACACTCGCACATCTGTATTTATTTCTAAAAAAGCTTCATTTAAGCTTATTGCAGCTGATTTACCACTTAAATAATAATAAATGCATGTATTATATTTTAAGTATTTATGTATACAATGCTATTTTCTTAGATTCCCTCATGAATTACCCATATTAAAGCCTCGTTTGAGGCCCATACTTACCCTCAGACAAACGGCAGAGACCTTTCTTAACTTCTGCTCTTCTTTAGGGCTCCGACGCAAGTAACTGAGCACCTGCTGGTATCATCCTCGTCTTCAATGTTAGCCACAGCCTCTTGACTCCAAACTCTGAACACTGCTTATCTTTACAGCTGCTAATACTGGCCGAGGAATCCAGTGATGGGACCAGCCCGTGTTAACCATTAACACCCCAACTTGCACCCTTTTTCATCCTGGTTAGTTCCTAATGTAGTGTTTAATGCCACAATGCATTTAGCATGTCTTATTTAGCACATGTTGTTATCAAGAAAATGAAGTCATATTGTTCTTATTCCCTGTGCAATGTAAACAAAGCAGCTGTTGCACATCTTGCTATGCATCAAAAGTCTCACAGTCAAACTGTTGTCTTTTAAAAACAATATGCAAGTTTATGGTGTGATATGCAGGTCTTATCAATTTTGCATGCCATACCTTTACAACATCCAACAATCATTGGCAATTATTAGCAGATGTGTTCTTCAGTCTACATGATGTTCATGAACAACCTCTGCCTTGGTTTTCTCCGTAATCTGCTCTTGCAGGAAAGTTCAAAAGTCCGATTGATAATCTGTTACATTTGTAAAGATAAAAAAATTGAACCAGAACAAGCTGCCCTGTTTTTGCAGGCCTCAGCAAAGTGACTCAACAAACAGGCTCGTTTTAAACCTTACAACCACATCAGTCTTGTATGATTAAAGAAGGACTATACCAGTGGTATTCAAATGGTGGACCGGCTTGGTTCCATCCGGACATAATTGCACCATTTTACCGTTTCTACAGTTTAAAGTGAGCAGTGCATCAAAACAACAGAGCTGTTCACACCACAAGCACTCAGGGACGTATATGGTTATGACCTTTCGGCGCTACATCCTCTAATATTTTTATCTAGAGCCAAACACGCTTCATTCAAGCCCTTTCCGCTCCGTGCACATTGCTACTCTCTCCCACTAAAGACATTAAGCACCACATTAAGAGCTGTAGATGACACGGTTAATTTAACAACAGTAGCAGAAACACTGAGCAGCAAAATAGATGCTTTTGCTAAAACGTTGCAGAAAACGAGAATGCAGCAAATACTGTTATTTTTATCTGTCATACAGATGACTCCAAATAGTTAACTAAACCAGGTTTGTGACCAAGTTAACGTGTGGCACCTTTTTGTTTTTTTCCATACATTTAGCATTATTAATCAGCATATTAAGAGCATTTCATAATAAATAGGGGTGTAACAGTACATGTATTCATCCCGAACCGTACTGTATGGACGTGCATACAGTCAGACGACGAATACTGTCAGTCACAGGCGATCCACACTCCAGTCCAGAAGGTAGTGCACACGGTAATGCAACACTGTTTGATAACTGCCACAACAGCAAAAAGCGCAGAAGAAGAAGAAGAACAGATGATCTGTGCATAGATATGTTTACGTGTAATCTCTCAACCAGTGTTTCAACCGCAGAAAGACATCAATATAACAGCTTGAGAATAAGATCTCACTTAGCATTACATTCACCTCAGGCAAGTCATTCAGTGTCCACAGCATGTCAGTTCACTAGAGAAATGAACTCTAGAGGGGAATATATGCACTGTATTAGCTTATATATTCATTATGTTTACTTTACCTGTTAGTAATGTCTTAATAATTTAATATATGTTTAAATAAATCTGTCATGAAAACAAGTTATGACAGTAACTGTGTAAATTATTATATTTTAAAATTGAATTGGAATAATAATTTTATAATTAGATTTAGAAGTTAATGCAAAACCTGCCTTATGTGCAATTTACATGTTTTTTTAGCTCACTACAGCAACAGTAGACCCCCGTTACTAAACAACCCAAGTTGGGTTGAAAATAGATAAACCTAGCGGTTGGGTTAAATGTTTGCCCAACGTGCTGGGGTGCGTTTCCCAAAGCGAACTATGGTTGCAAGTTCCGACGTTACCAATAGAGTTCAATGGGACTTACGACCATGGTTCACCAACGATGCTTTCGGGAAACGCACCCCTGGGTAGTTTTATTTAACCCAACTATTGTTTAAAAATTACTATATGGCTGGGTTAAAATGAACCCAAAATAATATGTTATTTGGAAATATGATGGAAATTAAAATATGTTGGAAATTAAAAATCAGACACATAATTACTAGAGGCAACAATAAGCAACAATAATAATCAAAAGGTGAACATTTATTAATAAGAAATTTAATAAATGTCTATTATTTAATTATTATTCATTAAACTTATTAATAAATATTAATTTATTAAACATATTAATAAATGTTAATTTCCAACATACTTTGGGTTCATTTTAAGCATCAATACAGTAATTTTTAAACAATAGTTGAGTTAAATAAAACTACCCAGCAGGTTGGTCAAACATTTAACCCAACCGCTGGGTTAAAACAACCCAACTGCTGGATTTGTCCATTTTCAGCCCAACTTGTGTTGTTTTTAACCCAGCATTTTTTGGAGTGTACAATTGTCCGGACCTCCGCTGGGAAGAAAATTCAGAGACCGGACCTCTTGGAACTTTAATTGAATCCCCCTGGACTGTACCATTTACGTTTTTGTTGGACTTTGTTTGTTTCTGCTGCAGCTTTATATTGCACAGCAGCTTAATTTCCTTCAACGAAACCTCAGCTCGATCTCGCTCCGTTACCAGCCTCAATCAGGCTAATAAGCACTGGCCAATCCAGAACTCTTGGCTGCTATAATAAGGCAATTAAAGAGAGCTGGCAGACAGACACTTCCCACGATGCCGGGACTCCCAAGACAGGCCCTGCCAATGCCAATCTCTAATAGGGCCCAAAGCACAGGCCTGGGAAGATGCAATTGGATTTGAAGCCAATCAATCATTCCAGCTATTGACCTATGATTGGATTTAGAAGACATGTCAGGGCCGCTTTGATTTTAGCTCGGGCCCAATGAAGCTGGATGTGAAGGTTTATTGTTTTGGACGGACAGAGAGCGGTGTGTGGGCTTTGACACGCTGCCAGAAGAGATGGATGCGTACAATGACTGCTGTATCCATCCATCAGAGTTAGAATCCGTCATCTCATCTTTCACAGGACTGCCGTACAACATCATCCACTGCTTTTGGGGTCTGTGCTTGATCTTGTGCCTTGGAGTTTCTCAAATACCTCAGCATTTTTAAAGTGGTTTTTGGTGGAGTTTTGTCTATGATTTTTTCATCATTAAAAGATGGACATGTTCATCGACACCTGATTAAATGCTTGTGAGTGTGACTGTGACGTCCATATAATACACAACCAATAGGAGCACAGTATGATTTGATGATAATGTATACTAAAAAACAAAATAAACTAAAACTTAATAAAAACTACATAGACATATTTAAAAAAAAAAAAAAAGATAAAAACGACAAAAACACAACAAAATTACTAGAGATGCACCGATATAAAGATTTTGGCCGATACCGATAACCGATAATTCATTATATTTGAAAGCCAAAAACCGATATATTGGCTGATAAATCTAAATTCAAATTTTTATATAATTTTTGAGAGCCTGATTACAAAAACAAAAGTCTCACCATTAAAAGCCATGTCTCAAGCACACAATTATATTGTTCTCATTATATTTTTATGCAGCCTTAATGACAGACTTGTGCTGCACATATTACACTGTATTTTTCAATCATATTTCAAGCAATTCAAAACCATCATGAGGAATAGTGTGCATCTGAAGTGTCTCAGCGGAAGGAAATAATCCATTATTTATCGGCTTTAAAGGGGACCTATTATGCCCCATTTTACAAGAGTCTCTGATGTCCCCAGAGTGTGTATGTGAAGTTTTAGCTCAAAATACCCCACAGATATAGCATGTTAAAATTGCCACTTTTTGGGGTTGAGCAAAAACGCGCCGTTTCAGTGTGTGCCCTTTAAATGCAAATGAGCTGCTGCGCTCGGCCTAAGAGGGCGGAGCTTCAAAAGCTCATTCTCCGGTGTCAGGAGTCACTATAATGTCAGAAACTGCAAATATATGCTGCATGGAGATAGAACAGGTATAGTTTAGTTCAATTAATATCCTTATATTATATTTTAATAATAATAAATAACTTATATTGTCTTCTTCCACTATATTAATACAAGCCTGTTGTACCGGACCCCGTCCGAATGATGGCCAAAACTTTACAGATGAGTTTTATGATGTTTATTGTACTTCACACAAAAGATGAAGCGTCCGTTTTCAGTCTAGAAAATCTCTGTAAGAGCTTAATAAAACACAGTGCAAGTGTGCATTAAAATATTATCCATAAACTCTCTCTCTTCCTTGCATTATCATCAACATACATAGCGAAGTCCACAGAAACACTCATTACAACTAACAGTAAACAAATATATAAAGACCTTATGCCTTTTCGGGTGGTGCTTAATAAACTGGTAAACTTTATATCCGTAAATCAACTCCGATGAACTGTAATAAAGTGCTTTCACCTTCATTACTGCTGTATCCAGTATCACTCTGGAGACTGTAAGCTGGATCACGAACTGATCTATTCTTGAGTAACAACTTTTCAGCACAACCTCTGTTTTGTATTGTCCCTTTGTATTGACATTCGTTCACAAAGCAGTCCGGTGTGAAATGATTTGCGCAGACATAAACGAATTTAGGTAGAGTTGAGGGAATTAATCCACCTCGTCTTCAGCGGCTCAGATTTCGGAAGTAAATGGAGAGAGCTATGTGGATTAATCCATCCAGCTACAGAACACCTAAAACGCTTGGGAGACGTTCTCGTCAGTGCGGTAATGGCGGACTGTACAACTGGAGGTGAACTCGCTCAGGGCGGTTCTATGTTAAAACGGCAGTGTCTGTCAACATTCGTGGGCGGGGCCTGTGGCTAATGTGACGTCACATTGCCAGGGATCTGGAAACGGCTTGTTCTGAGACACTGCTTATGATTTATGGGGATTAAAAAAAAGGAGTGTTTGGATTTTTATCATTGTAGGGTGGTTGTGTACACACACTGCCAACAAACATTTATAGCCAAACACCATGCAAAAGTGAATTTTGCATAATAGGTCCCCTTTAATATATCGGCCAAATTTTCTTATTGGGCCAATAACGTTAACATTAAAAATGAACATATATCGGCCAATACTGATATAATGGCCGATATATCGTACATCTCTAAAAATGACTTGAAACATGAAAACAGATAAAATCAACACTGCTCTATTAAAAAAAAAAAAGGTGATAAAAAAACAATTGGTCTGTATGATATGCAACATAAATATCATAATAAATATGTTAATATAATATAATATAATATAATATAATATAATATAATATGTTAATTAGCTTTCCTTTAAGATATGATTGTAAAATGAAAGTTACCTTTACTCTTTTATTCAACGTCTTTTTTCTTTCTAGCATTATCAACATCAGCAGCAGGGCTTGCTTGGGTTTGTGTGGTAACATTTCAGTTTTGTGCGTCAAAGAGGATGTCACAATTGATACGACTGATGTGAAATAGCCTGTCAATCATGATCAAAGTCTTAGCTAATATGTATATCTTGCAATCTGACATAAAACTGTTGATGTTGCGCAGTCTGCCTTGGCTTTTATGCAAGATCTCACCGGACAAACAGTCTGATAAGCAACAATCATAAAGGACAGTGTGCACCCAGCTTTACAATGTTGTTGACAAAAAAGTAGTGTACAAAATTTTTATTTTTCAAATAAATGCTGTTCTTTTGAACTTTCTATTCAGCAAAAAATTCTGAAATAAATATATGAACTGTTTTCAACACTGATAATAATCAGAAATGTTTCTTGAGCAGCAAATCAGCATATTAGAATGATTTCTGAAGGATCATGTGACACTGAAGACTGGAGTAATGATGCTGAAAATCTTTCCCCAAACTTTTGAACAGTTGTGTAATTGAAAAAGTGGCGTATATTTTAGTGCATATATATCATCATTCATACGGCATGCAATATATAAAAAAACATAAATCACAAAGACTAATTTGCTTGAGAAAAACAACAAATTGCTCCAAGCTTTTGTAGAGGCTTTAGAGTATCTTTCTCTAAAACTTTGTAAAAATTAATGTCATGTTTGGCGACAGACCTAGTCCGGTAAAGGAACGCTGAAGTCTTGTGTTGTTTTTTGTTTCAGGTGGTGTATAGCATGACCTAGATGAGGAGAACGACGGAGAAGAAGAGGTATGGTAATGCAAAGAGACCTTCAGCGTCTGTCCCTGTCGTTTAAATTACAAGAGCGAGATTAATTTTCCATTTGCAGACCTCTGAAAGATGGCAAACATCTTCCCACAAACATTCCGCTGATAAATGAAAAGCAGCGGCACTCTAGAAATAATGACATGAATTACAGCACACTCTTACTGCGGTAATCGCAGAGTAGCTATTGGATATAAAGGCTGATCAATATGCCCTCTGAAGGCCTGCAGAAGGACGAGTGAGGAAAGCCAGTCAGGCGACCGAAGACCAAACTTGAATCGAGTTTACTGAGTCTTTTGTGGATTTTTTTGACCTGAACAATGCTGTAGGTGGCATCTTAGTAGAAAGCTCAGAGTCACTAACTGGTTTTTAGTTTGAACATTTCAAGGAATGAGCTGTGAACAATTAGCATTGTGCCCTTGAGCAAGACAGCAAACGTTGGGTCGTCCCTGTAATTAGTGTACTGTAAGTCACTTTGGATAAATGAAAACATCTGCTAAACAACTACCTATTATTAGAAGAGTTTAACTCTGATTGCTTGGTTAGGTAAAACCATGTCATTATCTAGTGCAATGGCTCAGTTCGGTTTCTCTAATATGTGGTGCCATTGCTGACAAGCACAGCTGGACACTTGGATAACTGTCCCAGTTCAAAGGATGCAGACTTCAGAAGGCCATTGCAAAGGTTGAGCCTACAGAGGATTGCTCTTGTACTGGACTTTTTTGAAAGTGATATTGAAATGTCTGAAAACAAAACAGGGTTGACAACTTGTCTAAATATGTTCACCTTGGTGCATTTATGTACATAATAAAGAGTATAAACTATCTACAGAGTGCAGCAGTTGGGTTCAGGAACATAGACTGTAAAAAAAATATGGACGTAGTATCCGTGACGTCACCCGTAGATTTTTGAAGCGAAAATGAGGCCGCTGCCATCTTAGCAGCGCGTCATCTCCCGGATAACTGAAAATGGGGCGGGACGTGGTTGGAACCGAGGTGCCCGATTACTGAAACCACGCCCGCCTAGCTCGACGTGATCTTAGATACCATCTAAAATATTAATAAAGATAACAAGTTATATCATTAGAAAGTTCTAAAGGTTTACTGTCAATCTACGGTGTCTTTTTTACGATATAGATGCTCCAGCACCAGTAATTGTAATTTGCGTCGGGTGTGCAAATGACAACATGAAAAATCAAACGGGACTTCATACCTTTATAATGAAATAGCGATCGCGAGATGAATCCAATCCGTGGCACTTGGGTAAAATGTCCATGAGTGTCCATTGAAAAACAAAAAACAGTACTTTTTGTCCACAAAAGCATTAAATCCATGAAATATTGATATATTATCCATTGTTTGCATCTCATTTCTTCTGAATGATCCGCTCTCCATCATCGTTCTTCAAGAAATTATGCAACCTGAGCAGCGTTTATGTTGTAAAACTGTATATGATCGTATATATCTGGATCAGCAGTTTTATATCCTCCCGCCATTGTCATTGTAGTAAATCTTAGGAACAAAACTTTTAGCCAATGCACGATCCAACAGCGTGTGTGCTGTTTATCTTCCACATGCGTGCACATCTACACTGAAACACATCTGTCTCGACTCTCGACCATTAACGCAGCAAGCCATATTATAATTGTATATATTATTATTTTATAATTGCATAAAATAATCCCGAAAAAAGGTGACAGCTGAGGTGACATGGTGGCTCACAGACAGCAGCAGCAAACCTGTCACTCAAGTGACCACGCCCTTAATTATGCAGAACTTTAAGGCTTAATATAATTTAAACAGATGAGTTATAAAAAAATTCACCCTCCTCAGAGTTGTCATGAAGGGCAAAATTAGCTGTATAGACCAAAACCACAATTTGATCCAGGCTGTAAATATGTTTTTTTTCTGCTGTAAAGTTGGCCGTTTTAACATGGGACTCAATAAGATTCTGCTCTCTTTTGGAGCCTATGGGATAGGCTAGGCTGCGAAGGATCCATATGTTCTCTCCTTTGTGGCCCTGGAAACGAAGGACACATTTGTAGGCCACATTCGAAGAAGCCTTCGAATTGAGACAGCCTTCGTTGTGCCGCTATGACGCATTCAGCCTTTGAAGGAAGCAGCCTTTGAATTGGGACGCAGCTTATGTGTGTCGTGTGCTCATCTTTTCAGTGCCACAACTATTTGTGTAATATTTGTTTGATCTGTTCTTCATAAATTCACTTTACTATTCTGGGTAGCTGTAAATGTTTTATTAATGTGCTTTTTGTCTATAATTTACAGGAAATTGGACAGATCAGGTCAAGATGAGAGCCACATTTGAGGTGACACCATATTTCTGCCATATTTCACCCTAAAACCAAAAGAAAAAAAGAAAATATTTTGCTTATAAGTTTTAGGACCGTTCACAAGTTTGGGGTAAGGTTTTTGAAAGAATTTAATACTTTTATTCAGCAAGGATGCATTAAATTGATCAAAAGTGACAGTAAAGACATTTATAGTGTTCTAAAAATTTATATTTAAAAAAATAATGCTGTTTTTTTGAACTTCCTATTAATCAAAGAATCCTGAAAAATAAAAAAGTGTTGCAGTTTCCACAAAAATATGAAGCAGCACAACTGTTTTCAACATTGATAATAATCAGAAATGTTTCTTGAGCAGCAAATCATCATATTAGAATGATTTCTGAAGGGTCATGTGACACTGAAGACTGGAGTAATGATGCTGAAAATTCAGTTTTGATCACTAGATATAAATTACATTTTACTGTATATTCACATAGAAAACAGCTGTTTTAAATTATAATAATATTTCACAATATTACTGTTTTTACTGCATTTTTGTTCAAGTAAATGCAGCCTTGGTGAGTATGAGACTTCTTTCAAAAATGTTTAGTGTATATTTTTACATGACATTTAAGCACATTTTTCCCTAAATTTTCCCTAATACAGAAAAATGATGTAATGAGAATTTGGGGGAAAAAATGTCACGAAAAAGATTCTCACAATACAAAAACAAAACAGAAATATAAAAATAGAGAGTCGGCTGTCATTAAACTACTAAAGCTCTTCAGATTTTCCCACTACATTTTATCGGACGCTCTGCTTTTATCCCTACACCTCCTTTCAGTTGGGCCATTGTCCTGCAGGATACAATTGAATTGCCGTCTCTCCTGCTTCTGCGGCCCATCAGGACTGCAGCTGTGCATTATCCCATTACAGCCAAATAGTTTTGACACCCACTGACTAACCGATCCCATAGATAATATCATAAAGAGTGTGCTCGATACAAATCGGGTCAGGATAACTCATTTAACCCCACCATACATATTTCTTATGTGTAACTTGAAACGCTGGAAAAATGAAATCAATAGAAATGTTTCTTGTTAATGAAGATGTACCGGGCTGCCGTTTTTGTGGCCTGTGTGGCTTTCAGAGCTCGCTGTTTGATCTTAAATAAATCTCCCACCCACCACTGCGGTCAGACAGGCGGTCAACACAAACCCCTCTAACCTCCCCGCTTTAAGTGTTGGTTCGTGTGTAGATGTATGTGCGACAGAGTATACAAAACGTGACTGTTAAACTAGCGCTAAATCACATTTGCGATCTTTAGCAGATGCCGACGGCGGCGAAAACTGCTGAAGGTCTAATATGAAACAGGATTACTTTAAGCTTGATTACTAGTTCAGTGGCAGAACATGAGTCATGTTGAGTGTAAAATATTGAGGTGTTAATCGCAAAGTTTCATTAATTTTCTATGAAATATGAAAGCAACATTTTATTTCTAAAACAGATAGTTCACACTCTAAAATTTAATTTAATCGCTGATGAGTTATATTAATGTGCCAAATTCCATATATCTACATAATCACCACTGGATTATTTATGTATTGATAATTGTTTTGATTTTTTAAATCGTATTATGTTTCTGCTTTGCATTACAGTGATTTTAACAGGTTAAGGGGGTTTCACGTTTGGTAAAACGTAGCTTTAATAAACTATCAGTTTAATATATATTTATATATATATTTTTTTACTCCTGTACATACACTAAACATATCTTTGGAGTCAGTAAGATTTAACATATATATATTCAGGAAGGATGCAGGAAATTGATCAAAAGTGACAGTAAAGACATAATGTTACAAAAGATTATACACTGCTTTTCTTAGTATTTTTTATCTTGTTTCCAGTCCAAATATACATAAAAAATCTTAAATCAAGATGTATTTGCTAAAGTAGTAAAATGCCATAAGATATTATGTCTTGTTTTCTTGGGGGGGGGGGGGGGGAATTAAGTGAGTTTTTGCTTAAAACAAGCAAAATTATCTGCTAATGGGGTAAGAAAAATAATCTTGTTTCTGTTTAAATTAAGATTATTTTTCTTACCCCATTGGCAGATAATTTTGCTTTTTTTTTTTTTTTTAAGCAAAAACTCACTTAATTTTGATATATTTCCCCAGAAAACAAGACATACTATCTTATGTCATTTTACGTATCTAGTAAATGTATCTTTATTTAAGAATTTTTAGATATTTGGACTGGAAACAAGATAAAAATACTTAGTAAGAAAAGCATTTTTTTGCAGTGTATTTCAAATAAATGCTGTTCTTTTGAACTTTCTATTCATCTAAAAATCCTGAAAAATAAAATGTGTCACAGTTTCCACAGAAATATGAACTGTTTTCAACATTGATAATAATCAGAAATGTTTCTTGAGCAGCAAATCATATTAGAATGATTTTTTGAAGGATCATGTGACACTGAAGACTGGAGTAATGATGCTGAAAATTCAGCTTTGATCACAGGAATAAATTACAGTTTACTATATATTCACATAGAAAACAGCTGTTTTAAATTGTAATAATATTTCACTATTTTTACTGTATTTTTGATTAAAATAATTGCAGCCTTATTGAGCAGAAGAGACTTTCAAAGGCATGAAAAAATCTTTCCAACACCAAACTTTTCAAACAGAGTGTATGTATTGTCATTAACCTCTTTAAAAAGTAATTAATGAAGTCATCAAATTAACAAGAGAAAGAAAATCTTCTGTGGTGTGTTGGTTTGACCCACCAGTGATAAGAGATCACTTTTCATGGTGAGAATTACTTTTTAGTGGGTGGTAGATAAGAAAGTGTAGAGGATATTATCTCTGGTGGAAGGGCCCGTGGAAAACACACACACACACACTGGTTTTTATGTTTTATGGGGACTTTCCATAGACATAATGATTTTTAAACTGTACAAACTGTATATTCTATACCCTTACACTAAACCTACCCATCATAGAAAACTTTTTGCATTTTTTACATTTTCAAAAAACATAAAAAAAATGTCCCCACAAGGACAAGAATTTCAGATATTGCCATCTTTGTGGGGACATTTTGTTCTAATAATGTAGGGTTTACCCGAACCCCACACACACACACACACACACACACACACACACACACAGAGTGTAGTGATAAAGCGAGAGCGGTCAGCCCCCCTCACCCCTCCTCTCTCACATACATCACTGCCTCCCGTTTGCACGACGGTACACATTGATCGGCCGTCATCCTGATCACATTACAAGCCGACCAGATTAGATTTGCATTTTTAATTTTCCTTCCAAAAAAACACCATTGACCGGGAGATGAGAGGGGAATTTTTGAGACGCATAAATGTTGGACAGAGGCCGTAGAGGTCAATGGTGGATTTAAGTGACATGCATTAAGAGACCGTAAACCTCAAGCACAGATTCAAGGTGAGGCTAGTGCTCAAGATCATGATCATGTTTACATAGCCATAAAAATCTGCCATAAAAAAGTTCTTAAGCTTATCTTACCTTTATGGATTCAACAAGCAAAATCCCATCTCTGATCTTGAATCTTGATCATTCAGGTGTGAATAAAAGTTTTTTTTATGCTTCAGAAATCATTCTAATAGATTTGCTGCTCAAGAAACATTTCTGATTATTATCAATGTCGAAAACAGTTCATATTTTTGTGAAAACTGTGATACATTTTATTTTTCAGGATCCTTTGTTGAATAGAAAGTTCAAAAGAACAGCATTTATTTAAAAATAGAATCTTTTGTAACATTATAAATGTCTTTACTGTCACTTTTAATGCATCCTTCCATCCTTCCAAAAAACCCAAACTTTTAAAGTTAAACTTGTTTGATAATAGCCATTATTTTACCAATTATGTTTAGTGCTGCTAGACATGCTGAAATTACACACTTCACCTTTAAAGGTATAGTTATCATTTACTCATCCTAATATTTTATTTTGTTTGTCCTAATATTCACTTTTGTGTGAAGTATTCCTTGACTGATTACACCGTGTCCTAACCAGACGCGATTCCAGCGACAAACAATTTGTCTGTCCACACCAGACGTGATGCGACTTTGAGACACGATAAAGTCGATCAAAAATCACAGCCAATCAGAAGAGCGCGTGGGCAGTCTCTCTCTGCAAGCTCACAACACTCGCAACGAAATGGATAAGTATCAAATTCATGAATATTACACCATTTTAAAAATACAAATTGAGTTACTGAAACAATTTTCATCATCGAATACACCTGTCTGTTCACAATGAGTTGACAGTTTGAACGTTCTTGTTTCCTTTCATTTATTTTGAAGATCTGAGGTGAATTCTCCATTGTTGCTTTCAGTACGGCTATAAAAGACACACAAAATGATATTCAAACTCACATTAGACGCTTTTAACTTTAAATAAAGCACATAAACAGTACCTGAGAGATTATCATTGCCATACTTTGTGTTGTTCAGCCGCGACGTCGCAGAAAATTAGAAACTGTTTCTAAAATAGAATCATCGAGTGTCACCGTCATGGCTAGTTAGGACAAAACTCTGATTAACATGGAAAAGATAGCTTTTATCGCATGTAGTTAGGACACGGTGTTACTCCTCTGAGACTTTATTGGTCCAAAATGTTGTTAGTTTTATAATCTAGTGCAATGACTGATTGAGGGATCTATAACCAAATAGATGGTTGAGTGGGACAAGTTGCAAATTTAAAGTAACCTCATGACCCCCTAATCCCCCCTCATTAATAACACTAAATGACGTTAAACTGGGGGACGTTTTGGTCCTTTGTTTGATGTTTTAGTGTTGATTCTGCTTATTTTGAATTTGGCCTTAGGCTTGATCATGTTCAAAATTGAATGTGTATCATAGATTGATAGAGGTTATGTGGTTGATATTTAAGCCTTTAATTTTTACAGTCATTTGTAAAGGCACTGGAAAGAGAAGAAATGGGATTAGAACATCATGCAAGCCAGATTCAAACTCATGTTCCCAAGAGCACCTGCATGACCCACTGCACCACAGCTCAAAACATCAGGTTTGTTGTGCATTACCACACATCTGTCTGATACATTTGATCTATCTCTTTTAACCTTATTACTACTATAAGTTAGCAGTTTCATTGCTTTTATTGTCTAAGCAATGGATGAATTGTGTGGTACTGTGGGCAGTTCGACCACAACCACAAGCACTTTCTGTGAGCCAATCAATGTGGAGAAGAAAGCAGAGCCGCCTCCTTCTGCCAATGACAAGATGGGCGGCAGTGACCAGTGCCAAGCCAATAGGGAATCGATACAACCCAAAACCTGACATCAATCCCAGAAAACCTGCAAGACGATCAGACGCACAGAGAGGAACACACACTCCATCATCGTCTTAATAGTCTTACTGGAGGTCAGTAAGTTTTATCGTAGCTCAGCTTTCTGCATCAAACATGTCCCTTCTAACTCAACATGGACCACTGAAGGGTCATATATACTAATGTTGCCCAGAAAGTGCTTTTTAAATGTCGCTGTATGTCAAAGTCAGGATCAGACTTCTTAAGCTCAAGAACTATGTGGACTTGAGAGGCCTTGTCTAGCTAAATCTTGGCTTTCAGTGAGCTATGAACTGGGCCTAGTGGTTGAAGTTTAGCTTCTGGTATTCCTCACAGTGGTCAGAACAGACAATAAGTGTAACATTTAAAGAAAAAAGACGTTAAGGTGCATCCCATTTGGCATACTTATGCACTATTCTATGCTATTTTGTAGTATAAATAGTGTGAATAGTGTGTTCACACTAAAAATTCCAAGAAGAAAAAGTGCACTTAAAATACCCGGATGATGCACTTAATTAACCAAAAATATAAAGTGTGGAATGTTGGACACTTCATACACTCAATTCAAGTCACATCTTCCATCCATCCATCCATCCATCCATCCATCCATCATTCTTTCTGTTTTTCTATCTATCTATCTATCTTGATTTTTGGTTTCTGAAATTTGGTACATCACTACTAGTGCAAAGTGTCCATAGATTGAATACAAAAAAAGTCTACAGACATGTTTTATAGAGTCCCAACTGTGAAAAGTTTGCTTCCAAGATCTTTTGCGATGTATAAGAACCTTTGAGCATCAGTTATTATGTAACGATAGCTGTGGCTTGGAAAGTTGACGATGAAGTACTCAAGTTCCCAAGATTCTTTGCGTTGTAAAATAGCCTTTGAGTGTGACGGTAACAATGGCTTCTTTGGCATGGAAAGGACTGTTGACTAATGACTATTATTTTCAATCCCTACACCCAGTAGAAGCTTCAAAGCCTTCGTAAAGAGGCGTAGACATGGTCATTTCTGATTCAAACACGCTGAGCATTGCTTAAAGAGAGAGGGAGTGTAAACAGAAATCTCCGCCACCTCCTGTTCTCTTCCTTATTTCCCGATCTGTTATGTCTTGACATCTCCATTAACTCATAAATCCAATACAGTGGAGCTCAACAGAATCCGTCTGCAGGCGAGGTTGGGTGGAGGGAGCGAGTGGAGCTTGGAGAGGAGGAGAGAGGGATGGGAAATGATGAGAAGATCAATCGGTCCCTGGGCTGTCACTCCGCTCGCTCGTTTTCACATCTATCTCCACCCTCCTCCCTCCGTCCGTCGGAGACTGACACCACCCCTCCTTTCTCTGGCAGGCCCGGCGGATTCTGCAGGCACGGCTGTTTCAGGCCCGCAATAATCCGATTGAGTGTGGGATCAATGACAAGCTGTGGTCAGCGATCTGTAGTCGCTCCGGCTCCCATTGCACGCTGACCACAGGATCCCCAAACCGCTGACCACCTAACCGGCATGGCCTGACCACTAATTTGGTCTGCTATGCCAAGGCGCCTGGCCAAGGTGGGCAAGTAAAACTGGCATGTGAAGGGCCTAAATATACTGCAATTATGACTCCAAATGTTGGATATGTTTCTGTAGCTCAACTCTAGTAATGTCAAGCTCAAGGGTTTACCTTAAAATTAATAGTTTATACTTTTTGGCCCGTGGGCCGCCAGTTGACGAGCCCTGACGTAGTGTAAGCGTTTTGAGCTGCGAGAGGCGTTACACTTTCTTTGTAAGTTGAATATGGAAGGCGGTCTGGTGTAAGCTAGATATTTTACTTTATAACTTGTTAAATATGGATTTTTTTTTTACACAAACACATCGTTTCGCTTCAGAAGGTCTTTATTAAACCCCCGGAGCCGTGTGGAGTACGTTTATGACTTTCTTGAGCTTCATACTCTATGTTTCCCGTTCACTGCCATTATAAAGCTCGGATATATTTATTAATATATATATTAATATAATATTATATTTATTAATATAACTCTGATTGTGTTCATCGGAAAGAAGAAAGTCAAATACATCTAGGATGGCTTGAGGGTGAGTAAAGTGTGGGCTAATTTTCATTTTAAAGTGAACTAATCCTTTAATGACAGACTGGAGCAGGTTTCTTAGGCTGCTGTCACTTTAAGAGCTAATGCACGGATCCAATATACTGTTACACACGTGTTTTCTTTCTCAACTGTGTACGTTTACTTAAGACATAACCCTCTGTGTTTACGTGAATACTCTCCGAAAAGGCATTTTGACATTTTTGTGTGTACACGTTTAGGCGCTTATCCGAAGCTCATTTGCTTATGTGCGTTCGGCTCTGACTCGGAGCGCGCGCACAGTAAGCCGACTTGGGAACAGCGTCTCTTTTGCAACTTAATGCACTTTTAATAACACTGTTTAATATCAAACACAGTGTGATTTTACAGTACTCACATATTTGACTGATTTGGATGTTAAGTGGACGGAATGTGACATAGTTTTCCCTTGATTATCTTGTTTTCATAATCGTTGGAAGCCAAAATCAGAATCGGAAACCAATTACAGTTAATTGCACAGCCCTAGTCATGGGTTTATCGTACAAATAATGCTCTTGGTCCCCTGTTAATATTTGAATTAATGCCAGAATTTATACTTGAAAGTTTTCCAGCTCTTCACAACTTTATGAACACAAAGTGATGCTTTTTGTCTGAAATTCGAGTGCTTGATAAATCTGCACCAGAGTTTCGCCCGTGGGTGTTGGTCAGCCATCCTCTCCTCTTGATTGTGTTTGTGTGTTTCTTGTGTGCTTGCGGTGTTCTCGGGTTTCCTTAATGGTTCCCAGGATGCATTGTGGCTGTGGCGGGGGGAGGCTCAATGAGACACATGAGATGCAGCCCAGCGAAGGATATGGCCATCATTGACATCTTCCACAATTCATATCCTCAGCCATTGCAGGGAATGTATAATGTAAACACCTCTCTGATTCATGCATTAGCCGTTAACAGCATTAGGAAGTTGGATAAAGACGGAATTGCAGGTGATGGAGCCATACAGGACTGATTGTTCCATTAGCGTAACATTTTTGTGTGATTTTTTTCCAAAAGAACCATTACAGCGCACACATTCTCTCTCGATAACCTTTCCTCTTTCCCAGGAGGCTCCACTCCATGCATGGAAAAACTTTTTTACGCAGTTCACAGGTTTTTTGTTTTTTTTTACAATAATCGCACAGAATCAGCATTATTCTGGTCAGAGGTTTGCTCGATATCTTTGTAGAAACTAATTAAACAAAGTCAGTGCATCTGATGTGGATGGATGGCTTTTTAATGATGTCAGCTGAAGTGAATATGCAAGCGCCATGGCAGATTGCAGATTGATTTTTCTAGGGTGTCATTACATATTATTAAA
This sequence comes from Mylopharyngodon piceus, assembly GCA_039654765.1. Taxonomy (NCBI): domain Eukaryota; kingdom Metazoa; phylum Chordata; class Actinopteri; order Cypriniformes; family Xenocyprididae; genus Mylopharyngodon; species Mylopharyngodon piceus. The sequence goes on along the minus strand of CM077440.1, from coordinate 19,835,765 downwards.
ATTTCACGCACCGAGTGAGGAGAGCGTTGTTGAAGACACTGGATTAGATTGCGGCATCTTGCAGACATCAAACGGTCAACAGGCTCCTTCTAGAATTGTGCGTCACCTTTTCAATGCTCTTCTAACTCACAAAATGTTTTGTCAAGAAATGCAGTACTGATGAAAACTTACCGAAAGAGACTAACTGTAACACTCTAAAAAATGCTGGGTTAAAAACAACCCAATTTGGGTTAAATATGGACAAACCCAGCAGGTTGGGTTAAAGGGCACCTATTATGCCCTCTCTCACAAGATGTAATATAAGTCTCTGGTCTGGTCAAATGTCTGTGAAGTTTCAGCTAAAAATATGGGGGTGAGCAAAAACATGCCGTTTACTATATTACTACATGGCTGGCTTAAAATAAACCTAAATTTGGTTGAAAAAAACGGCTGGATGAAAACAACCCAATCCCTGGGTTTGTCCGTATTTAACCCAGCATTTTTTAGAGTGAATTAGGAGATAGTGATCCATTCCACTGCGCTACTTTTCCATTGTTTTTTCAATGTAAACGTGCTAGATGGACGTCTGTAACCGTTGCACTCACATTTCGCGTCTGTTGCAGCATCTCACGCCAAGGTCGTAACCATGTCTTGAACATTGGGGGGGACCAACGTTTTTTTTTTTCTTTAAATTTTTATTTAAAGAAATTAAATAATTGAAGGATTAAAAGGGATTTAAGGGAATAAAGAAGAAATAAGAACGGTAAAAGAAGTTCTAGGTCACATTATAGCCTATTGTTGTGAAGCAGTCCATTTAAACTCTTTGCAAATAATATTTTATTTAAAAATATGCACAAATTCACTCTTGCTTGTATGTCTAATATGTCAGAAATGTACAAAAGCGTCTCGTCTCATCATTTAATCGTCATCATTTAAATGATAGCATATTTCAATTCAAAATGGAGAAATTCCATAAAAAAGTTGAGTAGTTTGCATCACTGTATGCTACTATGGGTTGTTAAACATATCCATCCTAAAACTGTTGTCAAATATTAAATGTTTAGCTGCTTATATCTTACAACACGCACTCTTTCACTGTAAAAACTAAAAGCGTTGCATTGGAATTCACACTCGTCTTCAGTGAATAGTAAGCCCCGCCTTCTTTGATCTGATTGGTCATCATTTTGACCAGCCTAAAAATGTAACTTTTTAAACTGTCTGTCATCCTAACAACAAACAGCAGTGTGTAATGGAGAGCAGCATTAAGAAATATCAAATATTGTGGGGGGACAATTTGGTCACCTCCAATTATTTGTCTCCCCGGCCCTGTCTCGCGCATGAAACAGCATTCTAAAAACGTGGCGCTCAAGTTAAAAGAAATTCAACTTTTAAAAAAACCCCACATCTCTCTTTGTTCTGTTCCACTGACCCGTTTCTCGCATTTTTAACAGCAAAAATGCATTCTGTGTGAATTGGCCCTTATGTTGTAATTACGTTGGTAGATTAAAATGAAGAAACTGGACTTTATCTCTGCTGAGATGCAGCAGATGCTGATAGAGTTTTCATTTTTGGTTGATCTGCATGAATCCCATCTCTGGAAAACCTTTTAGAACAACAGTGAAAAATAATTTGGTGTAGAAACAACTCAGAAATTGCTAGTAAATTTCACAAGTTGGCACATTGCGTAACTCATTGAGGTAAACAAGTAGAAAGACTAAAATAGTATTTTTTTTACAACTTCGAAAAAGATCTGAGCGACCTTTGTGTCATGGTGGAGATTTTAACACTTTAGCATTTTCTTTCAAATGTAAACATCTAGTTTACCTTACATTTTATTCATGTTTATGAAGTATTTTGTGTTAATAAGTGCAAAAACATCTTTGTCAGAGCATCCTGCCTGAACATGAGTCATATTTTATTTGACATCTACCAAGAGCATCAATATGAAAGTAAATGTGTCATTTTTATTGCTGCCATCAATATGTTGCAATCTATTGGAACTGGATGTTCTTGTTGATATTGCTTCTTGGAATGTTCCAGTCTGTGTAATTGTTTAATAATTCGGGTTAGGGTTAGGTTAAAATTTTCTTCTGTTTCTCCTCTTCTCTAGCTTACTTTCTAATCTAGTTGTCTAATAAACCTGACATTGTATATTATAAATATTGTTGGCTCTTTAACAAATTGCTTTTGTTCCTATTTTGTAAGTTTCTTTGTGTAAGATGTAAGATTAGTATACACAGTATATACAAAGGCCTAATTTTTCTTTCATACCTATATATGGCCTTACAGAGCCACTGTCCCATCGAAGGAGTTTGTTCAGTCCATGTGTGTAATGCTACCCCGTTCCTGCCGGCCCTTGGTGCCGATCCGGTCCAGGCTCCAGCTCAGGGTACCATTGATTTCCTGGCTGGACGGGCCGCGGCAGATAAGACGAAAGCGGATGGAAACGCCGTCTCGCTGTCGGCCCCTAGTCTGTACCGCTCTGACAGCCACTGTATCTCGGTCTGAATGATTACACATGATGCTGTTTAGAAAAGCTCTTTTTTTTATTTGCTTCTACTGTAAAGATCTAGAGTTGATGTCATTTCAGAGTTTTAATCCTCATATCCTTGACAATTTGATATTGCCTGATATCTTTTGGAAACACAAGCAGGTTTATCTGTCAGTATATTTTCAGCCGTATGAAGTTACCCATAAGAACCTGCAGAGGGTGTTGCAGTGTCACATGATACACTGCGCTGACACACCGGCATCAGTTTCTTACAATCCACTGTTCCGGGATCAGCTGAGCAGCAATCCCAGATGGGAATCATTATTGTTTTAGCATCAGAGATGACCTCAAACCATCAGCTCCCAGCATGCCGTAAGATGCATTTGACATATTTTAATGATTTTTACTCATGTATGTATTACTAATGTGCAAAAGTTCAGGGTCAGTGATTTTTTTTTTTTTAAAGAAATTAATACTTTTATTCGGCAAAGATGCATTAAAAAAATAAAATCATCAATCCTGAAAAAATATTAAGCAGCACAACTGAATGATCATGTGACAATGAAGGCTGGAGTAATGATGCTGAAAATTTAGCTTTGATTACAGGAATAAAATATATTTTACAATATATTCACATAGAAAACAGCTATTTTGAATTGTAATAATATTTCACCTTATCGCTGTTTATGTTGTATTTTTTTTTTATCAAATTAATGCAGCCTTGGTGAACATAAGAGACTTTTGAGCGGAAGTGTATGTTAATAAGTATTGCTATTAGTCCCTGTTTTAGTTTTCTGTAAGTAATCAATTTTAGTAATTGCATCTCATTTGTGGCAAACAATAGGAGAGAAAACCACAAATCAGATGCCTTTTATATCTCATTTATTTTGTCTTAGACAGTGAGTTAAATGCTTCTCAGTAGTTTCTCTTACAAACAATGTGTCTGCAATCAAAAGTCTCAATATGATCTCAAGCACTTCTCATTGTATTTCTGAGTTGCTATCCACACACTGTTAAAATATTTAGTGTGAAATTACAGTATATTCTAGGTTAATAATTGCATTACTTTCACAGTAGGACTTCTCTGGTATCTAACTGCACTCTTGGAAATTTCTTATAAAATCTACAATATCATACTGTATTTCTACTATGAAGGTACCCAGCATGCAGTGCGGCATGAATAGATTATGCTGTGGAGTTTCTTGATTCTTGTTGGTTTTATCTGTGCTGCAGAACTTATTTTTGGTTCACTTTTAGCAGTTTGTTTTGTTTGTTTATTTTGTAATGTTCAGAAATTATCTTTTTTTATTATTACTATTTGTTGAGTGTCACCATTGTTTTGTATGTCGAGTATTGATGTCTGTGCATCGTTAGGTGATGAAAGAAAAAAATTTTGTGTCTCAAGACGATGTCACACCTTTCAAAGATAAACCTCAGCAGCTGCTTTACTGTTGTGAAATATCCATCTACAAACAAGATATTGGTAAATCTTTATGCTGAAATAACGTTAATAATAGTATAGTTTGACTAACTTAAAATCAGCCAATTAGCTTATTTTCTATTCTACCTTGTCATTGTTTTAACAAATGTTTTCATTTGTCACACTTCTGGACAGAAGATCAGAAATTTGAATATGAATATACAAGGTCCAAGGTCCCAAGCAAATGGAACACTGATCACCATTATGGCGACTTCAAAACAATTAAAGTGCATGGTAAACAATATAATTTCTTATAGTGGCATGGTTAAAGACAACTTTATAATGTGAATTCACAGTAAAACAAGAGCAGTAAATTATTGTGATGTCAGCATCATTTTGCTGCCAATTAACAATAATTCGTAAGAAAATGACCCAGCATGCATTGATTTTACAGTAAATTTCTGACTACAGTAATTTATTGTAAAATAATACTCTTTAATCCTGTAAATTCCTGGCAGTTTTTTACAGTGCAAGTGTATATTTTTATCTCTCATTTTTTGGCTATTTTTAAGAGAAACGTGAAGTTTACATAACTGAGAGCTCCATCAGGTCTCTTGAGAAACCTCTGAGCAACATATAGTGTTTTATAATATTGGATGTCAATTTAAAAACCCAATCTGACTTTGTCACGTTTGAAAAGTTGTTTAGAGCGGAACCAAAATGATCGGATTTTAAACAAGATCTCATTTTCCATTTCAAACAAGCTGAAACCCAAAGAACAACTGAGAGCGAGATAGAGAGGAGAGAAGAGTGAAACAATGTCCCCAGGGGAGAAGTGAGACCCTTTTAAGTGCTGTCTCTCTCTTCCTCCTGTCTTCCAGCCCTTCATCCTTCTCTCGGCTCGCTGACATCCTATCAGGCTTAGCGGCTCGGCAGTCGATAGCCCATTAGTAAATAAGGGATGCATAATTTATTAAATATGCTTCAGATACATATTTCAGCCTTGGGTTACCAGTCATATCTCTTTGAGGAGTTTGGCTTTAATTAGGGTCTCCAGCAGGGGCGTCTCGCTCAAGCGTCTGTGAGTAACAGCACTCTGCGCTGTCTCTGGTGACAATGACGTTAAGAGAGAATGAGGGCGATTTGGTGTGAAGGGATGGTGGAGAGTTGGCTCTCTGTCAGAGCGTCCTCTCGTTTGCAGCCTCTGGTAATAATATACCCGCTCAGATATGTTAAGTCTTGGATGCTGTTGTGGAAACCAGGCTTCTTAACGAGCTTAAGCAGCAAGACTTGCTTCGTCATGTTTAGCTCCAGTATAGCTCGGTTTTGATGGTGTGCAGCAATAACTAGCATAAACCAGTCTAGACCAGAATGGAAATTCATTTCTGGTCTAAACTTTTCTTTTCAACAGGGACACAAAAAAAGTGGAAGTCACATTTTGCCAAAAAATAGGGGGGAAAAGATGGAAAATAAAGCCAATTTTGAATCACAGCGTGCTGATATACAGCCATATTGCACGGCTATGAGTGTGATAATACAACAGTTCGAGGACACAAGTGTGTAAATAAATAACAAACAACAACTGTCTTTAAAAACCCTCTTTTGTGAGGAACTACTTCCTTCCACCACGGATTCAAATCTCAAGTTGACAGTTTAACAGCTGAGCTCAAGCCTCCATTACTAATTATAAAACGTCACTTGAGAACTAGTAACGAAGGAACGTTGAGTCGCTTCATTGAAACTCACTGTAATATGTAGAGTATTATGATATTATGAGAGAGAGAGAGAAATGAGTGTATTACCTGCATCTGATATAGCATTCATTCTTCAGGTCGATGTCCATAATATTATATCCATTATACAAAATTCTGTTTGAATGTCCACTGAGGAAAGCGATATCTTTGTCTTTGTCCTTTTAAAAGTTAAGGGGATTTCCCACAGCACTAAAACAACTTCCTTGTTCTGACTCACTCATAAAGACAGTCTTTGCTGCCATCTAAAGGTGTAATAGTGTAACTTTCACTGATACTATTGTCGGACCCTTTCTCAATACCAAATATGGCGTATTATTTATATAAAATAATATTTATTGAACAACAATATTTAAATTAACAACAATAGCCATTGTAAACGTAAAACGTACAAAAGCAGCTCTCTAATACAGGATTTAAGTTAAATGTAGCCTAAATATAAAGTTATGAAAATTAATTTTCCCCTTAACCCAAATCGTTTTGCTCTGGAACAAGTAATAGATTAATAAGACCAAAGATTGCCTGTTTGATATACCCCAAATGAATTATATCTCGTTTAACCACTATCTACATAAGAGCCAGTGGCAAATTCCTGAAGGACTGGCCGAGATGAAGCTGTTCTCGGCGGGTACACGAGCACTGAATGGCCTGGTGCTTGCATCTGCGAAAGCGTCTAAACAAATTGTAAGCTGCTATGTTTATATATGAGTCACATATTTGAGGTCTAAATAACTACATTCTCACCTAAAAAACTCTTAAAACTACATTTTGTGACACAACAACATAGTATTTTATAAAAAATATGGTGGATTTGCTCAGCCGCCATGACAGTTGTATATATATATTTTAATTGGTTAAGGTATTTATCTAACAAAAATATTTGACAAAAAACAGCTACAGGTTTTATTTTAATATGCAAAAAAGAAAATGCATAGAAAAACAAAAAGCTTACCGGAAAAAGCATACACTGACTACAACATAATCAGTTATTAATATTTGATCCTTAATAGACTTTTTCTTTAAACAAAATGTAATTTCTTACTTTCTTTTGATTTTGGAGTGAAATATGACCCACACATGTTCTTGAGATTCACGTAAATACATACAGTATGTTTTTGTACACTAGACACAGTACACTTTTTTTTTCTTTTTTTTTTTGGTCAAGCTAAACGGCTACATTTGCATTATTTCATTATTGTAATATGAATGTACTTTTGCTGTGAATTTCAGTCTTGCTGCATTCCACTTCAGATTCACAAATAGGGAAGATCAGTTCCTCTGCGGGCCCCCCACTTTACACACTTCCTCATTCAGGCCCCTCATTATCAGGCCACACTGTCCCGCACAACCTCTCTGACATCGGCTACAAGTTTTGATATTTCTCCATCCAAATCCTTGATGAATAATGTCGACTTACCAGTCGCCTTCTGGCCTCTAGGAGAATGAAGTACTTTATTATAACAGTAGCATGTAGAACAGTAGAACTAATATTTCTGACAGTCCTAGACTTCGACAATGGCAAAAAATAAGAAAACTTTCTAGTAACATTTTGGCCGTCAATCATTTGTTGCTTTTATTCAGCAAGGATAAATTAAATTAATAAAAAGTGACAGTAAAGACATTTATAATGTTACAAAAGATTCTATTTCAAATAAATGCTGTTCTTTTGAACTTTCTATTCATCAAAGAATACAGAAAAATAAAATGTATCACAGTTTCCACAAAAATATAAAGCAGCACAACTGTCAAAATCTTCCAGACTGTTGAGTTGTTTAATTTTTGATGTGTACGTAGCATATATAGACCGTAAAGCATATTTAGAAAAGATATAAATTTCAGTCCTGTTTTTGTCTTTAAAATCAACTAAATTATATATTTGTTATGTGTGGTTTTGAACGGTTCAAGTGGGCGTTTAAGTGCCCTAGTCTGTAATTACAGATACACAGAACCGCACTGCACGTTTGATCAGAGAGGAGGATGAAGTATTACCGCTGACAGCGGCTTTCCAAGTGTTTTAGCTTGAGAAAGAGATATTGTGGCAGATAGCCAACGTTCTTCTTGTCAATCCATCACTCGTATGCTCGAATACACACGTTTGTATGGTGCAAGTACATATAATGTTACTCTTTGATTTAACGGCTGTGTTGTTACAAATCTTTGGTCCATGAAGAGACAGACCATAATTGCATAAATGTCTCTGTGCAACTGAGCGGAGGAAGAATCCTGCCAAGATTTACAGAACATGCTCATTTGATGCGGTTAGGCCTTTGGGATGATTTGAAATGATTTCCAGTAATAATTTCTTTATTTTGATTTGTAACATTGAGGTTTATGAGTCGATAATGGCTATAGATTGCAACAGATTTTATAAAATTGTGAGGTCTCGGTCGGAGGATGCCGCCTTGCGCCTGCAAACCACTAAGGAGCAGAAGGCAAGCAAATATTATCTGGAAATCCTCATGTTTCCCACAAGCTCTCAGTCCAGTCAAGCAGCGAGAACGAGGAACACATGCTTTCCATTTGAGCCCTTTCACCCCTGGCATCAGAGATGCAGCATATGCTGAAAGTGTAAACACTGAGGCCCAGCATCCCTCCAGAAGATCATGTGTCCCTCTCATCTCCTCTGATCTGTTTCAGCACCTTCTCCCTCCTCGCTAAATCTCTGCTAATGCTCTTTACAACCTGTGAGGTGAGAGACATGCAGTGTTAAGGGATAGATCAGCCAACAATACCAATTCTGTCATTTACACACGCTTGTGTTGTTCAAATCCTGTAACCTTGTGTTGTTCCAAATCATGCTTTGGTAAATACTAGTTATGTCAGTCAGAAAAAGTCATAAAAGTTGAGTTTATGAGAGACAAAGTGATAATTATGACACAAGTCGAAATTATGATAAAAAACACAATTATGACATCAATTCTAAATTGTAACAAAAAGTCTAAATTATGAGATATAAAGTTATAATTATGACACAAAACATAATTATGACAAAAAGTCACAATTATGAGATAACAGATGATGATATACAGTCAAATGAGATACAAAATCAAAATTATGACATAAGTTGAAATTATGAAAAAAAAACTTGACAGTCAAAATTATGACAAAAGTCTAAATTATGATATACAAAGTTATAATTATGACACAAAACATGACATAAAAAGTCACAATTATGAGATGAAAAAAGTATAATTATGACAGTCATTATGACAAAAAGTTGAAGTCATAATTAAGTCGAAATTGTGATAAAAACACAATTATGACAAAAAGTTGAATTTATGAGATAAAAAGCATAATTATGACAAAATTATGATAAAGTCAATTATGACAAAAAGTTGAATTTATGAGATACAAAAGTCAATTAAGTCGAAATTATGATAAAAAAGCATAATTATGACAAAAAGTTGAATTTATGACATTATTATAAAATTATGACAAAAAACATAACTATGACATAAAAAAACGTCTCAGGTTACGTATGTAACCTTGGTTCCCTGAGAGGGAACGAGACGCTGCGTCAAGCGCTTTGGGAACGCCTCTGCGTGATTGCGTCGTGAAGCACGTGAAATCAGTCCAATGGCGTGATGGAACGTCAAAGGCGGGTGATGTCATGACCAGGAAACTATAAAGCACACCTGAACCAAACAGTGTTAGCTTCTGAAGAGTCGAAGTAAGTCGGTCACAGGCAAGCTGGGAGTATGGCAACGTGACGCAGCGTCTCGTTCCCTCTCAGGGAACCAAGGTTACATACGTAACCTGAGACGTTCCCTTTCAAGGGAACTCGCGCTGCGTCAAGCGCTTTGGGAACGAAATACCCACGCCGCCATAAAAGTGCCTGTCTGTGTGAAATCGGATGCGCACACTAAGACAGAAGCACCCGTGACCCCGGGGTCGAGGCCACATCTAGGTTATAAAACCTAACAAAGGTATGAGGCGAGGACCACCCCGCTGCATCACAAACTTCCTGGAGGGACACTCCAGAAAGTAATGCTAGAGAGGCAGCCATACTCCGGGTAGAGTGGGCTCGGACCTTGAGAGGTGACGGTTGGTCGGCCGACTCATAAGCCAGCGAGATAGCCTCAACTATCCACTTGCTTAACATTTGTTTGGATGCAGGGTGCCCCCTCCGAGGGGGCCCAAAACAGACAAATAACTGGTCAGTCTTACGCCACAGGGCAGCTCTGTGGACGTAAGCATCCAAAGCCCTGACAGGACAGAGCAGATTAAGTTTTTCCTGGTCTGGATCTTGGAAAGGAGGAGGACAGAAGGCCTGCAGCATAATGGGGCCCGCCACATTAGTGGGGACCTTAGGAACGTAGCCCTCCCGAGGGAAGAGGAAGGCTTTAACCATGCCCGGCACAAAGTCCAGGCAAGAGGGAGAGACCGAAAGGGCTTGGAGGTCTCCAATTCTCTTAAGAGATCCGTCGTCACTCCTCGACGGCTCTCCCTTCATCGCCGCGTGATCTTGATCATGCGAAATGGATTTCCCCTCGGGTGGATTTCCCCCCTTGGTTTTGAGCCACCACTGCAAAGGTCTCATGTACAGCAGGCCAGAAGTTATCACGTTGAACCCAGCTGCCATCAGACCTAACAGTCTCTGAAACTGTTTCACAGTGAGTGACTGGCCTAGCTTCAGCTTGTTTACGGCTGTGAGAATTGCCTCTACGCGAGCCGGAGATAGACGTGCTTGCATTGAGACCGAATCCCAAACTACGCCCAGAAAAGAGGTTCTCTGAGCTGGAGATGGCACACTTTTCTTTGCGTTTAGCCGTAACCCCAGACGCTTCATATGGGCGAGAACAGCATCTCGATGCTGAACCACCAACTTCTTTGACTGTGCCAGAATCAACCAGTCGTCTATGTAATTCAACACGCGGATGCCCTGGAGTCGCAACGGAGCCAGAGCTGCATCCACGCATTTTGTGAAGGTGCGGGGAGATAAAGCTAGGCCGAAGGGAAGAACCCGATATTGGTACGCTTCGCCCCCGAAAGTGAACCTCGGGAACTTCCTGTGTTGAGGAAGGATGGATATATGAAAGTATGCGTTTTTCAGATCTATCGTGACGAACCAGTCCTTGGACTTGATTTGTGAGATGATTTGTTTCAGAGTTAGCATTCTGAACTTGAGCTTCTTGACAGAGCGATTTAATAGGTGCTGATCTAGAATAGGACGCAACCCTCCATCCTTCTTTGGAACTATGAAGTACCGGCTGTAAAACCCCGATTGCCTGCTGGGAGAAGGAACCCGTTCTATAGCTTCTTTTCACAAGAGAGTCTGTACTTCTTGTTACATAACCAGAGCCTGCTTGGGACTCACCTTAGTGAACAAAACCCAGTTGAACCTGGGCGGTCGCAACCCAAACTAAATTCTGTACCCAAATTCTACTGTGTGCAGGACCCATTGAGATACATTTGACAGAAGTTTCCACGCTGCCAGAAAGTCTACTAAGGGAATCAGTCTCTCGAGACTGACCTCTGGTGTTTGATGTGTGACCAGCCCGGTGCCCTGAAACGGCGAACCGGCAGGGAGCAACTGAACTGGCCACTTTTGATCCCTCCTCGGAGGGAGCGAACATCCTAGCGCCACTACATTGCCGGGTGGACACTGAGATATGCATTCACCGAGAACCGCTGCACCCTGAAGCACACGAGGTGGCAGGGTTGGCAGAACGGCCCCCTGAGGGCACCGAGGGGAGACGGGCACCGTGTAATGAGGTGGGAACCGACTCGCCCCGGAGGGGACTGCCCTCAGAAGCCGACACCACTGGCGTCAGGACTTCTTTCCCGAAGCCTTCCGCTGGATAATGACGGTCCTCAGATCCGTCTTACCCTTGGAAGGCTTCGGTTGTGAGCGCTGTCCCGCCCCCCAGTCTCTCTGTGGGGGAGCACGGGAAGCACGCTCACTTTCTGTTGCGCCCTGTGTGAGGAGCTTGTACTCGGCTGGGACTGCTCCCGCTCAGCAGTCCCTGGGACCTGAGAGCAGCGGGGAAGAAACCTTTGGAATGCCGCCGCCTGTTTCTTGGCTTCCTGAAACCTCTCGACGACTGTGTTGACTGAGTCGTCGAAGAGGCCAGGCAGCGTGAGCGGTGCATCCAAAAGAAAAGATCTATCACGCTCTTTCATGTCCGCGAGGTTGAGCCAGAGGTGCCTTTCCGTAGCTACCAGGGCTGCCATAGACCACCCAATTGACTTGGCGGTCTCCTTGGTAGCCCGGAGAGACAGATCAGTAGCTTTTCTGAGCTCAGCGAAAGCCTCGCGACTAACTTCCCCACCCTCATCAATGTCCTTAAGCAGGTCGGCTTGATACGCTTGAAGAACGGCCATAGTATGTAAACAAGCCGCCGCCTGACCTGCTGCCGAGTACGCTTTACCCACTAAAGCAGATGATGTTCTTAGTGGCTTAGTGGCTAACTTTGGGGCTTTAAGAGAAGATGCAGACTCAGGGGAGAGATAGCTCGCAAGCGTCTCTTCCACCCGAGGCATCTCCTCATAACCATGCCTTTTCAGCCCTACAATATTGCTATAATTAGAGATCTGAGGGCTGAAGACCCGATAGGAGGCGGGTCTATTCCACGACCTCGACACCTCGGTCTAATAGACTTGACTGACGGGCTTCCTGTTTTTCAGCTGGCCAGCTTATGTTTAATCTGGCAACAGCTCTAGTCACAACGTCCACGAGCTCCTCATATGCTTGTGTGTGAGGTGGCGAGTCCTCAACATCACAAGGATCGATGCTGACAACGTCTAATTCCTCAGAACTAGATCACTGCAGCACCGGCGCTTCACCAGGGGCAGAAGAAACCGCAGAGCGTGCTTCTACCTCCTGAAATGAAGCGCTGGATCCTGCAGGTAAAGGCAGAGAAAGGGCGGGGCCCGTCTCTAACCCCTCTGCAAGATCCATTTGCGAGCCCCACGACGCGAGCCTTCGCTGTGCCTCGGCAGCAGCGGGATCCGAGCCGTGGGGGAACGCGAGCCGAACCGCTTTCCTCAAAAAGCGCCCGGCGGGAGCGGAGCGTCTTGAGAGACAGCTGTTCGCAATGCTCACAGCAAACCCAAGCAGACAACACAAAGCTCGTGTGAATCCCCACCCGTGATGTAACGAGGGCAGGGAGAAGCACACGGTCTGAATTGTTGCTTACTCGCCATTATAAGTTGTCTTTTTCTTTCTGAGTGCTTGAATAACATAATAGACAAACAACAGTAAATAAGACAGATGATTTCACAGAGAGCGCTTACTGAAGACACAGAAGCTAACACTGTTTGGTTCAGGTGTGCTTTATAGTTTCCTGGTCATGACATCACCCGCCTATGACGTTCCGTCATGCCATTGGACTGATTTCACATGTGCTTTACGACGCAATCACGCAGAGGCGTTCCCAAAGCGCTTGACGCAGCGCGAGTTGAAAGGGGATCACAATTATGAGATAAAGAGCATAATTAATTATTTATTATTTATAAATTAGTTTTATTAAAGTCATAATTATGACAAAAAAGTTGAATTTATGAGATACATAGTTAAATTATGACAAGTTGAAATTATGATTAAAAAATAATTATGGCAAAGTCAAAATTATGATAAAAAGTTATGACAAAAATTAGAAATTATGAGATAAAAAGTATAATTATGACATAAAATGAAAATTGACGAAGTGTAAATTATGAGATAAAAAGTCATAATTGACAAAAAGTTGAATTTATGAGATTATATGACATTATGAAATTATGACAAAAACAACTATGAACAAAAAAGTAAAAAATATGAGATAAAAAAAGCATAATTATGAAAAAAGTCAAAATGACAAAAAGTTATAATTAGAACAAAAACAAAATTATGACAAAAAATTAATTGTGAGATACAAAGTCATAATTATGAAAAAAAGTTGAAATTATGTGATACTAAGATACATATAGTATGTAATAAAATTAGTAAGAAAATGTTGACTTTTTGTTATACGACTTGTCAGTTTTGGCTTTTTATGTATCTTGTCTTTTTTATTTTTTTTTTATTTCATAATTCTGACTTTTATGTCATAATTATGATGTACCAAGCAGACATGAACCAGGGGTTGTCGAGCTCCATAAACATGACCAAAAAGAACCATATTACAATCCAAGTCTACTGAAGTCAAATGATAGTTTTGTTTGAGGAACAGACTGAAATTAAAGTCATCATCCTTCCTTTCTGCTCACATCCATTCTGACACGTAACAAATCGGTGATGAACGACTTTAATGTTTCATTTTATTTATTTATTTGTATTTTTCACATCCTTTATTGTGGCCAGAGTACAGAGATCAAATAAATAAATAAGAATGTTTCTCTTGCTTTCAAAGCATGTGTGGGTATTTTTACTATAAAACAAGCAGAAATACTGCAGTGCAGATGGCGCTGGTTTGGATATTTTGCAGTGATATTCACACATTTATGAGAGAGTAAGCGCAGTCTGTAATATCCACACTACTGGTTCTGCTCAGCGTGTCGTATTTGCATTTGTGTTTGGTGTCTGGCGTCACGGTTCCTCTTTAATTATGACCTCTAGCCCTGACACAACAGAAAGGGGATGAGCAGAGTCCCTTGCCCAACCTTGTGGTTTGGTGATTGTGTGTGTCAGGCTTGAACAAAGGCTCAGAAATGTGGAAGTGAAATGAGAAGTGTGGAACAGTTTGAGGTTTTAACATTTCTGTTGTTTGAGTTTGAGTGTCTGATCAAACCACAGCTCCAATCTATTCTGGTGCCCACCGTAAGGAAGCCTGCTCGAGGGAAAGATCGCACACTTTTTGCTCTATAGCAAAGAAAATCACAAATGAGATCTTTCTAATATCTCAAATTTTTCTCCTTGATAGCAATGAGATTTAATGCAGAGCAAAGTGAGACTCTCTCATGCAGAACTCATATGTGTCTCTTCTACAGTAAAGAAACAATGTCTGTGCTCAGACTATTTTCCTCCTTGGCTACATTTTCCCTTAAAAAAAAAATCACAGTAAATAGAAGGACTCTGTGTTGCCATGGAGATCATACAGTATGGGATTGTGTTTGTTGGGTCAGTTTATTGTTTATGAGTTTAGTTCAGTTCCGCAAACAAAAGCCGAACGGTCGGAATCATCTCTGAGCTTTGTGATGTAAAATCCCAAACCAATTAAACAAATAGCCATTCCTCTACAGACACACACACACACACACACACAGAGAGAGAGAGAGAGAGAGAGAGATACTTCCTGTTGTTTAATGGTAACGGTAAATGGTAAGTAATAAACAAAGAGACGATTGAATGCCAAGAGAGTCATTAATGAAGTCCCCTGTGTGTGGAGCCAACGGAGATCCTTTCTTTCTTTCTTTCTTTCTTTCACTGTAAAAAAAGTCTCAACTCATTTTTTTTTATTGGCTTTTTTGGCTTTGTGAAATTATGATAAAAACATAATTATGACATAAAAATTCAAAATTATGACAAAAAACTAAATTATGAGATAAAAATAAGTCGAAATTGTGAAAAAACAATTGACAAAAAGTCAAATATATGAGATAAAAAGCATAGTTATGACAAAAAGTCTAACTTATGAGTTACAAAGTTATAATTATAACAAAAACATTTATGACATAAGAAGTCAAAATTGAGATAAAGCATAATTATGACAAAAAGTTTAAATTATGAGATAAAAAATCATTCTGACAAAAAGTTGAATTTATGAGATACAAAGTCATAATTATGACAAAAAGTTTAAATTATGAGATAAAAAATCATTCTGACAAAAAGTTGAATTTATGAGATACAAAGTCATAATTATGACAAAAAGTTTAAATTATGAGATAAAAAATCATTCTGACAAAAAGTTGAATTTATGAGATACAAAGTCATAATTATGACATAAGTCGAAATTGAGATAAAGCATAATTATGACATAAAATGTAAACATTTTGACAAAAGCTAAATGAGATACAGTCATAATTATGACAAAAAAAATTAAATTATGAGATACAAAGGCATAATTATGACAAGTCGAAATTGTGAAAAAAAACCCAATTATGACAAAAAGTCAAAATTATGACAAAAAGTCTAACTTATGAGTTACATTGTTATAATTATAACAAAAAGCAATTGTCTAAAAAGTCGAAATTGAGATAAAGCATAATATGACAAAATCTAAAATTTTGACAAAAAACTAAATTATGAGATACAAAATCATAATTATGACAAAAGTTGAAATTGTGAAAAAACATAATTATGACATAAAAAGTCAAATATATGAGATAAAAGCATAGTTATGACAAAAAGTCAAAATTATGACAATAAGGTCTAACTTGTGAGTTACAAACTAAAAATTCGAAATTAAGATAAAGCATATGACATAAAATGTAAAAATTCTGACAAAAAACTAAATTATACAAAGTTATATTTATGACAAAAAGTTTAAATTTTGAGATTAAAAAACATTCTGACAAAAAGTTGAATTTATGAGATGCAAAGTCATAATTATGACACAAGTGGAAACTGAAAAAAAGCATAATTATGACAAAAAGTCGAAATTGTGAAAAAAACAGTTATGACAAAAAAGTCAAATTGATATAAAAAAGCATAATTATGACATAAATGAAAAATTCTGACAAAAAACTGAGATACAAAGTCATAATTATGACAAAAAGTTTAAATTATGAGAAAAATCATTCTGACAAAAAGTTGAATTTGAGATACAAAGTCATAATTATGATACAAGTCGAAATTGTGAAAAAAAATGACAAAAAACTAAATGCGATAAATTCAAATTATGAGATACAAAGTCACAATTATGACAAGTCGAAATTGTGAAAAAAAACAATGACAAAAAAGTGGAAATTGAGATAAAAAAGCATAATTATGACATAAAATGTAAAAATTATGACAAAAAACTAAATTATCAGATATAAAGTCATAATTATGACAAAAAGTTTAAATTATGAGATAAAAAAAAAAAATCATTCTAACAAAGTTGAAATTATGTGATCCTGGGATACATACAGCAATTATGTAATAAAATTAGTAATAAAATTTTGACTTTTTGCATGTAAACTCACTGGAAAATGTTATTTCTCAGATGTTGCTCTTTTATAACACTTTTGTCAACTTAATGAAGATCTCAGTTATGATTTAAGTATCCACTTTGATTCAGATGTATTTTCATATAAAAACAGACCCAAGCGAGTCACTAGTTGTCATGCAGTAAGAGTCTAGAGCTGTGAAATGAGCAGCTCAGATCACTTGATGAGAAATATTTGAGTTCATGTTGACTTTTGATTGCAGACTTTGGTATCTTGAGCAAGTCTGAGGCCAGTTTGAGACGTTGTTGAGATCTGAAACTCATTGTGAGATTACTAGAGTCGGATGTTCTCTGGAAAGTCTTTGTTTTCCTTTCAGCTCTGTTGATGTCTTGGATGAAAAAGAGACGTCATTTGTGATTGTTCTTTTGTTCAGGCGCACAGATGCTCTCAGATTCCCCGAGTCACTCTGTACGGTTGTTTACGGCAGATGAGGTGAACACCATGTGATTTCTCCAAACCAGAGGAACTAATAGCTTCGTGTGACTCATAGAACAGTTACTAGCAGCTTAACGACTAATCAACAACAGGCGTATAGACTGATGCGTGTAGTTGTGCTGAGAACAGACTCCATTGTGTTATGCAAACCAGCGGTAGGATTTTTAAAGGTTCTGCTCTTAATTTGATGTCAAACCGCAGCAGTAATTATTGCATTTGTTTTTTCCTCATGGATTTTACAACCTGTTGTTTTCGCTGAAAGGGAACAAATTACATCCATTCAGATTTCTGTGTAAAGTGACTCAGGGTCTACACACTCACACACATTTAGCACATTAGAGTACAATGATTCCCGCAACAGAACTAGAAGTACAAATTTTATGTTCATTCAGATCCTCTTTAAATGTAAAACTTTGCATAAAAAGTGATATGCCTATATAAATCTGGTCATTAAAAATAAAAACATAAATAAATATAAAAATATAAATGTATTAAATATAATATGTGTATGTTTATACATAAGTAATATTTAAGTAAATATTTAATTACTTATTTTATTACATTTAATTACTTGTTTAGTTTTATATATATATATATATATATATATATATATACTGTAAACATTTTCAAGTTATAAATAAAACAACATATTTTTTAAAAATGTAATAAATAAAAAATAAATAATATTATTTAATAAATAAATATTAAAATAAATAAATAAATATAAAAATATAAATGTATTAAATATAATATGTGTATGTTTATACATAAGTAATATTTAAGTAAATATTTAATTACTTATTTTATTACATTTAATTACTTGTTTAGTTTTATATATATATATATATATATATATATATATATACTGTAAACATTTTCAAGTTATAAATAAAACAAAAAAAATTAAAATATGTTTTTTATTTTTTAAAAATGTAATAAATAAAAATAAATAATATTATTTAATAAATAAATATTAAAATAAATAAATAAATATAAAAGTATAAATGTATTAAATATAATATGTGTATGTTTATACATAAGTAATATTTGAGTAAATATTTAATTACTTATTTTATTACATTTAATTACTTGTTTAGTTATATATATATATATATACACACACACACACTGTAAACATTTTCAAGTTATAAATAAAAAATATTAAAATATGTTTTTTATTTTTTAAAAATGTAATAAATAAAAAATAAATAATATTATTTAATAAATAAATATTAAAATAAATAAATATAAAAATATAAATGTATTGAATATAAGTGTAAATATATACATAAGTAACATTTAGGTAAATATTTAACTACTTATTTTATTGCGTTTAATTACTTTAACTTTAATTATATATATACACTGTAAAAATATTTATAAATAAAACAAAAAATAAAATGTTTTACAAGAAAATATTATATTATCTTTATACTTCAAAATTATATGTTTAGTAAATAAATGATAAATCAATATAAAAATATAAATGTATTGAATATAATAAGTGGAAGTATATACATACAGTAAGTAACATTTAAGTAAATATTTAATTATACATTTTTTTGTTTTTTTAAGTTATAAATAAAACAAATATTATTGGAGTACGCTACAGAAAAAATACTTATTCAGTCTTTCTACTTCAAAATTTCATGTTTAAGTGTGTTACTTGCCATTTCTTGATTATTTGTGGAATTTACTTGCAATATTTGAATGAAATTTATTTCAAAGTAAATCCTAAGTAATTAAAAATTATGTATATGTTTGTAAAATTTCCATGGTATTTTCATGTATTTTTGGGTGAAGTACTACAGTTAATACCATGTTTTGGACCATAATGGTAATTCCAATTTTATTAATTTCAAAGTATCATGAAAAATATGGTAAATGAATTGATAAATGTAAATGCTGTTTTTTTTAAACATGATTTCAGACTGTTGTTCATTGTAATGCCCATAGATGGCGCTCCAAACCCAGAAGGTTCTTGTTCCTGCTCAGCTGTGGGTCTGTAGTCGAGGCAGATGAAATCTATAATCTTGAGTAAAAGCAAAACTGCAGACTGATATGATCCAGATTTTTCTTTTTGATATTTTCCAGAGCTCATTATATCATATAAACCCGTAATTCGTCCCTTGGGCATTAAAATGGGAGATTGCCTAAGTGAGTAAGACATTGGTTCATAGTTTATGAGCAATGACTTCCAACTGGATTTGTAGGTGTGAGGCACTGCGTTCAGTGTTATATTCAGTATATGACCCCTACATGAGGAACAGCTTATGTTTTAATTTCCACAGTGAATCAGAACTTTCCAGTAATGCAGCTCGTTAACATCATCGACTATTCTCATGTAAAAACAACTGTAGAAGGATAAGTCTTTCTTTGCAAATGGTTATAATAACACTTTTGGTTCTTGTTCTGTCATATTATGTCACTGTTTCTCTGATAACTAATCTCTAGATTAGTTTGTTGTTCGTAACTGTGACTAACAGTGTGAAGTATTTAGAAAAACAAGTGTACTAAAGTATTAGCTCTGATAAGCTGTCTTGCCCGTTAGATTTTGAATGAGCAGAGAGCTAGTGTTTAAATGATGATTTTCTGGTTTATGGGAAAGTCATAAATTCATTGTGGTCATGTTATGCTGATTTAGCAGAAATTTAAACGTAGCGATGGCCATGGCCATAAACATAACCACTAACCATTACTCATTGCTGTGGTCTGCTATCTCAACAATTCAAGCCATGTGAAAGGATGTTTTTTTCTTGTATCATAATCATCGCTCACATGACTTCACCAGGCTGATCTTCGATCAGTTTTTGGGCTCATTTCCTGTAGATCGTCCCCAGCACACTGACATGGGCTCGTCTCGCGGGTGTTTTGCATAGGAGTGACTACTGATATGAGACTGCTGAAAAGAGGAACTCAGCTATTTCACCGTAACTGAAAAGAGAAGTCAGCAGAGAAATGGATGAAAAAAAGAGCAAGACGACAACAATATATGTTCAAGGTGAAGAATGTTAAAAAATACTAACAGGAACAGTTTAATATGCGGAGACAACTGTATTAGTTGAGAGCGCTAGATTGATCAAGTCTCTGAAATAAAAACACGGCTACTGTTTGTTGAAGCATCCGGACAAGGGAAGTATTTAGGTCTAAATGTAAGATTTATGTATTTGAATTGAAAATAAAATTTCCATTCATTTGGATTACACAGTTTTAACCTACAAACCCGATTCCAAAAAAGTTGGGACACTGTACAAATTGTGAATAAAAAAGGTTTTCAAATTTCAATATTTTATTCAGAATACAACATAGATGACATATCAAATGTTTAAACTAAGAAAATGTGTCATTTTAAGGGAAAAATAAGTTGATTTTAAATTTCATGGCATCAACACATCTCAAAAAAGTTGGGACAAGGCCATGTTTACCACTGTGTGGCATCCCCTCTTCTTTTTATAACAGTCTGCAAACGTCTGGGGACTGAGGAGACAAGTTGCTCAAGTTTAGGAATAGGAATGTTGTCCCATTCTTGTCTAATACAGGCTTCTAGTTGCTCAACTGTCTTAGGTCTTCTTTGTCGCATCTTTCTCTTTATGATGCGCCAAATGTTTTCTATGGGTGAAAGATCTGGACTGCAGGCTGGCCATTTCAGTACCCGGATCCTTCTTCTACGCAGCCATGATGTTGTAATTGATGCAGTATGTGGTCTGGCATTGTCATGTTGGAAAATGCAAGGTCTTCCCTGAAAGAGACGACGTCTGGATGGGAGCATATGTTGTTCAAGAACTTGGATATACCTTTCAGCATTGATGGTGCCTTTCCAGATGTGTAAGCTGCCCATGCCACACGCACTCATGCAACCCCATACCATCAGAGATGCAGGCTTCTGAACTGAGCGCTGATAACAACTTGGGTTGTCCTTGTCCTCTTTAGTCCGGATGACATGGCGTCCCAGTTTTCCAAAAAGAACTTCAAATTTTGATTCGTCTGACCACAGAACAGTTTTCCACTTTGCCACAGTCCATTTTAAATGAGCCTTGGCCCAGAGAAAACGCCTGCGCTTCTGGATCATGTTTAGATATGGCTTCTTTTTTGACCTATAGAGTTTTAGCCGGCAACGGCGAATGGCACGGTGGATTATGTTCACCGACAATGTTTTCTGGAAATATTCCTGAGCCCATGTTGTGATTTCCATTACAGTAGCATTCCTGTATGTGATGCAGTGCCGTCTAAGGGCCCGAAGATCACGGGCATCCAGTATGGTTTTCCGGCCTTGACCCTTACGCACAGAGATTGTTCCAGATTTTCTGAATCTTTGGATGATATTATGCACTGTAGATGATGATAACTTCAAACTCTTTGCAATTTTTCTCTGAGAAACTCCTTTCTGATATTGCTCCACTATTTTTCGCCGCAGCATTGGGGGAATTGGTGATCCTCTGCCCATCTTGACTTCTGAGAGACACTGCCACTCTGAGAGGCTCTTTTTATACCCAATCATGTTGCCAATTGACCTAATAAGTTGCAAATTGGTCCTCCATGTACATTTAACTTTTCCGGCCTCTTATTGCTACCTGTCCCAACTTTTTTGGAATGTGTAGCTCTCATGAAATCCAAAATGCGCAAATATTTGGCATGACATTTCAAAATGTCTCACTTTCAACATTTGGTATGTTATCTATATTCTATTGTGAATAAAATATAAGTTTATGAGATTTGTAAATTATTGCATTCCTTTTTTATTCACAATTTGTACAGTGTCCCAACTTTTTTGGAATCGGGTTTGTAAATAAACTAATAAACTTAATGTGATGCATATTTGTCAGTCATACATAAATGAAACAGGTCAGATTTCTGTACTCAAAAAAAACGTTGCATTTATTTCAATTTATTTAAACAATCATATTTTTATATTGCATTCATTCGAATTGCTTGCACAAACTTGTTAATTGTGAAAACAATTACATTTATTTAGTTAAAAAGCATGAAAGCTGTAGAACAAGCAGTATTCAGTTAGTTAAAATGTATGAGATTGAAACAAATTGGATTTATTTGTGATAAATATATTTGGTTATTGTGTATTTAAGTTGGTTAGTTGTTCTCCTAGTCTGGTCAAGCTGGTTAGGATTGTCTGTTTTGATGGTTTTAGAGGTGATTTTAGTAGCTGGTTGACTATCTAAACCATCTAAAAACCAACTTGAACAGGCCGGGAAACCAGCCAAACCAGTTTAAACCAGTTTAGTCTATATCCTTGCTGGGAAAAACAGCCTAAGTTAGCCTAAGTTGGTTAGTTGTTCTCCTAGTCTGGTCAAGCTGGTTAGGCTGGTGTATTTTGATGGTTTTAGAGGGGTTTTGAGTTGATGGCCGACCAGCTTAACCATTTAAATACCAACTGTCTGTATCCTTGCTAGAAAAAAAACAGCCTAACTTAGCCTAAGTTGGTTAGTTGTTCTCCTAGTCTGGTCAAGTTGGTTAGGCTGGTGTATTTTGATAGTTTTAGAGGGGTTTTGAGTAGCTGGACGACCAGATATACCATCTAAATACCATCTTGAACAGGCTTGTAGACAGCTAAACCAGTTTAAACCAGCTAAGACAAGTAAACCTAGACTGTTTTAGACAGGAGGGATTTCATGCATAATTGTAAAGTATTGATAAAATGTTAAATCTAATTAAAATTGATTTGATATTTCATGCAAAATGTATGTGCAATGTATTTCATGTATTTCATGCATTTATGTGAAGTCTCTTCTGCGATTTACATGCATGAGCGGATGCATTTCAAATCAGTCGCTTATGGTGTTATATTTTAGTTAGTATGCTGCCTTAGAAGTCAGCAGCCTATGTAGACAGTAACAGCAAGACAACAAGGCAGATAATATTTAATAGGGCAGTTATGATTTGTTTCACATTGATTGATATTTGAATGATATAATATCTCTCTGTGGGTGAGCTTCACGGGAACTTGTGGTCAGGACCGCTGTGTGTATAAGTGTGTGTGTGTGTGTGTTGTGAAATCGTGTGTTTCATCATAGTAAAGCAGCCACAGATTGTTCGCCTTTGTCCTCTTTGCCATCATGGGCAACCACTTCCACCACAAGCCGCTGCTTTCGAACACACTGCCGGCGGCCTGCTGATCTCAGATCAGATCGAACATCCCACCCACCTCCTCCTGCAGTTCCCCAACATCTGATCTGAGATCAGCGGTCCTCACGTCAACCTCACAGTGAGTTCATATGTAAAGTCATGGCTTACCCTAGATAAGGCACTAACTTTACTTATCAATTATGAAGCAACGCGGAGAGGAAAAGCACGCATGCCTCTCTCCACTTGACACTTTGTCTTCTCTAATTCTCATCATCTGTCTCTCATCTGGCTCTCACACTATTAGTCCCGTGTAGCCTGACGTTAACACTTTATTTTGCTTTTAAAAGCTGTTTAGATGAGAAAAGTCTGTGCATTTCTGAGCAACACACAGCGGTGTTTCGTTTCTGAATGAATCCGTGTTTTGAGCGAATCAATCGGGTGAACCAATGATTCAATGACTCATTCATAAAGAGAGCCGTTTGAACGAATCTTATTTAGAGTATCATTTACTTAAAAAAAAAATTCATTTCTCCATATTAATAAAAAACCTATTACTTCACCCAAAAATGAAAATTCTGTCATCATTTACTCACCCTCATGGCCGCTGAAGCCTAAAAGTTTATAAGAAACTTTTTGTGATGTCTAATTGATGCTTTTCTCATTTAACACAATAATGACTTTAAATGATCTTTTGAGGGTAATTTATCAGCCAAATTTGATGTGCGATTAATTTGATTATTTAATCATATTGTGTAATTAATTAGATAAAAAAATTTAAGCGCTTGACAGCCCTAATTAAAATGAAAACTGAAAATATATAACAAAGGCGAATTCAAAATATTAATAAATAATACAGTAAATAATGAAAACTATTGAAAAAGTTTTTAATGAAGAATTTATGAATGGATTTCATATTTTAAGATGAAAACTTTTGAAAAAAGTTTTAATTTATGATGGATTTCATGTTTTAAGATTGAAACACTTAAAAGTAATATTGAAAATAAGCACTAGTATGTAAATAATACTAAAATAGCACTGTAATAGACTCATTTTATTGAGTTACTGATGACAAAATCAGCAAATGGGCAGAAAATATGAGGTGACTTTTAGAATTTGTTCATCCAAAAGTAATAAAAAAGGTTTTTTTCACAGACTTTACTTGCTTCTGAGTGCCTCAAAGTAAACTCACAAGATGGTTGCTGAACGTTCTGAAGTTGCTGAAGACTTGGATTGCACATTATACATGTGAAAAGGCAGATCATTTTCACACGTGTGCATGATGTGTCACCCTGCTGACACCTGGGTAATTCATGGTGCCAGTAAACGCATCAATCTACGGGCCGTTCTCTCTGTTATGGAAATCTGCGCTTCGTCTGTTGGACGGTACAAAGCGTCTTTTCTGTCCAAGTTAACATTCAAATGAAGGTGCCCAGAGTACACCCTCTTTCTCTTCTTTCTTTTTATTCCTTCTCTTTTATCTCTCTTCCTTCCAGCAGCCTTTTATTTTTTAGATCAGCGTTCTCATTAAAGGTGATGTTAGTATTAGACTGAATTCTTTGAAATAGATTCGCTGTGTTCGTAATAGGAAGTTGACTTACATATGCAAGTAACCGTTTTTATTAGCATGTTTTCATGAGTTCAACATGTGACAAGCAGCAAAAATAGGTGCTGCGCTGCTTACGCGTGTGGTATGAATGCTGTATGTAGCCCGTTAAAATGAGCAGGAATATGTGTCGCCTACACGCTGCTGATGCTAGATGTGTGAAACAGGCCGTAAACATGTGACATAATGTGACAGTGTAGCATACTACTGTTTGAAGTGTTTAGTGTTGCATGATGCACACTGTTTCACATAATATTGTGTAAAATATTGTATGCACGCACTTAAACTTACTTATCTGCTTTTATTATTATTATTATTATTTTAATTTTCCGTGAACCTTTTCCAGTGCATCTCAAATCACCATTCATTTGTGATGGAAATTATTTTATTTTATTTTATTTTCAAGGCTAATTTTTATATCTGTTTTATATAGAACAACATTTATTACAGTTACATATTGGAAATGACTTATTTGAGTAATTTGGGTTAAAATCGATTAAAAACATTTTCACACAAAATCTTTAAGTGCATTTCACTCTTTATTTACTTTATGAATATTTTATATTTTCATATTTTAAGATGAAAAATCTTAATAAAAGTTTAAATTTATGAATTTATTATCACGATTAATTGCATCTAACATGAAAGTTTGTATATATATATATATATATATATATATGTTAACACTTTAGTTCAGGGTCCAATTCTCACTATCAACTAGTTGCTTATTAGCAGCATATTACTAGGATATTGGCAGTTTATTAGTACTTATAAAGCACATATTAATGCCTTATTCTGCATGACCATATTATACATCCCTTAATTCTGCCTAATAACTAAACTTAACTACCTTACTAACTATTAATAAGCAGTAATTAGGAGTTTATTGAGGCAAAAGTCAGTTAATAGTAAGTATATACATGTATATTTAAAAACTTTTATATTAGATGCGTTTAATCGATCTGACAGCACTAGTTAAAATCTGTTGCTGATTAAAAGTATAATTTTTTTCCCCAAAATAAATAAATTATTAACCCCAATATTTTGAACTGTTTGTTAACTTAACTTCATTTTCCAAACAGTATTCTAAACATATTAAATGTATTCAGGGTCAGCGTTCAGTTAAATCTGCAGTAATTTTAATTCAAACTCACAATCAGCTCTAATAGTAAGGGGTGAAAAGGTACCTTTTGCTCTTCTTGAGCCACCTGTTTTATCTCTCCCTAACTTTCTCTTTTTCTCTAGTACTCTCTCCCTCTCTCTCTCTCTCTCTCTCTCTAGTAGATCAAAGATGTTAATTACTGACTTACTCTAACACACACACACACACACACACACACACACACAGTGAACAGGCCATCCATGACACTTGATCATGCACATGGTAATTACAGCACGCCTCAAACTACTGACACATGATCACCACGCTGTCAAAGGCGGCCTAATTACAGCTCACGCACACACACATGCTCGCAGACAATCGCACAAACGCCAGCTATAGGTTAATTACAGACAGACGTGCCTCCAAGCACACTGTAATGCGAGCTAATGAAGCAGTTAGCAGGTGTGCGGTGTCATGTTTGAGGAGACGGAAGCTTTCCATCAGTCAGAAAGCTGACATCACTGAGACCTGCTGAACTCTGCATGAATGAGGAGAAAAAGACAGAATGAATGAAATACTAGTGTACTGCTTACTGTGCAGGATATGGATGTCACTCCAACTACTGCTGCTTTTGTCAGGGGAGTTTACATGCAAGTTCTTAAACTGGTTATGCTTAATAAGCCGACACTGCGTGTTGTCATGTTAATGCATTAATTCTTAAGGTCATAAACTGCTTAATGATAAACTGATCGACACAGCTAGATTTTCGGCTGGCATGTAAACACCTTAACCTGCGTTCTGTCGGCTAATTGAAGTGCGCATGTGTGATATGTGACAGGAAAGCGTCCTTATACGGCAGATGGTATGGCGCGCCGACCATTTTTCCCATCGTTAAACTAGCAAAAGAGGATTCGGACACGCCATAAGTGCACCTGCGCCATGCGCTTCAGACCATGCGCTTAGATCGTTAAAATAGGGCCCATAATATCAGAATTGTGACATGTAAACTCGCAGTTCTGGCTTTTTTCTTACAATTCTGACTTTTTTCTCGCAATTGTGACTTTATATCACGCAATTCTGAGAAAAAAGTCAGAATTGTGAGATAAAAAGTCGCAATTACCTTTTTTATTTTTTATTTATTGGCAGAAACAAGCTTCCATAGGTTATTGTTTTGCATGTAAACCGGTAAATCAGGTTATTTCAATCAAATGATTTTTGGTAATTTTCAGCGAATTGGTGTGCATGTAAACGTGCTCGTTGATAATAATCAGAAATGTTTCTTGAGCAGCAAATCAGCATATTAGAATGATTTCTGAAGGATCATGTGACGCTGAAGACTGGAGTAATGATGCTGAAAATTCAGTTTTGATCACTGGATATAAATTACAGTTTACTATATATTCACATAGAAAACAGTTATTTTAAATTGTAATAATATTTCACTATTTTTACAATATTTTTGATCAAATAAATGCAGCCTTGCTGAGCAGAAGACACTTCCTTCAAAGACAAACAATCTTACCAACCCAAGACTTTTGGGCAGTAGTGTACATGCTGAGTATTGATATTTTGGAAGTTCTCTATACTCTCTCGCTCTCTGTTGTTTTTGGTTGGATTTCTCATGTCCGTTCTCCAATGATGTTGACAGTCCACAAAAAACACCCTTAAACTTCATGCATTAGTCAGGGAGAAGCTCAGAAACTCAGATTGACCTCTGAAACAGACTGAAGCATGTGGTCATTCACTTCTCGTTTCACAACTCAACAATTATCTTGACACAGACATGACCTCTACTGAGATCTAACAGTGTTTATAAGGAAAAACCCATGCTTGTTAACAATGGTGGTTTTACTTTAACAGTCAATGTATGTTGTGTGTGTGGGGTCTTAAACAGCTACAACCAGGCCAGAGGCTCCAATGTCAAGGGCAGTGACCTTTGACACCATCTAAACCACTGAACCACGGCTCTAATGCTGGAGGTCACGGGAGGTGATTGTTGTAGCCTCTAAATTTAGAAACACACATGCTAACACAACTTCTGTTGATTAGCACTGAAACTGGGACTACATTAACACTGATATGAACTTGACCATTTTAAACAGAAATGTAAATGAACAAACTTACTTTGGAAGGAATATAAATAAGCATAAGTGCTTAATAAGGTGATGACAGCATATGGAGAGTGTTTGTTTGTTTCTCTCGGTGCGTGTGTGGGGTCAGGGGTTTGACGAGGGTAAAGCGGATAATTGGCCCCTTGTGGATCAGCCGAAGAGGAAGAATAAAACCATTAAGACTCAGAGAATTTTTTTTTTCATCTGTGTGTTTTATGCTGTATGAAAAGAGCACTTCCTACAAATAGGGCACACTTTGGTGTCCCATCATTTTTAAAAAAAAAAAAAAAAAAAAAAGGAAAGGAAAATCCTCTCATGTTCCTTTCCTATCTGACATTTTTCTATTTATTTATTTATTAAATATTTTAATTAATATTTTTAAATATTTTACTTCTATTTGTTTATTTCAGATTAATTTAATGGTCGTGTTTTTTGTTGTTGTGAGAACTTTTAAATGTAATCTTTATTTATTTCTATAATTTGAATTAATTTTTATTTTATTTAACTTTTAAATCTTTATTTAAGATTTTATTTTATTTGTTTATTTATTCATTCACGTGTTTGAGATGTTTTTTGTTGTGAGAACTTTTAAATGTTATTTACATATTTATTGTTTTGTTTTATTTTATTTGTTTATCTATATATTTATTTATTTATCTGTTTATTTGAGATTAAAATAAAAAAATTACAAAAATGATTATTTGGCTTTTTGCCTGTATCCAAAAATTAAAATCATACTGCAGTGTCATAATTGACATAATCTGTTAATCATTATAATCATATTCAATAATAACATCTGTTGAATAAATTTGCAGTTATTTATGAATTTCCTTTTAATTGCCAAAACCCCACATTTTACACATTTCGTATGCAACAAATGTATTGTATAACCAAAGATTTATCAAATAAAAACATATTTTTTAATTGGAAATTTGGTCACGCTTTAGTTTATGGTCCAATTCTCACTATTAACTAATGATTAACTATGAAGTTTGCCTCAATAAACTCCTAATTACTCCTAATTACTGCTTATTAATAGTTAGTAAGGTCGTTCAGTTTAGTTATTGGGTAGAATTAAGGGATGTAGAATATGGTCATGCAGAATAAGGCATTAATATGTGCTTTATAAGTACTAATATACAGCCTATACCCTAGTAATATGCTGCTAATAAGCAACTAGTTGATAGTGAGAATTGGACCCTGAACTGAAGTGTTACCATAAGTTTAATAAAAATGTAAGTTTTTTAATAAAAAAGTGTCTCTTTTGCCTAAACATTGGCTAAAAAAAAGGTTTCAGCCCCTATTTTGTAGCCTATTGTGGAAAGTGCCAGGAATAATGTTGTGTTTTATGACCTGCACAGGGGGAGCTGTTAAGATCCTCTCTCTTTTTACCCATGCTGCAGTGGGACTCTTAGGGGTCGCTAACGTTTCCTCCTAACGGGGAGCAGACGATCGTACGGCCCCCGCTGGATCTGCCCCAGGGTCACAAATCCATCATCTTCATCAGCGTTAGACTTTAAACCAATCACCTGCTGAACGGCAGTAAACCTGACGGTGTAAGTCGTTACAGTACAGCTCTTTACGACAGCTAACGCAGAAGATGACTCCAAACCGCAGGATTTGTGAATCATTAATGGCCGATTTACAGCGTTTATTAGAGGAAGTGGCCACGTTAGGAAGTCCATTAAAAATGGAGGTGAAAACTTTTTTTTCCCCTTTCAAAACACATTAATGGTGTAGAGAAACAGCTGACAGAGCATTGCAGAAATCTGAATTAACTAAATGAGATCTCTTTAAAAGTTGTGTCTTCTAAACATCAGTGAGATTAAATGGAGAGTAAATGGAGCAATAAATTGTTCTTCTTGGTAAACATGCACTCTAAAAAATGCTGGGTTAAAAACAACCCAAGTTGGGTTAAAAATGGACAAACTCAGCGATTGGGTTGTTTTAACCCAGCGGATGTTTTTTTAACCCAGCATATGGGTTGTTTTAACCCAGCAATTGTGTTTTTTTAACCCAGTGGTTGGGTTGTTTTAACCCAGAGGTTGGGTTGTTTTAACCCAGCGAATGGGTTGTTTTAACCCAGCGATTGGGGTGTTTTAACCCAGAGGTTGGGTTGTTTTAACCCAGCGATTGGGTTGTTTTAACCCAGCGATTGGGGTGTTTTAACCCAGAGGTTGGGTTGTTTTAACCCAGCGATTGGGGTGTTTTAACCCAGAGGTTGGGTTGTTTTAACCCAGCGGTTGGGTTGTTTTAACCCAGAGGTTGGGTTGTTTTAACCCAGCGATTGGGGTGTTTTAACCCAGAGGTTGGGTTGTTTTAACCCAGCGATCGGGTTGTTTTAACCCAGCGAATGGGTTGTTTTAACCCAGCAATTGTGTTGTTTTTACCCAGCAAATGGGATGTTTTAACCCAGTGATTGGGTTATTTTAACCCAGTGATGGGGTTGTTTTAACCCAGCGATTAGGGTGTTTTAACCCAGAGGTTGGCATGTTTTATCTCAGCAAATGGGGTTGTTTTAACCTAGCGAATGGGGTTGTTTTAACCCAGTGAATGGGTTGTTTTAACAGCGATTGGGGTGTTTTAACCCAACGATTGGGTTGTTTTTACCCAGTGATTGGATTGTTTTAACCCAGTGGTTGGGTCAAATGTTTGATCAACCTGCTGGGTAGTTTTATTTAACTCAACTATTGTTTAAAAATTACTGTATTGCTTGCTTAAAATGAACCCAAAATATGTTGGAAATGAACATTTATTAATATGTTTAATAAATGAACATTTCTTAATAAGTTTAATGAATAATAATTAAACAATAAACATTTATTAAATTGCTTATTAATAAATGTTCACCTTTTGATTATTATTGTTGCCTCTAGTAATTATGGCCACGTTCACACAGTCATTTTTCGGGATTGACAACCGCATTTACTTACAGGTGTGAGTCTCGAAATGTCTCGTTCACACAGCAACTTTCAGTAGCGTCTGGAACACTGTCTGTATGAACGTGCAGCGAGTGTCAAGCCCGTATTCTCTTACTAATAACCATGACGACAGTGATCAACGTAATATTAAAGATGGCAACGTCCATAAAACTGGAAAGTATTATCACTTTTCACATGACAAGAGACTAACTGAACCGCGAGTTCATCCATCAAAACTTCATTAACCAACAGCAGCATGTAAACACGCGCTAGCCGGAATATTTAACCGCTGCACACTCATGTCACGTCCTTTGCGACATCTCGCGTATGACACGGCATTTGAAAAGAAACACAAATCTGACATGAGCCGCTCCAGTGGAGAACAGTGACTGGATCTAACACCTTGGTGACGCACAGCTCACATCTCTGTCGCAGCAAGTTACTGAAAGCGAAACCACACACAAAACAGCTTAGGAGAGCGGCTCTCTCGCACTGTATGACGTGACAGACAACTAGTTGTCCAGTCCGGTTCCGTTCACACAGCGCGAATATTCAGAGAATGCGGTTGTGAGTCCTGAAAATTTACAGGTGTGAGTTCGGTTATAGAATGCGGTTGTCACTCCCATAAATAACCGTACTGCGTGTGAACGCAACCGTATTAAGGACTCAAATACAGGACTGACAACCGTATTCTGCTGCTGTGTGAACATGGCTTATGTCTGATTTTTAATTTCCAACATTTTGGGTTCATTTTAAGCCAGACATATAGTATTTTTTAACAATAGTTGGGTTAAATAAAACTACCCAGCACGTTAGGTCAAACAATTAACCCAACCACTGAGTCAAAACAACCCAATCACTGGGTTTGTCCATTTTTTAACCCAGCTTGGGTTGTTTTTAACCCAGCATTTTTTAGAGCGATATTAACATTTTTGAGAGTTTCCTTTATATGTATGTAAACTTTTTTTACTTTTGATATTTGTTGTTTTTCTTATTTATTTATTTATTTATTCAGCGTTTATTAATGAAGGAATCGGACAGTGTGCTCTTGCAGTAATTCATGCATGGCCGTGTAAAGCTGCTCGCAGTGATTTTAAGGCTCTGATGGGCTGACATACAGACGAGGGGTCAGAACCCTCTGTCACGCCGTTTGCCTCGTATACCAGACTAATTAGCTGATTAAACACCATCGATAACGTTCAGTCCATTAATTACTGCCGGTTGTTGTGGAGCTGTAAGCAGCAATGACTAAAAGATGTGAATTGATCATGAAGATAAATTCAGTTTAATTGAGATGGAAACACAATGCATTTCTCAAAGCGATCTCAGGCCTTTGTAATTATCAAAGTAGCTTGTTTGGCTTATTAGCTGTAAGCTGAGAATAAATTGGGGGCTTTTTGCCTTTATGTTTTTGAAATCGTAGTGGGAAAAAAGGAATGAAATTAGGGATGTCTCACCGCACCACATCCCTCATGTCATTAAGATTTGAGGATGGACTTTTTTTTAAAGAAATCAATACTTTTATTCAGCAAGGATGCATTAAATTGATTAAAAGTGACAATAAAGTTATGTTACAAAAGATTCTATTTCAAAAAATGCATGTCTTTTGAACTTTCTATTCATCAAAGAGTCCTGAAAAATAAAAAGTATCACGGTTTCCATAAAAATATGAAATTGTTTTCAACATTGATAATAATCAGAAATGTTTCTTGAGCACCAAATCATCATATTAGAATGATTTCTGAAGGATCATGTGACACTGAAGACTGGAGTAATGATGCTGAAAATTCAGCTTTGATCACAGGATATAAATTACAGTTTACAATATATTCACATAGAAAAAACGTATTTTAAATTGTAATAATATTTCACAATTTCTCTGTATTTTTGATCAAATAAATGCAGCCTTGGTGAGCAGAAGAGACTTCTTTTAAAAACATTATAAAATACCCAGACTTTTGAAAAGTAGAGTTCAAAATGAATGATTCTTAAACTTTTATGACCTCACTCATCTTGTATATTTGTGGTTGCATTCTTGAAGAATAATGAAGAATTACCATGCTACATGTTCATGAGCAAATGTTTCCAGTGTGTGTGTGTGTGTGTGTGTGTGTGTGTTTAGTTGGGGAGTGTGGGGTGAGTCGTCTGCTAACTACATTTACTGGAATGATGAGAAATGTGTGTGAAAACATTCACATCTGTCTGTGAGCGTCTCGATTCAGCATCGTCCCTCATGTACACTAAAGGAAACTCGAGTGCAAGCTCAACTGCCCATCTAACACACAAACACGCCAAACAGACGTTAACAACATTCTTACACCGATAATCACAGTCAAAACATCCCCTGCGACAAACACACACACTGTCATCAGTGTTTTCAAGGCCTTGATTGTGTTTCAAACGCACCAGCATGTGTGACGATTTCAGAGACAATTGCTCGTCTCTCTTTAATCCGAATGCCAGTCCTGTTAGCCAATGTCTCATCTCACACATCTGCTCTCATGAGCTTCAGCATGGCTCAATGATCGCTCATCGTCGACATCATCAGCCAGCGGGAGTTAGAGATAAAATGCATATCACACACCCCGTCTGTGTGGCAAGCATGACAGCGTAGAGGAAGTATTTGTGTGTGACCTTGTGTTTCTGAGAGCTCTATAATGCTGAAATGTGAAGTGCTCTTGATATGTAAGTCACTGAAAGTCGTTTCAGAAGTGGAGGAAGTTTTCTTTTAAATAACATGCACTAATGAATCTTTCAGAATATGACCAGGAACATAAATAAATAGAGTGAATAGAGTCAAATGTTAATTCATTGCAGGTTAAATTTTAGGTGGTCCTTTTCTACTGATGTCTACAAATTTCCATCTGTGTGCATTTCAGATACTAAATAATATTGTTGGTAAAATCTGATTAATTTCTGAATCGATTCATTCAGATGATTTGTTTCAATGAATCAGTTTAAAACAGTTATTTTAGTAGTATTTATTAACCCTTTCACACACAGAGGTCACTACAGTGGACAACTACTCAAAAAGCACTTTCTTGCTTATGCATGGGTTTTGATGACATAGTTGCACATCAACCTCTACAGTGGACCCTAGTGGATCATCCTATACATTGCCACCAAGTGGCAAGCCGTTGTATGTTGATTTTTTCCCCCTCCAAATGCCAAGTTGCTCCGGAATATCCATCCATTCCTTCTATCCTAGGAGACTCTTGCAGGTAAAAAAAAAAATGTTGTAGCATCAAGCAATATCTAATGAGTCATATCACAGTTAAATTTTCCAAGTATTGATTTTAGATTGGGAGAAAATTCTGATGAATCATCTGTCCACTATAGCGGACATCATGTATCAATAGCTATATTTCAGCTACAATTCAAACTATTACTGTGACTGTAATACTTCATCTGCAGTGACTTTTTTTGACTGTAAATAAATATATTTGTGTTATTAGAATGTAATTTGTAATGCATCACTTTACTCGTTACATCAAAAAAGTAATCTGATTACATAATGCACATTACTTTTAATGCATTACTTTACTCGTTAGATCAAAAAAGTAATCTGGTTACGTAATGCACGTTACTTGTAATGCATTACTTTATTTGTAACATCAAAAAGTAATCTGATTACGTAATGCCATTACTTGTAATGTGTTACTTTACTCGTAACATCAAAAAGTAATCTGATTACGTAATGCACGTTACTTTTAATGCATTACTTTACTCGTAACATCAAAAAGTAATCTGATTACATAATGCCATTACTTGTAATGTTACTTTACTCGTAACATCAAAAAGTAATCTGATTACATAATGCACATTACTTTTAATGCATTACTTTATTTGTAACATCAAAAAGTAATCTGATTACGTAATGCACGTTACTTGTAATGCATTACTTTACTCGTAACATCAAAAAGTAATCTGATTATGTAATGCCATTACTTGTAATGTGTTACTTTACTCGTAACATCAAAAAGTAATCTGATTACGTAATGCATGTTACTTTTAAAGCATTACTTTACTCGTAACATCAAAAAGTAATCTGATTACGTAATGCCATTACTTGTAATGTGTTACTTTACTCATAACATCAAAAAGTAATCTGATTACGTAATGCCATTACTTGTAATGTGTTACTTTACTCGTAACATCAAAAAGTAATCTGATTACGTAATGCACGTTACTTTTAATGCATTACTTTACTCGTAACATCAAAAAGTAATCTGATTACATAATGCCATTACTTGTAATGTTACTTTACTCGTAACATCAAAAAGTAATCTGATTACATAATGCACATTACTTTTAATGCATTACTTTACTCGTAACATCAAAAAGTAATCTGATTACGTAATGCACGTTACTTGTAATGCATTACTTTACTCGTAACATCAAAAAGTAATCTGATTATGTAATGCCATTACTTGTAATGTGTTACTTTACTCGTAACATCAAAAAGTAATCTGATTACGTAATGCATGTTACTTTTAAAGCATTACTTTACTCGTAACATCAAAAAGTAATCTGATTACGTAATGCCATTACTTGTAATGTGTTACTTTACTCATAACATCAAAAAGTAATCTGATTACGTAATGCACGTTACTTTTAATGCATTACTTTACTCGTAACATCAAAAAGTAATCTGATTACGTAATGTACGTTACTTGTAATGCATTACTTTATTCGCAACATCAAAAAGTAATCTGATTACGTAATGCACGTTACTTGTAATGTGTTACTTTACTCGTAACATCAAAAAGTAATCTGATTACGTAATGCACATTATTTGTAATGCGTTACTTTACTCATAACATCAAAAAGTAATCTGATTACGTAATGCATGTTACTTGTAATGTATTACTTCACGTGTTAGATCAAAAATTAATCTGATTACGTTATGCATGTTACTTGTAATGTGTTACCACCTACACTGCTCATTTCAGATGAGATTGAAAACACCTGATCGCTAGGTTTATTATTTCTATGTTAGAAATGTGTCGATCTTGAACAAAATCAGAATTATCAGCTAATAAGGGTAAATCGACATACTCTGGTACACTGGAGGGAGCATCTGAATTAGGTTTCCACAGTTTTACCTTGACAGGTTGTAGAGATCTCTGATGGAATCACATCCTCATGTTCTGATATCAAAGATACGTGAAGTTCAACTTGTATGAAGTTCAATTACATTTGCAGTATTTCACATTTATATTTTGTATTTTGTATATATTTTATAGTTTTCACATGATTTTATATAATTTTATTGATTGGTTTGTTAAATACATACAATATTGCTGTTATTACTATATTATGTTTAAAACAAATAATGCATGAAAGAGTTATTTTGAATTAGTTTTCTTTATATATATTTTCCGTTTTCATCGTAATTTAGTTAGTTTGAGTAATTTTGATGTGCTTTTATTGTTTTTTTTTTTGTTTTGTTTTTCATAAAATATATCTATTTAGAATTTAATCATTTTTATTTGAGTTTTAGTTTTAATAATTTTAGTTCTTATCATTAAATCAAATTGACAAAACATATGTTTTTAATATTTTATTTTATTTGAGATAATGTTTATTTTATTTAAATTAACATCAAATCATTGTCAAATATTGATTTTTACCCTTTACATTGATTTACAACTGCAAATCGGTTCAATTTGTTTGCAGTAAATCACTACTAAATTAACATAATTATGAGATTTCAGCAATAAAACTCCATTACATGATATTATCTGCTGCCTTTACATTTTATTGAACTTTTGATGGCACTACTTTGATCATGGATATTTTTTTTTATCAATTAATTTATTATTATATTTTCCACCCAGTGTTATTTTCTTTACAGTAATGAGTGATTTTTTCCCCCATAATAATTATTGCATTTTATTGCAAAACATATTCTATTAATATCATTTCCATTAAAAAAAAAATGATTTGTTATGAATTATGGTTGAAATATGATCTGGATATGTTCTTGACAGGTTTAACTCGGATACTGTGTCTGATGCACTACTGTACAAAAGAACGCTTCATTCATTAGCAGTGTTTTGATGTCAGACGTATTGTGTTTTTGTAGCAGAGAATACCTGCTTTCATGAGCCTGTCTGGGTTAAACGCCTCATAACTGATGATATCATCCTTCCTCTCAGGAATTACCCGGTGTGTTGACTGTGTGGGTGAGACATGCACATGTGTGTGGGTGAGACATGCACATGTGTGTGTGTGTGTGTGTGTGTGTGTGTGTGTGTGTGTGTGTGTGTGTGTGTGTATGATGATTATATGTTGATGGGTCAATGGTCAGAAATGCTGTTCTGTCCCAGGGGTCTCAGTGACTCATGGATTCTGACCTCGAGTGTTTGGGGATCAAAGCACCGCTGTTGTCTTTGTTACGAACACAAAGCGTGCTTTCTGCTTTCTCCTCCTGTTGCTTCACCTGGTTTCACATTTCACTGGCTGCTGGGCTGAGCGCCAAACAATGACAGTTATGAACATTACCTTAGTGCTTACATATGAAAAGATATGTGCTGTCTCTCTCATCGTCTTTAATCTGCCATTCTTTCATTGTAATGTTAGCTCAAACACACACACACACTTGTTGCTGATATTATTAAGCTATTCTAGGTCATCTGTCACAGTCTCCTGCAACATAAATACAGTGGCCAAAAGAGTATCTGAACACTTAGTCATAGTCATTAAAGTCTGAATGTCATTGCATTAGATATAAAATATGCCATTTATTGTACAGAAAGATGCACAAATACACTTTACCATCAAAACATTTGACAAAAAGAGGTTTGTTGGGTTTGAAATGCTAAAACAGTCGATGAAGACAGTCAGTATTGTGTTTGTTTGTGGTTATTTGGTGGATTATGTTGGTAGTTAATGTGATTTTACACTTGAGGAGAACTGACTGCTTACATCCACTAAAAATCACCAAAACGCCAGCTGATTCAAAGATATGTAATGACGTTAAGACACTTTTAAGTGTGACTTAAGTGTTCAAATACATGTTTTATTAACTGAAGATTCCTGTCATTCTCTGGCAAACGACAACATAGTCCGATACTGTCTGCCAAGGCGGCGCTGGGATGTTTTCCCGGTTACGTTTAACTCTCACACTCTGCCTGTGTGTGTGTGTGTGTGTGTGTGTGTGTGTGTGTGTGTGTGTGTGTGTTTGAAAAAATTCCAGTCACTAAACTCAATGCCTCCATTTTCTTTTTTTAGGTTTTTTAGTAGCAGTGAAGATAAAATCCCAAAATAAACAGATTTTTTATCACTCTATATAAAGGTCATGGTTAAATGCCATAGTTTTTTCACAACCAGCTGCGTTTCAGGAATATCTCTTCATGTGTTTACTGACTGCATGAGATTTCCTGATTCTATTTAACACATACTGCATGCACTATACCGTCAGTAAGATATATATAGAGAGAGGAAATGAATGCTACAATGTGTTACAAAAGTGACAGTAAAGATATTTATAATGTTACAAGAGATTCGCTTTCAAATAAATGCTGTTCTTTTGAACTTTCTATTCATAAAAGAATCATGAAAATACAATATATCCATGTTTTCAACATTGATGATAATCATAAATGTTTCTTGAGCAGCAAATCAGTATATTAGAATGATTTCTGAAGGATCATGTGACACTGAAGACTGGAGTAATGATGCTGAAAATTCAGCTTTGATCACTGGATATAAATTACACTTTACAATATATTCTCATAGAAAACAGCTGTTTTACATTGTAAAAATATTTCACAATTTTACTGTTTTTAGTGTATGTTTAATGAAATAAATGCAGCCTTGGCGAGCAGAAGAGCTAAAAACATTTTCATAATTAGTATTTTTCAATTGTTTTCCAGTAAAAACATCTCAGCATCCTTAAAAATAGATTCAAAACCTCTAACATTAAGTATTAAACTTCAGTGTCGTCTAGTTGAGACGAGGTTGGGCTTAAAATCATGACAATGATATTGTATTTCTGAATGTAATTTTCTTTTCTATTTTAACATTTTTTGTAGCGTAACTGTTGCTCAGTGGATTATTTTCTAATGCTGAAACTGTCGGTCGTCGTCATGTGAAAGTGCAGAGGGAGGTTTGGTGTTGGACTGACAGGAACAGAGGTCGGCCGGGAGGGGAATTCTCACAGTTTGCTGTTCTGTCTGTCTGAATCATCCTCCTCCAGCAGTGGGAATGTCAGCAGGTGTTTCTCCCCCTGTTCGGTCCCTCACCGCCTCCCCACAGGACAGAGAAATCTCTATCAAATCTCAATAGTTTCTCCTAGATGGCACTGAGATTAAAGAATTAGTTCACTTTAGAAATATTTGATAATTTACTCACCCCCATGTCATCCAAGATGTTCATGTCTTTCTTTCTTCAGTCGAAAAGAAATTAAGGTTTCTGAGGAAAACATTCCAGGATTTTTCTCCATATAGTGGACTTCACTGGGGTTCAACGGGTTGAAGGTCCAAATGTCAGTTTCAGTGCAGCTTCAAAGAGGTGCACGAGGAATAAGGGTCTTATCTAGAGAAACGATCGATCATTTTCTAAAAAAAAATAAAAATTATATACTTTTTAACCACAAATGCTCGTCTTGCACTGCTCTGTGACGTGCCACACGTTACGCAATCACATTGGAAAGGTCACGTGTGACGTAGGCAGAAGTACTGATCCAGTGTTTACAAAGAGAACGTGCAAAGACTAAGACAAACGGCCTTTACAAAAAAAGGTGACATTGGAGGAGAAAATGAGTTTGACCGCGGTACTTCTGCCTACGTCACGCGTGACCTTTCCAGCGTGATTACGTAACGCGTGGCGCATCGCAGAGCAGTGCAAGATGAGCATTTGTGGTTAAAAAGTATATACATTTTTATTTTTTTTAGAAAATGGCCGATGGTTTCACTAGATAAGACCCTTATTCCTCATCTGGGATCATGTAGAGCTCTTTGAAGCTGCACTGAAACTGACATTTGGACCTTCAACCCGTTGAACCCCAGTGAAGTCCACTATATGGAGAAAAATCCTGGAATGTTTTCCTCAAAAACCATAATTTCTTTTTGACTGAAGAAAGAAAGACAAACATCTTGGATGACATGTGGGTGAGTAAATTTTCAGGAAGTTTTCATTCTGAAGTGAACTAATCCTTTAATTGGAGTGTCTTTACTTTAGCTGCAAACATCACTCTCATTTTCTCCTTTCCTTTCCTCCAGTTGCTGAACTCCTGGCCTGCCGTGACTCAGGGTTTAATAATTATATTCATCATGACTGGAGTCTTTATCCACAGAGACAATCTACAGAAAGAAATGTGCAAGGAAAGTCCCTGTTTTTATCTCTTAACCTAAACCAGAGGCAGAAGAAACATCTGTTCCCTTTAAAAAAAATCATTGTGGAGGAATTATAATGAACTATTTAATGAATTATTTTCTGCATTGTCACATTTTCATTTCATTTCATTTTCCACACCCAGTTGTCATTACTGTAATGTGTCTGGATTTGAGTTTTTATTCTTCTGGACACACAATGATGTTTGTATTATTTAAATCAGCATAAATTAAAAAAAATGCAACAATATTTATTTATTCATCAGTCCATTCATTCTTTTATTGTGAAAAAGCGTCAAAATAATTATTTAGCTTATTTACTCTTTCAGATTTTCTCTTTCTGGTCTATGTTTTTGAAGAAGTATCCCATAAAGATACATGGATGGACATGCTGGAATGTCTCCGGCCAATAAAACGAGGAGTGTTTTTTTTTTCTTTTTTTTCTCAGGAATGAGGATATGCATTTCCACGATGCGGCACAATTTGTTGCCGTGGGAACACAGCAGGAGACGTGTGTGTAGGACAGCTGTGTGTCCCAGACATCAAATAAAATAAATAAATAACCAATAGACAGTCCTCCTACTCACCGCTCTCAGTTCTACTAGACACTCCTGTAAGAAAACATTTAATGTTTTCTGGCTTGTAACAATAACTGAACCCTCGATTTTACGTTCCATTTCAGCATATTGAAGGTTGTTCAGGTTGATGCAATTAAGAAACTTTAAGAATGCTGCTTCTCTTCTTTTCTCTTTTAGAGAGTTTTGCCAAATGCAGTCTGAAACCAGTTTGATTTACTGTCAAGGAAATCCAGGACACACGTCCCTTGATTTAAGAGCTTCAGGTACAAAAGGCATTTCTAAACTTCTAAATTTGTAGTTTTATATTGTAAATAACCTCTTAAAGTTTGGAAAAACTTAAATCTGCAAAGGTAAGATGTTTAATGAATTTACTGGTTTGTTTCAATTATTAAGTTTTCAGTACAACACATTACATATATTACTACTACAAGGGAAGTGCACGAGTACTCTGAAGTGACACCAATGATTGATAATGTAAACAATGATCGGTAATTATAGTGAAGTGACTTTTTGCTAAATTTGAAATTCATTAACAACTCTATTAATAGGGACCTCATTTTTAATTTCATAATTTTCAAAATTCAGCACAAAAAAAAAAATAAAATAAAAACTGCATTAAAAACATGATGGCGAGTGAATAGTGTGTGCGCTTATTATGATTATTACGGTAATCTGCAGGAAGCACAAAAAGACGACCAAGATGTTTTTCATTGAGTATAACCTCCAGAATATTAAATACAGTAACACCAAAGCCTCTCATTTTGTCCTTAAGAAAAATAAATTATGTTCTTAAGAAAATATTTGCAAAAGAATTTTTGAAGAATTGCACTTAGACTCAACTTTTGAGAATTTATCCTGAGAAATGTCTTAACTTAAAGGGACAGTTCACCCAAAAATTTAAATTCTATCATCATTTACTCCCCCTCAAGTTGTTCCAAACCTGTACGAGTTTCTTTTTTCTGCTGAACACAAAAGAAGATATTTTGAAGAATGTTGGTAAGTAAACAGTTGACGGCACCCATTGACTTCCATAGTATTTTATTACTTCCATAGTCAATGGGGCCCATCAACTGTTAGGTTACTAACATTGTTAACCTTTTAAGATTTTTGTAAATCCGGCCCTTGATTTTAAAGGGTTAGTTCAACAAAAATTAAAATTCTGTTATCAATTACTCACTCTCATGTTGTTCCACACCTGTAAGACCTTCGTTCATCTTCAGAAGTTTATTTACACTTTCAGTGCCCAGAAATGTACTAAAGACATATTTAAAACAGTTCATGTAAAGTACAGTGGTTCAACCTTAATGTTATGAAGTGACGAGAATACTTTTTGTGCACCAAAAAAACTAAATAAGGACTTTTTTTAGTGATGGGTGATTTGAAAACACTGCTTCACGAAGCTTAGAAGCTTTACGAATCTTTAGTTTCGAATCAGTTCGGAGCGTGAATCAAACTGCCAAAGTCACGTGATTTCAGTAAACGAGGATTCGTTACGTCACAAGTGTTTCGAAACGTTTCGAAATTTCAGTAGTTCACCACTGAGGGGCGATGAAGCCATGAATCAAATCTATAGGTTTTACCTGATCTCTGATCAGTTTTATACATTTGTACACATTTTAATTAGACATTAGTAGGCCTACAATTAGAAAGAATAATAGTAGTTAATAGTCTCTTATTGGCCTGTTTAGCT
Source organism: Mylopharyngodon piceus (assembly GCA_039654765.1). Classification (NCBI taxonomy): domain Eukaryota; kingdom Metazoa; phylum Chordata; class Actinopteri; order Cypriniformes; family Xenocyprididae; genus Mylopharyngodon; species Mylopharyngodon piceus. The sequence continues at coordinate 19,793,195 of CM077440.1, read as the reverse complement.
GAGCCATCCATGGAACAAACAAAACAAGCCCTGAAAATTGATAAAAGAAGGCATTTTATACATACTCTTGATATTCAATGTTATTATATGATTTATAGATTTTACTTTCAATGAAACATTTGCAATGGGTTTGTAAAAAATTTGCATGAGTTTTTATAGCAAAACACTGTTCTGACCAGGATTCAAACCCAGTCGAGAACACTATCCACTCCCTCACACACTTCCTTGTTTGGCACAAACAACATGTACGTTACAATTCGTCAAACTCTTGTCTGAATCGTTGTCCAGGTTATTTCAGATCAACATGTGCAATACAAATGTATAAAACTGATCAGAGATCAGGTAAAACCTATAGACTTGGTTCATGGCTTCACAGAGATCATCGCCCCTCAGTGGTGAACTACTGAAATTTTGAAACATTTCGAAACACTTATGACGTAACGAAGCCTCGTTTACTGAAATCATGTGACTTTGGCAGTTTGATACAAGCTCTGAACCACTGATTCGAAACAAATGATTCATAAAGCTTCGTGAAGCAGTGTTTTGAAATCGCCCATCACTAGAAATTGATGAATAAAGTCGTTATTTTGTTTTTTTGGCGCACAAAAAGTATTCTCATCACTTCATAACATTAAGGTTGAACCACTGTAGTCACATGAACTGTTTTAAATATGTCTTTAGTAGCTTTCTGGGCAATGAAAGTGTAAATAAACTTGCTGTGAATGGAGGCCTCACTGAACCATCGGATTTTATCAAAAATATCTTTTTTTTATTTGTGTTCTGAGGATGAACGAAGGTCTTACGGGTGTGGAACGACATGAGGGTGAGTAATAAATGACAGAAATTTTTGGGTGAACTAAACCTTTGATGTCATGATCTTCAGACCAGCGCATTGGTTCTAAGTCTGGAATCACAGAACTTAAAATGTTAATCAGTCTGTAAAATTTTTGCCATTGTATTATATAACAAAATATCAAATTCAAAATGAAACTCAACTGTTTCAGCACAATCAAACAGGCATTCTACAACACTGACGTCTGTAGAAGCGTGTCTGCATGCTGGGCTGAAATCTGACTCCGGGTCGGGAGGGAGAGCAGCTGGTCGCACACGCCGATACCACCTAAAGCACTCCGCCCACCACTCCCAAACCTCCCGTCCAAACGGTTGAGAGGACGGCGAGGACACAGGTGTGGGTGTGTTTGGCATGTGCTGGAGGCGTGGTGCAGGTGTACATGTGCCAATTTGGGGCCACTTAAGCTGGAGGTGGACGCAGGTGTGTGGCTACGAGATAATAGGCGCTTGAGGGGCTGCAAGAGGGCGTTTCTGCGTCATGTGAGCATGGTGTTTTTTTGACAAAATGAAACGTCCTAATCAGCTGCGTGATGGGCAAGAGTCTTGTGCGATATCATGACCCGCATGGACGTGTAATGCAATGCCTTCATTAAGGGCAGGTGAGACGGTAACGAGGCCTGCAATTATGTTGACGCCCGTCATGCAAAACACATAATGACGTATGATTTGATGTATGATTTGATCCAGGTAATGCAATCGTTTTGGGAAAGGAAAATATTTTACTCATAGCATTTAATGTGTTTGCATGTCAGATGATAAAAGTGGAATTTGGATATTATGAGAGTTTATTGTTGGTAAACACTCTTATATTGTGTCTCAGGCAGAATCAACAGATTAAAAAGATATGAAAGGTGCCATGCAATGTGCAAATAGATATTGTTTTTAGACCATAATGAGGGTTTATTGTCAGTAAATGCACTGCATTTCATTTTCTGTTTGTCTTGCAGAATCAGCAGTTTGAAATCATATGTAAGGCACCTTGTAATATGAAAAATGCATAATGAAGATGATGCATAGAAATGTTTTTTGCAGTTCACTTTCAAATAACTTGTTGGCTCTCCATCATCAAATGTGCCATTTAATTTTCATTGCAATTGAATGTCAGATGTACTTAAAATTATTTGGACACTTAAAAATATATGAATGTCATTGCATTGGGCAACAAAATCATCAAACGAAGCGACATATGCAAGGAAACACTTTATTTTCTTAGAATATTTTGTTTTCTAATGTAGTTACATTTATAGTGGCTTAAATGTCTTTTCTACTGTATACAGTATGTGAAAGTTTTATACATAATTCTGATACATTTTAAAAAATGCTGGGTTAAAAACAAACCAAGTTGGGTTGAAAATGGACAAACCCAGCGATTGGGTTAAATGTTTGCCCAACGTGCTGGGCAGTTTTATTTAACCCAGCTATTATTTAAAAAATAACTATATGGCTGGCTTAAAATGAACCCAAAGCAAGCAATACAGTAATTTTTAAACAATAGTTGAGTTAAATAAAACTACCCAGCAGGTTGGGCAAACATTTAACCCAACCGCTGGGTTAAAACAGCCCAATCGCTGGGTTTTTCCATTTTCAACCCAACTTTTAACCCAACCGCTGGGTTAAAACAGCCTAATAGCTGGGTTTGTCTATTTTCAATCCAACTTTTAACCCAACCGCTGGGTTAAAACAGCCCAATCGCTGGGTTTTTCCGTTTTTAACCCAACTTTTAACCCAACTGCTGGGTTTGTCCATTTTCAACCCAACTTTTAACCCAACCGCTGGGTTTGTCCATTTTCAACCCAACTTTTAACCCAGCCGCTGGGTTTGTCCATTTTCAACCCAACTTTTAACCCAACCGCTGGGTTAAAACAGCCCAATCGCTGGGTTTGTCCATTTTCAACCCAATTTTTAACCCAACCGCTGGGTTAAAACAGCCCAATCGCTGGGTTTTTCCATTTTCAACCCAACTTTTAACCCAACCGCTGGGTTAAAACAGCCTAATAGCTGGGTTTGTCTATTTTCAACCCAACTTTTAACCCAACCGCTGGGTTTGTCCATTTTCAACCCAACTTTTAACCCAACCGCTGGGTTTGTCCATTTTCAACCCAACTTTTAACCCAACCGCTGGGTTAAAACAGCCCAATCGCTGGGTTTGTCCATTTTCAACCCAACTTTTAACCCAACTGCTGGGTTAAAACAGCCCAATTGCTGGGTTTGTCTATTTTCAACCCAACTTTTAACCCAACCGCTGGGTTAAAACAGCCCAGTCGCTGGGTTTGTCTATTTTCAACCCAACTTTTAACCCAACCGCTGGGTTTGTCCATTTTCAACCCAACTTTTAACCCAACCGCTGGGTTAAAACAGCCCAATCGCTGGATTTGTATATATCCATCCCAACTTTTAACCCAACCGCTGGGTTAAAACAGCCCAGTCGCTGGGTTTGTCCATTTTCAACCCAACTTTTAACCCAACCGCTGGGTTAAAACAGCCCAGTCGCTGGGTTTGTCCATTTTCAACCCAACTTTTAACCCAACCGCTGGGTTAAAACAGCCCAGTCGCTGGGTTTGTCTATTTTCAACCCAACTTTTAACCCAACCGCTGGGTTTGTCCATTTTCAACCCAACTTTTAACCCAACCGCTGGGTTAAAACAGCCCAGTCGCTGGGTTTGTCTATTTCCAACCCAACTTTTAACCCAACTGCTGGGTTAAAACAACCCAATCACTGGGTTTGTCCATTTTCAACCCAACTTGGGTTGTTTTTAACCCAGCATTTTTTTAGAGTGTAGGATACTGAAAATTTTTAGATCAAACAAGCGGTCACAATGTGCAAGTTTATTGTCACACTGTAAAAAAGAATTGTTGGTTTAACTTAAAAAAAAAGTAAGTTACCTGGTTGCCTTAAAATTTTGAGTTCATTGAAATTAAAATTTGAGTTAATACAATGAAGGCGATTGGTTTAATAAACAGAAACTCAAAATATTATGTTATCTGAACCACATGTGATTTGACAAGTTGATAAGTTGATTTGACAAAAGAAAAAATGTTATAACAAATCATGAAAATAATTTTTTACACTGTATTTTATTTTCTGTCTTGCAGAATCAGCAGATGAAGCCGATATGAAAGGCATCATGTAAATTTTGATGATCTGCAGCGCCTTTATGGCGTCTGAGACACAGGACTAATTGTGTCCTCTGCTGAAGATGGATTTGCATGCTTTAACTTATGCAGCGTGACTCGCCTTGCTCTCGTACACAAACTCTGACACACACACACACACACACACACACATGCTTTCAGCGTTCTCACCTACTCAACCCCCCTCTGTTGAGCTCGCACGCTCTTACAATTGAAACAGACCTCATCTATTTCCTCCTTTTCAAGCAAATGCGAACAGGTGGAGGTTTGATAGGCCGGCCCAAACGCCAGATAACGCAGAACAAAACCTCTGCAGAAATGAAATTCTCCGGAGCATGTGACCTAAACGGCCCAATGACACTTAGATGCTTTTTTTTCAATGGTGGGGAACGGTTAAACTTGTTGTCTGTCTAAGGGAGACGCTTTCTGTGGGCCGCCACAACCACAAACCAAGTCTGCGACCGGTCACGGCTCTCTAGGCACTAGAGAACTGCAAGATAAAGATAGACAAGAGGGACTGAAGAGCGAGAAGGGGGAGGGAGAATACGTGTTGATGTCAGCGTGTGAATCGCCGGAAAAAACCACAGCGACACGTTTGCGTTCCTGCTCTTTTGCACAAGGGTAAGCATCAGTCAACCACAGGCTGACCGCCGATCGCAATCTCCCGTGTCTGTGAGCCATGCACAGAATCCCAGGACAGAACCGCCTCACCGGACCGGCACAGGGTGACCATGGGTTCCCTGGTGTGGGTGTGTACTGCATGTCAGGGTTCGGGGATTAGGGGGTGGCGTTCGAGCAAAACCTCTTGCATGTCGTCACGGGCACTGTTTTTTTGCTCTTTGCAGGGCAAAACCGGGAGCCCTTCAAAATTCGGGAGCAGATCAAGTTGGAAGCCTTGGATTCGGACGAAGACGAGGAGCAGCCGCCGCTCGCGATGGCCTCCAACAGCATCTTCGAAAGCTTCCCGTCCTACCAGTCGTGCTTCACCCGGGGTGAGTATCCAGGGTGCCATTTTTTTTGTGCAAGCTCTTATCTCCGCATCGATGCCGACGTTTGCGCAAAATGACGATGCCGAGGAGCTGGTTTGCAGTGTCAGTGGAGTACTGAAATCTTGTGGCTGAATCTGAAAACCACAGGTCTGTGGGTTACTGAGTACTTCACTGGTTAACCTCATTCAACCAGCCACTGCATGCTGGACTCCAACGTGGCTTTTTTAGACATTTTCCTGCTGGAGAACGGGAGCTGTATGAGAGTTTTATCATGTACAATATTAGTTTGAAAACTTTTTGGTTCTTGCATTGTGCCAGCTTGAGTTTGTTGTTCATTTATGGCAAGTCTTGCACAGTGAAACTAACTTTTTAAAAACTTTTATAGTTGTTGACTCTGAGTCTTAGTTGTTGATATATTGTGACGATCCTTGCACATGTTGCTTTAATAGTTTAAAAGGCCGTATTGAATGCTGAACCCTCAATAGATTAATGAAGTAGATGTCTGGAAAGTCGTTTCTTTGAGTCAGAAAGCTTCAGTTGCGAGTTGCGAAAAGCATGTAAAATAAGATAAACCAGTGAATACAACAAGACTGAATTGAAGTAGAACCTGCGTTAAAGATATGCATTGGGACTTTTACTTCTTTCTTGAGAAATTCTTGTTATGTGATGCTGTTTTGAAAATGCTTCACCTTTTATGCACAAATAATCCTTGTAGCTTTTAAGCATTTGAGCATTTTGCTTAAGTTTAATCCTAACTGAAAGTTCTGCATTGTTCCGTAAAAATAATTTAATGTAATTCAATTTAATTTAATTTAATTTTACTATAAATATTGCATTAAATATTACATTGAATTTAATTAAAAAAGTCAAATTAAATTAAATTAAATTAAATTAAATTGAATAAGAAATATATAAAACTAAAATAAAATAAAAATAAATAAATAAAATAAAATAAGATTAAATTAAATTGAATAAGAAATCAAATCAAATAAAACAATTAAATTAAATTAAAATAAAACTAAATTAAAATAAAATAAAATAAAATTGAATAAGAAAAAATAAAATAAAACTAAAATAAAATTGAATAAGAAATACAATAATTAGTGTTAACAAATTTAGAGGTTGTTCATTCCATGAGAAAGAAGTCCACTCTTGACTTAAATCTCAGTTCTGTTTTTTAATATTATTTCTATGACACAAACGGAGAGGAACAGCTTCATTTTTAGGCAGTAGTGTGTCCTTACAGCTCTGGACTTTCCCTCCTGTAGAGTTTCTAAAGTGCTGTTTTTGATGTCTGTGGGTGTGTGAGTTCACAGCTGAGGCCCAAAGATGATGCTTTAGTTTCTTTCTCGTACTGAAATGACTGTGGGTTAAGGGTGAGTGGAAATTACCCTGGTATGGTTAAACTGACTCATTTAGCTGCTCTGATGTCTTCCTCTCTGAGTGGATCACCATACAGATACTGGATGCTCTGCTGAGTTAATTGGCTCTTTAAGGCAAAGTCACTTCTAACTGTTTTAGTATTTTAAAACGTGCATTGAAAATGCTCATTTTTAATATAGATCCTGCCATGGGATCATTTATAAAGGTGATGTTAATGAGGTTATGCGGTCTTTTTTTTCTCAGTTGCTTCTTGAGAATGTCTCATTTCAGCTTGTTTGCATGTCGGTTTGTCAGCTAATTAAAATTTGTTTATCAAGTTCACTCCTAATTGAAAAGTTGTGCAGGAGCAAAAAATTAAATTAAATTAAATTTTACTTTAAATATTACATTAAAAATTAAATTAAATTTTACTTTAAATATTGCATTAAATATTAAATTAAATTAAATTCCTAATTGAAAAGTTGTGCAGGGGCAAAAATTAAATTAAATTAAATTTTACTTTATTAGCATATTAAATAATAGCATCAATAATAGCAAAAAAGCATTAAATATTACGTTAAATTAAATTAAATTTGTGCAGGAGCAAAAATTAAATTAAATTAAATTTTACTTTAAATATTACATTAAAAATTAAATTAAATTTTACTTTAAATATTGCATTAAATATTAAATTAAATTAAATTCCTAATTGAAAAGTTGTGCAGGGGCAAAAATTAAATTAAATTAAATTAAATTTTACTTTAAATATTGCATTAAATATTAAATTAAATTAAATTCCTAATTGAAAAGTTGTGCGGGGGCAAAAATTAAATTAAATTAAATTAAATTTTACTTTAAATATTGCATTAAATATTACATTAAATTAAATTAAAAATAGTAAAATAAAATAATGTCTTTTTGTATAAAATAGTATAATAAAATAACTCTTTTAGTGTTTTAAAACAGCATTTAAAACACTCATTTTTATTCTAGATCTTGCCGTGGGATCATTTCTAAAGGTGATGTTAATGAGGTTATGAGGTCTGCTTGTTTTTTTCCCTCAGATGCTTCTTCAGTTTCCTGACTGTCTCTTTCACATGCGTTTACATGCGTGCGAGCACTTTCAGTTAACACAGGAAGTTTATCAGTCGCACCCGATGCATGTTTCTTCTTGAGCACATGTGAACAGCTTCAATGTTACATCTCAAAGACGAGGCAAAGGCCACATGAATATAAATAAACGACCTTTATTCTTCTAATAACGCAGGGTTTCTGAGCACAAGATGTCTATATGTGCAACTCATGCACGCCGATGTTTTAAAATGGGACGCCAGTTATTTTAGCCTATAAGTGAAAGCATTTCATTGCATTTGATTTCTTTTTCTCGTTTTATTTAGAACTTGATTGGCGCCATAGAATGTGGCTTGGCAACAATACATTTAAACTCTGCTTAAATGTAACAAGTTCTTCCCCGTCTTGACTTATTTTGGACACATCTTGCATTGTATTTTTAGTATTTTTCCTTGCAATAACATCAACTGTGCAATAATAGCTATATAAACACTATATAAAAATCTAGTTTCTGCTTTTGCACACTACATACCCTGCTCCACATGTACGTTTCCCTGATTATCTCAGCTGGACGGAGCTGTTTGAACATCGCCACATTGTCATCGTGTCTTTGTGCACGTGTATCAACAGTCATGTTTGCCCATGTACATTTGCATATACATTTATATATCAAAAGAGAATGTTTGTTGCATACAGCTATTTGCATTTCCTTTTATCAAGGAAAAGCTATCCAAATGCAAAGCTGAAGAACATGCCATCATATGTAAGAATGCACATGGAGTCACATACTGTATGCGGGCAGGGTTTGCATGTTTGTGGCCTTTTTCATCTGCCAGTCTACTAGCAGTGCACAAACTGACAGACGCATGTGAGGATTTACCTCGTATCTCTCTGTGGTATCAGTTTATCAGATCGTTTGTGCGTAAATCTAGTGTACACACACACCCTCTCTATCTGTATCGCTATTCATGTACGCACTTGCAATTCTCAAAGAAAGTTCCTAATTTTATTTTTTTATAAATATAAGCGAAGTTTGATTTGACATTCTGGCTTGACATCATTATTATTAGTGTTAGGGAAGCTGCTTTGAAACTCTTAAGGCTCGTTCACAGTTTTAAAAATTATTCTAAATATAAGAGAATAGCGTCCACAACTATAACGATAACAGCACAGAGAAACGATGTTGTTGGAATCACTGATTAACAATAAAAACACTGATAGCCAATCAGAATCCATCCATCGTAAAATCCATATTTATTAAATCCAGGCATTTGGTTGATGAAACATTGATTAAAATTAAGATAAGCTTTCTAGAAAGGAAGAAAGGCTTTCTGCAAAACAAAACTTAGGCTAATGAAGTGGTCAAAATCATGTCTGACTCACTCCGTGTCTCCTGACATATTGCACATCTTATGATGCATCATCTTACTCATGCTGTTCACTTTTCATAATCAACATAGATGAAATTAAAAATTAATATTATAGGCTAATATTTAAACTTAAATATGAAACTAAATAGGCTATGTTTTCTTTAACCCTCTGGCCGATGAACACACCAGTGCGTTGGATTTTTTTCCTCATGACAGCGGAAACAACTTAAAATACTCCGTCATTTTTGGCCATACAGATAAGTGCAATACATAATTATAAACTATAAATGGTCTACTTTTATTTACACTCACAATAAGAACAAAAGCTTTGTAAAATAAAGAAAATAAACAGGGTGCGCTTTCAGCTGTCTCTGCAAGAATCTTTCTGAAATTCGTCAGAATAATGAACTGAAACTCAGCAAATAATTATCACACAAACATGAAACATACGTCTAAAGAAAGCTTGAAATGTCTACTTTTAAATAAAATAATTTTAAACAAATATTCTCCTGGCTCAGATAATTATTGTCAATGTGATCACACTCATGCTCAGAGCACGCTATTCATATACGGTAATGTGCTGAGGCCATCTATGCAAATGGTAAATGTCCCCAACAATGCCTTAAGTATCAACAAAGGCTACAACACGTATAGTACAGTACATAGAAATTTCATTTCGGAGCGGTACATGACTGGAGAGTTTGCTTGGCCCGTGAGCGATTGGCATAGAGCGAAATATTGAGTGCAACTTTGCTCACATGCTCCGTTACAAAATGGTCGACAGTAAGCGGTAGAGCGTGAACGACGTGTGATTTTTAATCTCAAACGAGATTAAAATTGAAACGTGAGTATCACAAGTATCCTGCTGAGTCACTTCGTCACTTCATCATGCACGGGCCCTGCTGCCCCGCCTGTAGTTACGCCCCTGTAGTCATGAATCTGCTTATACTAATTGAAGCAAGGGTGTAGAGTTACATTCAAGCTATTTTAAAACATGAAGACATTTTTTTTTCGCAGGAAAAAACATTTAAATATGTCATTCTGGTGATCAAAGATGAGTTTTAAGGGATACAGTTATTGACTACAGCAGGGGGACTTTAAAGTTTGAAGCTTCAATCCAGTTACCCTTTTAAAAAATAATATTTATATTACAAGCTACTAACAAAAAGTAGTTAACCACATTGAAGCTATTTAACACGACCAGTATTTTAAGTATTATATAACTTATTTTTTGCAATCAGAACAGTATTTGATTAACTATTTATTTATTTTTTGGAATAGTACCATTACTTGGAGTTAGTATTATTATCACTACTTTTATTTAGTACTTTTTTTATTTATCCAATAGTCTGCACGCTGAAAAAATAAATAAAAACAACTTTTTCACTGCAACTTCAAAGTAAGCAAGACAATGTTGTCGAAACTAACTGGATATCTGAGGTAATTTTATGTGTTTGCTAGCCTGGAATAATGATCTCATCTCCGTTAATTACACTTCTCTCAGCGTTTATTCCGAGGGTATGACCGATTGTTTTCCATATATCCATTTTCTTTAAAGTATCCTTGAAAAGGGGGTTTGACTTGTCAAACAGTGGTGAATTTTCCTAGACCTCTGCGATTAACTTCTCTGCAATGTCGGCCGCCATTTTAAATGCATGAGCCCTTAAATTAGAATGGATTCAACAGCTGGAAAAATCCCAACTATATCATTATCGTTATAGCTGTGGTGTGGACAGTGCTATTCTTTTATATATAAAATGATTTTTAGAACTATATCTTTATCGTTATCTTTAGTTATCGTCCTTGGTGTGAACAGACCTTTAGAGGCAGAGCAAGTTATTGCATTTTGGTTAAGATTTTAAAGACATTTTGTGTCTTCCTTTGGTAACCAATGCATTTCTACTTTAATAGAGTAGAAATTATAGAATGATGCACCTTAAGGCCAATTCACACCGCACAGACAAACGCCAACAAACACGTTTGTTGGATCAGTGTGTTACCCCTGTTGGTGTCTGCTGGGGGTTTGTTTTCACCCGACTGAACATGTTCAATCAGTGTTTGTCGGTGTTGTTGGGGCACTGTGAACATGACTTGTTTGTTGGTGTTTGTCTGTGCGGTGTGAATTGGCCTTTAATGTGCATTGGTGACTGAAGTCATCTTTCTGCATGAAGTTTGTGTGCTGAACTATAGCAGGCCGTGGCACATGTGTGTGAAGGCTGATGCAGAAGTGTTTGAAAGAAAAAACTGCTGAAAATATCTTCAAACGAAGCCATTTTCACCCTGTTTTCTTCTCCCATGCTGTCTGGCACGTTGAGCACCGTTTCTTTCCATATATCTCTTGAGTGTTTAACTGCAACAGAAAGTTTTACAAGGTTGTTTTTGTCCTCCTGTGGGTCCCAGTGTCGACACAGATGGATTTATGGTGGTTCTGGAGGCTCGTCGCTGCGCTGTGGACCTACAGATGGAGCGTCGCGTCCCAGCGACTTCACGCCTGGCCACCGCTGATTCTGTTTATCTACATCCACAGGCACCTGAGAAGGAAGCCGCTCGGCCTGGTCCATGCAGATTCAGAGAGAGACTTGCATAGGGTCATAAATTCCTGCTCCCATTTGTCCCGTTGGGGTGTTTTTCAAGAGTTTAGCGGAACTAGGTGTGGATGGGAACGGTGGCCACATTAGAGTTATGGGAATGTGGTCACCGACCATAAATTAGATGCTTTACCACACATATTTACAAGTGCATCTTTCCCAGCACCTTCCCAAAGGCCTTTTTGGAGATTCTGACTCTCTATAATACCTGATACGTATTAAAGCACACTGATCTGATATGAAATGCTGATGTCTCAATAACTTGCGTGAGTCGTCGTCTCGCTGGCCATTGGCTTATATTGAGTTTCCGTCCTCGCTGCCCCCAGTGTGTCGCTCTGCTGAAATGGATTTTCTAACCCTGCTCTCTTTACATGGAGCAGCTGCTGGGAGAGTTTGGCCCTGGTAATATTGAGCCCAGTGTCTGGGAGACAGGCAGGCAGGTCGCTATTGAGCCCAGCGTCGGACACAACCACGATGGGAATGTATTGAGTGGCGTCACCGATGCACAGCTCCAGGAAAGGAGATAAAGATGGTTAAAACCGGTGGAGGGACTGAGCTGGTGGTCAGAACAGGCCTGAAGCTTGTGCTCATGTTCGAGACAGGTGAAGGAAATTGCTAACAGAAATGTGTCACTGTTTTTCTTAATTTTCTGAATTTCTGTTTTTGGGAAATGTTTTTGAAAAATTGTGAATATAGTAAACAAAAAAAAACAAAAAAACTTTTTTAATGAAAAATGCTATTTTTCATTAAATAAAAAAATATTAAATGTTTTATTTATTAAATATTTAATTATTAAATATTTTGATAAAAGTTACTGTTTTTGTTTACTCCAGATATTATTCTTTTCTTTTTTCTTTAGGCCATGATAATATTACCCCCGAGACATAATATGCAAATTACATATTTCATCATTAATGATGTGCTAATTTGCATTTGCATCAATGTTGTTGAAAGATTGTGAATATAGTAATCAAAATATGTTTTTTTTTTTCATTAAAAAATATTTTTAAAAAAAAGTAATTTATTAGATATTTAATTATTAAATATTTTGAATAAAATTTTTGTTTACTACAGATATTTTCTTTAATATTAGGCCATGATAATGAAATTAGATTTTTCATCATTAATGATGTGCTAATTTGCATTTGCATCAATGTTGTTTAAACATTGTGAATATAGTTAAGAAAATATGTTTTTTTTAAATAAAAATATTTCCATATTATTTTTCATTAAATAAAAAATATTTTATTTTTTATTTATTAAATATCTAATTATTTTATTATTATTTCAATAATTTCATTATTATTTATTTCCTTTTTTTCATTAAATATTTAAAAAATACATTTATATTTATTAAATATTTAATTATTGAATATTTTGATAAAAGTTACTATTTTTGTTTACTACAGATATTTTTCTTTAATATTAGGCCATGATAATATTACCCCCAAGACATAATATGCTAATTAGATATTTCATCATTAATTATGTGCTAATTTGCATTTGCATCAGTGTTGTTGCAAGATTGTGAATATAGTAATCAAAATGTTTTTTTTTTTAAATAAAACTATTTCCGTCTTATTTTTCATTAAATAAAAAATAAATAAAATAATAAAAATTAAAAATATTTTATTTTTTATTTATTAAATATCCAATTATTTAATTATTATTAGACCATGATAATATTACCCCAATACATGAAATATGCAAATTAGATTTTTCATCATTAATGATGTGCTAATTTGCATTTGCATCAATGATGTTGACAACTTGTGAACATAGTAAACAAAAATGTTTTTTTTTTTTTTTTAAACTTTTCCATTTTAATTTTTCATTAAATAAAAAATATATTTTTTAAATATTAAATATATAATTATTTCATTATTATTTTAATAAAAGTTTTTCTTTACTACAATTATTTTCCTTAATATTAGGCCATGATAATATTACCCCCAAGACATGAAATATGCAAATTAGATATTTCATCATTAATTATGTGCTAATTTTGCATTTGCATCAATGTTGTTGAAAATTTCTGAATATAGTAAACAAAATATTAATTTGTTAATACAGGCCGCAAAGAAATATTGCAAAGTTTGGTTGAAGTATGTTTATTGGAAGAGAATCTGTCCGAAAATGGCAGTTAAAGACAAATTGTTCATTTTTTCCTCAATAAACCGGTCACGTTATAGATGAAAATTAGACTGTAAGTTGAAACTGATCAGTCAGTGTCTGTATAGCGAGAGTAATGTTTGTTTTACTGCTGCACTAGATGAAAACATGCTTGTCGTAATAACAATTTTTAACATTAATTAAAAAAAAGTCTGACTGTGGCGTTTTGAAGTATATTTCTCCAGGGAGGTTTGTTTTGGTGTGAACACACACCAGTTTCATTTCAATAATTATTCTGAGGGCAGACATTGATTCGCTGACCACATCGTATTAAATCAACCGCTGATTGGTCAGCCATCGATCTGCTCCAGCTTCATGTTGAATCGCAGCCATAACGATGAAAATCACTTTTGGAGCCCAAACACGTGTCGGATAATATGAGAGGGCCCAAGCGTTTCATATCACACATGTGAAGGGAAAAGAAAGCAGCTCCTCGGCTTCAGTGTGTATGTTCAGAAACCACAGAGAGGTTTTGTTGGTGCAGATAAGAGGTCGGGAGCTCTGAGTTCTTCAGTTCTCCTTCATTATTGCCTTCCCCTCACCCACTTTTCCTGTCAGCCGACAGCTTCTCGCTACAAGGGAGATGTGTTGTTGAAAATAACCATATCGCTGTGAGCCGGAGTCTCTGTTTTAACACCTAAAGGCCTGCGTGTCGTTTGAGAAAGCGGAATAAGGCTCAGTTCAAGGCTCTGACAGGAAGAAGCCGCTTTTGCAAGGTGTGTGAGGAGCGCGTCCCTCTCTCTCCGTCTGTTTCGTGTGCACAGGATATGTGCAAAACCGTAGTGCAACTCTGAACTGCACAAATCCTCATCATGTGGGTTTAATATCCAATGTTAGTGAAGCTGCTTTACACCTTGTCGAGATACGAGCTGCTCATGACTGAAAGTAGCTGAATTAGTCAAGATACACTTGTATTTACCGCCACAAGATACTCAAAAACTATCCTATTCATTCATTCATTCATTCATTCATTCATTCATTTTAACCGGTTAATTTAATTAAACTGAATATTTTCACCCAGACTGTTTAATTTAATTAACAGGCTATTTATTTATTTACTTATTTATTTATTTATTTATTTATTTATTTATGTTTTTGAACCTGATAATTTAATTAAATTAACAGCTCAAAATTTATTTATTTATTTATTTATTTATCTATTTGTTTATTTATTTATTTATTTGAACATGTTAATTTAATTGAACTAAATATTTTCACCCAGTTCTATTAAATTAACAGGCTCAATATTTATTTATTTATTTATTTATTTATTTATTTGTTTAACCTGTTAATTTAATTAAACTGAATATTTTCACCCACCCAGACAATTTAATTAACAGGTTCAGTATTATTTTATTTTATTTTATTTTAATTTATTGTTTTGTTTTGTTTTTATTTGAACATGTTAATTTAATTGAACTAAATATTTTCACCCAGTTCAATTAAATTAACAGGCTCAATATTTATTTATTTATTTATTTATTTATTTAACCTGTTAATTTAATTAAACTGAATATTTTCACCCACCCAGACAATTTAATTAACAGGTTCAGTTTTATTTTATTTTATTTTATTTTATTTTATTTTATTTTATTTTATTTTATTGTTTTGTTTTGTTTTGTTTTTATTTGAACATGTTAATTTAATTAAACTAAATATTTTCACCCAGTTCAATTAAATTAACAGGTTCAATATTTATTTATTTATGTTTTTGAACCTGTTAATTTAAATAAACTATATATTTTCATTCAGTTCAATTAAATTAACAGGCTCAATATTTATTTATTTATTTATTTATTTAAACCTGTTAATTTAATTAAACTAATAAAAT
This sequence comes from Mylopharyngodon piceus, assembly GCA_039654765.1. Lineage (NCBI taxonomy): Eukaryota > Metazoa > Chordata > Actinopteri > Cypriniformes > Xenocyprididae > Mylopharyngodon > Mylopharyngodon piceus. Next base: position 19,777,828 of record CM077440.1, on the reverse strand, counting down.
ATAAATAAAATAAAATATTTTCACCTAGACAGTTCAATTTAATTAACAGGTTCAGTATTATTTTATTTTATTTTTTGTTTTGTTTGTTTATTTATTTATTTATTTATTTATTTATTGAACATGTTAATTTAATTAAACTAAATATTTTCACCCAGTTCAATTAAATTAACAGGCTCAATTTTTTTTAACCTTTCAATTTTCACACAGACCGTTCAATTTAATTAACAGTTTCAATATTTATTTATTTATTTATTTAATTAAATTTAACCTGTTAATTGAACTGAATATTTACATTCAGACAGTCCAATTAAATCAACAGGTTCAAAAATAAACTATTGCTTTATTTATTTATTATTAACTTGTTAATTGAATTGAAATTTTTCATTCAGACAGTTCAATTAAATTAACAGGTTCAAACAGAAGATAAATTAAATTAATTGTTTTATTATTTATGTACCTGCTTGAAAATATTCATGGAAGATAAACAACATTTTAGGAGAGCATGTTTAATTTTTACTCATCGCTGTTCACCTGAATGCCAAATGTGCAATGTGAAAAACAGTTTGTAAACAGCCAACAGTCACGCTACACTATAAACTGTGGTTAAGTTACTAGCAACGCTACTTTTAGTTGGTTACTCACAACACTGTTTACATCAAGCAAATGTTCATTTCATTAGAAAGGTCCCAGGCTTTGTATGTGTGGGTGTTCATAAAGTTTCTTTGTTGAACATTTGAATGCTTGTGGAATCAATAACAGAAGGCTGTCTGTGGTAACGCAGCGGTGACTGTGGCTACCTGACTAGCCGCAGTTCCCTACCCACATGCAAAGTAGCCTAACCAAGGATCTCTTTCAGGCAAACATAGTCATGTAGAAACATGCATGCAGGAGTAAAAACAGAACTACATTAGTCATGGACTGTCTACTGCCCACGTAGGCAGCTGCTTACTAACTAGCATCCTAACTAAAATGTTACCGTTTTAGTGGAACATTCTACATAGACAACAAATTTAGCTTTTAAAAACTTACAAACAAGCTTTTGTCAAAGTCAGTGTTCAAAACTGATGACAAACTTTAAAAAGTATTCAAACACAAATGCTGGGTAAAATAGTCTATTTGTAATTAGTTTGGTTTTTAATTGATAGGTATTGAGTGAATTGTATTTATATTTGATATTTATTTAGTCTTGTGTTTGGACATTTACCATGATGCTACTATGGTTATTGGAGATGTACCATGGTGCAGTCTTGGTTTTTGAAAATTTACAATGGTCCTACTATGGTTTTTGGACATTTACCATGGGGCGATTTTGGTTGTTGGACATTTACCATGGTGCTATTATGGTTTTTGGACATTTACCATGGTGTGGTTTTGGTTTTGGACATTTACCATGGTGCTACTGTGGTTTTTGGACATTTACCATGGTGCTACTATGGTTTTTGGACATTTACCATGGTGCGATTTTGGTTTTTGGACATTTACCATGGTGCTACTGTGGTTTTTGGACATGTACCATGGTGCTACTATGGTTTTTGGACATTTACCATGGTGTGATTTTGGTTGTTGGACATTTACCATGGTGCTACTATGGTTTTTGGACATTTACCATGGTGTGATTTTGGTTTTTGGACATGTACCTTGGTGCTACTATGGTTTTTGGACATTTACCATGGTGTGATTTTGGTTTTTGGACATTTACCATGGTGCTACTATAGTTTTTGGACATTTACCATGGTGTGATTTTGGTTGTTGGACATTTACCATGGTGCTACTATGGTTTTTGGACATTTACCATGGTGTGATTTTGGTTTTTGGACATGTACCTTGGTGCTACTATGGTTTTTGGACATTTACCATGGTGTGATTTTGGTTTTTGGACATTTACCGTGGTGCTACTATGGTTTTTGGTCATTTACCATGCTGTGATTTTGGTTTTTGGACATTTACCATGGTGCTACTATAGTTTTTGGATATTTACCATGGTGCAATTTTGGTTTTTGGAAATTTACCATGGTGCTGCTATGGTTTTTGGGCATATACTAATTGATGACAAACTTTAAAAAGTATTCAAACACAAATACTTGGAAAAATATTCTATTTTTAATTAGTTTGATTTTTAATTGATTGGTATTGAGTGAAATATATTTATATTGGATATTTCTTTATTTAGTCTGCAATTGGGATGTTTTCTTTTTTTTTTTTTTTTTTTACTGACCTTGTGACAATGCATTCTGGCATTCTGGGATTGGATACATGCAATGCAGGCCAAAATAAAGTTAACTTAGAATTGATTTGATCAGTGCATGTCTGTTTTTAAAACATTAGTCAACATCTCAGCACAGCTCCCATCTGAAAGAAAAATCACCAATGAAATCCCTTTAATATCTCCGCTGTTTCTCCTAGATTAAATGGGGACTCTTACTTAAATCAGCGGAGGTATGAAACAGCAATCTCTGAGCAGGCATTCATGGTTGATGATAAGCTTTCGTAAGTCTGACTGTAAGACTAGTTGTTCTCAATACTAGTCATTACTCAAATAAGAAAGACCACAAAACTCATTCCAGTGGTTAAAGTTCATGCAAACAACAACATTCACACTGATTCTGAAACGATGGAGAGTTCGCATACACACTTCTCTTTTTCTGTTAAATGATTGACAGGCCAGTCACTGGATGGGGGTGCACTTCCTGATGGTACATCCTTTGCAGCATCAGTTATTGGGCCAGTGTGTGTGTGTGTGTGTGTGTGTGTGTGTGTGTGTGTGTCATGAGATGTCACAAAGACCCTTTCAGTTAGACAGGCTAAGAGTTCCTAACGGTGCCCTTACAGCTGCAGCTTCCTTCCTCTGCAGTATCAGCTTCACAGGAAGCTGTTATTCAGTGTTTTCACACTCGCAATATTAAGTCTAAATATTAAAAGAACTGCAGAACCAACCTTTACAAAACATGTGGCGGTACTATGGTACAATGATGGTGTCAGATGGCTGTACTATGGTACTTTTATATGTATCATGGTACCACAATGTTTTTTGGACATTTACCCTGTGCTACTATGGTATTTGGACATGTAACATTGTACTACTATGTTTTTTGGACACTTACCATGGTTCTACTATGGTTTTTAGACATTTACTATGGTCCTTCTATGGTTATTGGAGATGTACCATGGTGCAACTTTGGTTTTTGGAAATTTACAATGGTGCTACTATGGTTTTTGGACATGTAACATGGTACTACTATGGTTATTAGAGATATACCATAGTACTACTATGGTTTTTGGAAATTTACAATGGTGCTTCTATGGTTTTTGGACATTTACCATGGTGCAACTTTGGTTTTTGAAAATTTACCATGGTGCTACTATGGTTTTTGGACATTTACCATGGTGCTACTATGGTTTTTGGACATTTACCATGGTGCAACTTTGGTTTTTGGACATTTACCATGTTGAAACTATTGGTTTTTGGACATTTACCATGGTGCTACTATGGTATTTCGACATTTACCATGGTGCAACTTTGGTTTTTGAAAATTTACCATGGTGCTACTATGGTTTTTGGACATTTACCATGGTGCTACTATGGTTTTTGGACATTTACCATGGTGCAACTTTGGTTTTTGGACATTTACCATGGTGCTACTATGGTTTTTGGACATTTACCATGGTGCTACTATGGTTTTTGAACATTTACCATGGCGCTTCTATGGTTTTTGGACATTTACCATGGTGCAACTTTGGTTTTTGGACATTTACCATGGTGCTTCTATGGTTTTTGGACATTTACCATGGTGCAACTTTTGTTTTTGGACATTTGCCATGGTGCTTCTATGGCTTCTGTGTGCTCAATCCTCTCCGCACGTTTCACTCATCAACTCCTGAACAGCAGCTTTGCGTGAATATTTAATTTGTTTAATATTCTGTTAAGATACATTTACTTCATAGACATCCTTCTGATATCTCTGTTTGCTCTGTTGTCAGTGGTTCTTTGTGTATTGTATTGTATATGTATTGTAACATATTCAAAACATAATACTACAGTAATTTTTGAAGAAAAAGAATAGAAGATTAGGTCTTGATTCAGAGTTAATTTACATATTGTACGCAGAGCTAATTTACATATACAGTCATGTTTCAGCCTCATCTTTTTTGGCCTGTACAGTAGATTCCTCGACACTATTTGACTGTTATCATGACCATCTTTGACCTTTATCATATTTATTTACATATTCTCTCTCATCTACATCTTTCTCCTGCACCAATGAAATCAGTTCGTCAGGCGAATGACTCGCTGTAATCATACATACACAAATAGTTCCATCTTGCGCGTCTCCTTTTAAAGCACACATGCGTCCGTCTGCGTGTGGTGCTGCAAGAATGCGATCCACAAACTTTACGATCCGCGTCTGCTGCAGTAATTATGTCCGTGTGACTCAGCGGCTCTTGGCTAGCGTCCTGGGCACAGTTAGCATCACCTGTTTCCAGCACAGTCGTCCAGGCGCCCGTGTGTGTGTGTGTGTGTGTGTACATGGTGAGCTATGCTTAGTCAGAGGAGATGGCAGTGAACAGCGAGCAGTTGTCTATGTTTAGTCACAGCATCAGTGATACAGCACACAGCCGGAGAGACTCTCCTCTGGTCGCCGTCTGGCCACAGAAGAAAGCCGTAGTCATGTCTAGCCACCGTGTCTCGCTCCGTTTAGCGCTAATACTTACACGCAGGAACTGGACTTACATGAACTCTGTGTGTGTGTGTGTTTTGGTGTGTTTATAGACTGTAAGGAATACAAGAAAGGACAGTGTAAAGTGCCAAAAGAGATAAATGACTACAAAAAGAATGCACAGAAACAGACGAAAGGAAACAACATGATCTCATTTAAAACAAACCATATTAAAACTTAGTTCAAGATATACTGTCTGAAAACAAAAGTACTGAAGTAAATGGATTATGTACTTATTTATTTATTTCCCCCGTAGAAGAAAAGATCTAGTATTTATGCATTTTTTTTTTTTTTTTTTTTTTAACGTTTGGATACACAAATATTGGTACGACATCAGCATGTTGAACTTACAAAAAATGTGATAGCGTTAATCATTTTTAATTAATTTTATTTTTTGAGAAATACAATATAACCTATGAGAATGCCATAAATTCAATATTCTGTACTTTTTTTTTTACTGTAGCCGATAGTCATTTTATTTTATTTTATTTTATTTTATTTTTTTATTTTATTTTATTGTATTTTTGTTATTTTTTAAATATATTTTTATTTTTATTATTTTTTATTGTTATTTAACTTTTTATTTTATTTATTTATTTTTATTTTATTTATTTATTTATTTTATTATATTGTATTTTTGTTATTTTTAAAATATATGTTTATTTTTTATTGTTTTTATTTTATTTATTGACTTATTTATTTTATTTTAATTTTTTATTGTATTTTTGTTATTTTTTAAATGTTTTTATTTTTTATTCTATTTATTTTTTATTATACTTTTATTTTTTATTTTATTTTATTGTATTTTTGTTATTTTTTAAATATATATATATTTTTTAATTTTTTTATTTTATTTTATTTATTTGTTTATTTATTTTATTTACTTTTTTGTAGTGTGTTTTCGCTATTTCTTTTAACAATATTGAACATTATGGAGCGGCTAATTAATTTCATACAGTTTAAATCATTTTTAATGGGAGAATTGATGAGAAAAGTTCATTTTTGAAATCTGAGACATCGTTTGATCGCAGACATTGGTATCTTGGCAAATATGAGCACAGTTTGAGACGTTGTTGAGATCTCTTCTGAAAGGAGACACATGAGGTTCCTCAGGAGCGGGAGTCTTCCGAAAATGTTTCCATTTGTTCTCCATTTAATCTCATTTCTGTGTCGAATAAATAAATGACCTTTGTGACTTTTCTTTCCGGTAGCCTTCAGACAGTAATGCAGATTGTCTGTGCGATTCCAAGCTGTCCTCACAATCTCTGTAATCTATGGGAGTGAATTACAGACTAGAGGCCCCTCCCCCTCCCCCTCCTTGACCCCGCCCACGCCCTGGGGATCCTGGGACCATGTGGCAAACTGGCCCAGGATCTGAGAGTCCCGCCGCCCCGTTTGATCTGCTCTCTGCGCCGCTCCGCACAACATCCGCAGCACAGGAAGAGGATCTCTAATAAAGCCTCTTCATTTCCTTTTATTTTCATTTCTTTTTCCAATCTCCTTCCTCCTGAAAAAAAAAAAAAAAACAGCGCAGAGCAGGATCAGAAACATTTTGTAAGATCCCATTCTGGACAATTTCATACTGGTTTTAACATGGCTCTGCTGGTTAAACTGCAGTTACGCAGCAGCACTGCCCATTTAAAACCAGTTGAAGTGGTTTAGAGGTTTTGTGGGAAGGCCATTCTGCTTTAATTTGATGAGGTAGATGGGAAACTAGGGAAAGAGTTAGTTCCTGTTTAGACTTCTCAATATCTCCTCTTAGTTTTTTTACTGTTTTTTTTATATAAATCAAAACTATTTACTGTGAACTTTAAAATTTACTGTAATTTCATTTTAAAAGTGAAAACACAATTTTAAATAAAATTTAAATAAATTAAAAACTATAATAAATTACAATAATATTTTATTAATTTAATAAACAAGAAATATGGTGATTTAAATTGTAACTTTGATTTATTAATTTACAAATTTTTATTTAAATTTTTTTTAAAAATCAGAAAAATATGTACTGATGAATCGTGCTCAATATAATACAGTAATGTTTTACTTTATAGGATCATCTTTATTCCTAACAAAAAAATGTTTATTTGTATTATTTTATGAATTTTACATCTTGATTTTTCGCTTTTGCTTGACATCACAAATCCCTTTTCCATCCACCTGTCTCCATCCTGAAATGTAACACCCACTTTTCACCATCCAATCAATTCCTATTGTACTAAATCAAGTCCCGCCCTACACAGATACACAAATATTGTCCATTAATCATTTTTAATTAATTTTATTTTTTGATAAATACAATAAAACCTATGAGAATGCCATGAATTTAATATTTTATAGCCTGACACTTTTTCTGAATAATTTTCCTCTGATGATGTGGCAAAATATGCAATGAAGATGTATGCAGTGAAGATGTAATTTGATGTCATTACACTATAGCCGATAGTGATTTTATTTTAGTTTAGTTTAGTTTATTTTTTATCATTATTTTTATTTATTTTTATTGTTTTATTATTTTTTTAGTTTATTTATTTACTTATTTATTTTTTTATTTACTTTTTTGTAATGTGTTTTCGCTATTTCTTTAAACAATATTCAACATTATAGTGCAGCTAATTCATTTCATAGAGGTCAGATAATTTTTTCCTCATTGAATATCCTTTATTTTGTCTGAAATATGTCAGGTTGCATGAGTAAAATGCATTTCATGTATTTATTTTATTTTATTTTATTTTATTTATTATTGTTATTTTACTTTTTTATTTTTCATTTTATTTATTTTTATTTCGTTATTTTATTTTTTATTTTATTGTATTTTTATTTTTATTTTTTATTGTTATTGTATTTTTATTTTTTATTATTTTACTTTTTATTTATTTTTATTGTTTTATTATTATTTTTAATTTATTTATTTACTTATTTTTTTATTTACTTTTTTCTAATGTGTTTTCGCTATTTCTTTACACAATATTCAACATTATAGTGCAGCTAATTCATTTCATAGAGGTCAGATAATTTTTTCCTCATTGAATATCCTTTTTTTTTTTAAAGTTTAATTCTGAAATACGTCAGGTTGCATGAGTAAAATGCGTTTCATGTTGACATCATGTGACCTGAGCTGTACCGTATGTTTGTGTGAATGTACAAGGCCTCACCTTCACCGGATCAGTCAATACTGAATCTGTCGGGGTGTAGATCCATGCGCGGGGTGCACTGATACACTCCTCAATGCAACTGGCAGCGGCAGCCTAGAAATATTGATCAGTGTCCCATAATGCATGAGCAGACCGGGTGAGGCAGAGCCGGAGAGTGGATAGGAGGGTGTTGCCATTGATTGCAACATGGCTCTTGACAGGAGCCTCTTTGTTCCTTTGAAGACTGTAACTGAGAGCGCTAATCGCTCCTTGACGAACGGTTTGTCTGATGCTTTATAGACACAAATGAACTGACCGACTGCTGAGATGTTTAGGGGCGACTGTGCTGGATGTGAGAGGACAATGGTTGACTGTTTCGCTGTCATCAACGGCCTTTGACATTAGCAGCCCAAGGGCAAATGCTTAAGAGGAAGTAGCACTTTCTCCACTTTCTTTTTCTAAACCTGTCTCTCCACCTGCGTCTTTGCCTGAGTGTGGTCAGCGCTTTTTCCTGTCACAGCATCTGTTGGGCGAGTTTCTGATGTGCTTGTGGACGCCCAGTGGTGAGGACACATGGAAACACACTATGGTGGCCTCCTCGGTTCCCACAAACCCCAGATCAGTCTTAAAGCCGGCACATGTGCTACTCCGTCAAGGATGTCACACGCTTTAGTGAGGTAATCCACATCCCAGCTACATGGAAAATAATCTTTGGTACGAACAGAATGACTCCAGATTGTTAAATTGCCCCTATTAGGCAATTTTAAAGGTTCCTAATTTTGTTTTGGAGTCTCCTACAATAGATTTACATGCATCAAAGGTCAAAAAACACTTGAATTTTCTCATAATATACACTATAATATCGCCTCATTTCTCAAAGAGTCTGAAACAGTTCGTTCGAAGATTCAGTCTCTCTAAATCCCGCCTCTCTGCTCAGGTCAGATGGCCCAGTCTGTTGTGATTGGTCAACCGCTTACAGCGCATGTCGGAAACTAAACGCTCATTACCATATCCATATACCATTACCGTAAAAATACTTGTTAAGAATGTGATTTTTTGCATTGCTGTGTCTCATTGCTAATACAGTGCTTCCCACAGAAGATAAATTTGGGGCATTTGGTGAAACAGTATTTTTTCCAACACAAAATATGTGCAAACGTATATTTATCATAAAAAAAAGTGTATATTAATTTCTTTATCATGCTGAACACGTAGCCTAGCAAGTAGTGCACATGCTCCAACATGTTGCGCAGTAGTTTCTGAGTCACTTCTCCTCTGTCCTGTCTGATTAAAGTGTGTACACTAGTAAGAATGCGTCTGTCACATTTGGCCTACTCCATTTGATTACTTTTGCTGCAGTTAAGCAGTGACGGTGATGGTGAACGACGTTTCAGAAGCATGCGGTTGGTCGAAATGCATGCGGCCGCCTTCATGCCACTCTTTTCCATCATTGCAGCCTCAAAACTGTGAGACCGCAACAGGGAATGCCAATATAATGGTCGATACTGGCACGGTACAGCACATGGTCAGAGCCGCTTTGCCAAACCACAGAAACCCTCCTAGACTTTGATAATGGACCATCCGTAGCACCACCAGGCCCAATGGGATCCGTCCCCAACATACTTCTGCGATGTGGTTAACGACTTGGAGATGCAAAGTGTGTCGTGCGCCATCGTTTCGGAGCTTTCCATGTGTCTGTTGCTAATTTATTTATCTGTGGATTTTTACTCCCATTTGCTTGAATGTTCTTCTGGCTAATTTGGTAGGCCCTCATCCGCATAATTGTTTGAGTGGAGGTGAGAGTGATAAACAGAGCTTCTGGAGGAGGGCTGGAAATGACTTTTGTCCCAGGACTTTCTGAGTTATTAATTGATTTTGTGGGTGACTAATGACTTTTTTATTGAGCAGTTTCGTCACGCTCCTGGAGGGAGAAAAGCTGAACTGACCGCACTAAACTCTATAGCCTAGATATGGAGGTGGGCTTTCTTAAGAGAGCGTTCGTTACTGTCCAGCACACGCTGCATGGAGAAACTCCACAGGAACTCATGGACATTGACCAAAAAGTGAGAAAGGATTTTGTTTTATTTGTAGTGACTAAAAAGTTTGTTTGATGGAGCATTTAAAAGGCACATTGTTCATCTAAAGGACGGTTTGCAACATTGTGACAATTATATAAATATATATGTATATACAGTATATATTCGGCATGTATATTGTATTGCAGGTAAATTTAGGTAAGAAATAAATATATGTATATAATAATGCGTATAGTAATATACATTAATATAATATACATAATATACAATAATATATAGTATATAAAAATGTGTATATATATATATATATATTTACATACTATATATATATGCGTGTGTGTGTGTGTGTGTGTGTGTGTGTGTGTATATATATATATATATATATAGTATTGCAGGTATATTTAGATAAGAAATAAATATATGTATATAATGTGTATAATAATATACATTACTATAATGTACATAATATACAATTATATATATATATATATATTGCAGGTAAATTCTGGTAATATATATATATATATATATATATATATATATAGAATTTACCTGTAATACTATATATATATATATATATATTTTTTTTTTCCCTCCTGTGTATATATGTGTGTGTATATATATATATATATATATAGTATTGCAGGTATATTTAGATAAGAAATAAATATATGTATATAATGTGTATAATAATATACATTACTATAATGTACATAATATACAATTATATATTGCAGGTAAATTCTGGTAATATATATATATATATATATATATATATATATATATATATAGAATTTACCTGTAATACTATATATATATATATATATATATATATATATATTTTTTTTTTTTTTTTTTTTTATTTTTTCCCTCCGGTATATATATTGTAAATTGCAATACAGTATATATGCCGAATATATATATATATATATATATATGTAAGAAATATATAAGACATTTATAATGTTACAGAAGATTTCTATATCAAATAAAAACTCTTCTTTTGAACTTTCTAATAATCAAAGAATTTTTCATCAGCAAATCAGCATATCAGAATGATTTTTTGAAGGATCATGTGACACTGAAGACTAGAGTTTTTTATCATTTCTTTTAGTTGATGTTTTGATGCATCAATCCATCCCAAAATTTCACAGTTTAAAGTTAGCCACTGATCCTCATGCATGCAAAGTTTAGTGAAAGTCCTGCATATGCATCAAACTCAAATGTTTTATAGTATCATTGAATCAGTTTAACAGCAGCATCACTTTTGCTCTGTGACGTGTGTTTGTAAGTGCTGTTCTGTGTCAGTGTTTGAGTGCTGCTGGTGGACAAAGAGAGGCCAGTGAGTGTGTTTGAGCTCTGAGTCACTGTCTAAAGAGCCCATCTGCCTCCGCTGACCACAACTCATCCAGCATTAACCACCAGCGCTGGCCAGGCCAACAGTCTGCTCAAACAAAGCTGTTTTGTTTGCCACTGTGGCTCTGCGGTCCACGCTACATAATCACAGGCTCGCCACAACAACAACGACACAGTTATCTGTCTTTGAGCTCACAATTTGTTGGTGAATCTCGGCACTCGGATTCAAAATACTGTTTCAGTGAGTAAACAAGGAAATGTCTGCAGTAAAACATGATGGATGGACAAGGAAACGTGTGAGAGTGATGAATGGAGGCGTTTTGAATCTGAATCAGTGGGGTTTAATTAGAGACTGTTGCGTTGAACAATAGTGGTTTTTAACTTGTGTCGGCATGATTCATTTAGAGACAGATGTCACATCACTAAACGCATTTCTCTGCCGTGAGTAAGAGTGTTCAGATGCTGGATCATATCACAGCGTTGCATCAGTGCATCATTTTTTTTTCAGTTTCTACTTAAGGTTTTAAAGTGCCAAATTAGTTCCAATACTTCACTTTCGGCCACTTTCTTACTCATAATGTTATCAGCCTATCGTCATGATGATGATGATGATGACGGAGAAGAAGATGCAGCATGAGAATCTTATTAGATCCACCATAAACACTTCATGAGATCTATCTATCTATCTATCTATCTATCTATCTATCTATCTATCTATCTATCAGTTTTAAAAATTATAATTCATGATATATTATTTTAAAGTGTTTCTTGTTCTTTTTATTATCATTATTTGTTCTCCTGTAGTCAGTTTTAATAAGCATATTTCCATTTATCTTCAGGCTGTAATGGGATGGCGAACAGTCTTTGAGTGTCCGTCTCTGTTATCAAACTCCTGCTTCTCATTTCCTCGTGTATCTCCGGCTCTCAGTCCTGCCACATCCTCACGATCACTGGTTACGCTCTGTTTCTTTAGACTCTGCTGGAAGAAGATCTAGTCCAAAGCGTTCCTCCAGTTAATTCAGTTTTCCTGCATATTTACTTAAACAATGTCTTGTAAATGTTGTTATATTTGCCTCTCATTGAGCATAAAGCAGTTGGCTAGAGACGAAACGTCTAGTCTGTAGATTGGATTGAATTCAAGGTTAATAACGTCGCATTTGAAAATCATTGAATGGCACGTTTCTCAGATATTGAAACATTAAGTCAGCGTGTGCATGTGAAATCTATTTTTTTGAGTAGTTTTACAGGAAACCTCAGAATTATAAACATCAATATTGCTGGGATGTACATGTATTACTGGAACCTCTTAATCAAGGTAATTTTAGGGAAAATTAAATTAATCTAATTTTCTCTGTTGTTTCGTGGTAAATATAATCACCAATGACCAGTATTATTTCGAAATCTCTTTTCGTGCTGATTCCAAATGAATATATTTATCGCTTCTCTGTAGATTTATATATGACAGAAACTTTAGTGTTTCATTTCAAATGTATTTAAGATAGATGACCTGCAGCGACTGAGACTTTTTGTTTGCGTGACCGATTTTCAGCTATAGAAGTTCCTATAAAACGTTGACGCCACTGAAAGTCAGTGTATAACTTGCGCTGACATTTGTGTGCAATAGTGTGTGTTTTTCATCTTCAGCTCCACTATGTCTACTCATCCATTCAAACTGCACTAAATAGCGCCCGAGGCAGATCTTTAGTCGTCTCTCAGCCCCCTCCCACACACAGCGCTCCGGGCCAAACCGGGCCGAAAAACACACACCTATACATCAGACTCTTACAGGACACTCAAACCACCAGATGTAGCTGGATTGTGGCGGTATTAACAGCCTCAGAAGAGGTTCAAGGTGAAGTTTGAAGCCTCTTCCAGTGATCTAGAGTGAGGTTCAATCAGCTAATTTCTGTTGAAACCTGGAGTCTAATCTAGGAAATGTATACACTGACAACACAAACCTGTGCTTTAGAGTCAAAAGACAAATTCAGTCCTCTCCTAGCGCTTTCGTTCTTTCTTCTCTGCGTCCTGCCGCCACACCCTCGTCCCGTGTGTCAGAAAATCAATCAGCAAGTTTCAGAGGAAGTGCTTGTCGGGCTTCTGAATAATTCACTTCAGCTCGTGACGCTCCAGCCTGAGCCGAAGTACTGATACTGCTCACTTGCCATGCAAAACTCACCTCTATGATGATATGCTGTTCTGGCTGGTTGCTAGGTTGTTGCTATGGTGTTGTGGGTGGATGCTAGGTGGTTGCTAGAGTGTTCTGGCTGGTTTCTAGGTGGTTGCTAGCTAGGGTGATCTGGGTGGATGCTAGGTTGTTGCAAGGGTTTTCTGGATGGTTTCTAGATAGTTGCTTGAGTGTTCTGGCTGGTTGTTTGGTGGTTGCTAGGGTGTTCTGGGTGGTTGCTAGGTGGTTACTTGGGTATTCTGGCTGGTTTCTAGGTGGTTGCTAAGGTGTTGTGGGTGGATGCTAGGTGGTTGCTTGGATATTCTGGCTGTTTTCTACGTGGTTGCTAGCTAAAGGTTTCTGGGTGGATTTTAGGTGGTTACAAGGGTGTTCTGGCTGGTTGCTAGGTTGTTGCTAAGGTGTTCTGGATGGTTTCTAGATAGTTGCTAGAGTGTTCTGGCTGGTTGCTAGGGTGTTCTGGGTGGTTTCCAGGTGGTTACTAGGGTGTTCTGGTTGGTTGCTAAGTTGTTGCTAAGGTGTTCTGGATGGTTTCTAGATAGTTGCTAGAGCGTTCTGACTGGTTGCTAGGTGGTTGATAGAGTGTTCTGGGTGGATGTTAGGTTGTTGCTAGGGTTTTTTGGATGGTTTCTAGATAGTTGCTAGAGCGTTCTGGCTGGTTGTTAGGTGGTTGCTAGGGTGTTCTAGGTGGATGCTAGGTTGTTGCTAGGGTTTTCTGGATGGTTTCTAGATAGTTGCTTGAGTGTTCTGGCTGGTTGTTAGGTGGTTGCTAGGGTGTTCTAGGTGGATGCTAGGTGATTGCTTGGGTATTCTGGCTGGTTTCTGGGTGGTTGCTATGGTGTTCTGTGCGGAAGTTAGGTGGTTACTAGGGTGTTCTGGGTGGATGCTAGGCGGTTGCTAAGGTGTGGGTGGATGCTAGGTGGTTGCTTGGGGAATCTGGCTGGTTTCTACGTGGTTACTAGGGTGTTCTGGCTGGTTGCTAGGTTGTTGCCAAGGTGTTGTGGGTGGTTTCTAGGTGGTTACTAGGGTGTTCTGGGTGGATGCTAGGCGGCTGCTAAGGTGTTGTGGGTGGACTCTAGGTAGTTGTTAGGGTGTTCTGGCTGGTTGCTAGGTTGTTGCCAAGGTGTTGTGGGTGGTTTCTAGGTGGTTACTAGGGTGTTCTGGGTGGATGCTAGGCGGCTGCTAAGGTGTTGTGGGTGGACTCTAGGTAGTTGTTAGGGTGTTCTGGCTGGTTGCTAGGTTGTTGCCAAGGTGTTCTGGATGGTTTCTAGGTTGTTGATAGAGTGTTCTGGGTGGATGCTAGGTTGTTGCAAGGGTTTTGGATGGTTTCTAGATAGTTGCTAGAGCATTCTGACTGGTTGCTAGGTGGTTGATAGGGTGTTCTGGGTGGATGCTAGGTTGTTGCTAGGGTTTTGGATGGTTTCTAGATAGTTGCTAGAGCGTTCTGACTGGTTGCTAGGTGGTTGATAGGGTGTTCTGGGTGGATGCTAGGTTGTTGCTAGGGTTTTGGATGGTTTCTAGATAGTTGCTAGAGCGTTCTGGCTGGTTGCTAGGTGGTTGATAGGGTGTTCTGGGTGGATGCTAGGTTGTTGCTAGGGTTTTGGATGGTTTCTAGATAGTTGCTAGAGCGTTCTGGCTGGTTGCTAGGTAGTTGCTAGGGTGTTCTAGTTGGTTGCTAGGTTGTTGCTAAGGTGTTCTGGGTGGTTGCTAGGGTGTTTTGGGTGTGTGTGTTGAATTCTCTATTAGTGTGCCAAGTTGCAATATGACTTGCAACTGTAAACTGCTGTAAACTGCTGTAATCCATTGTAAATGTTTAGTTCAGCAGTGGTTTTCAAATAAGCCACTTCTCAAATAAGCCACATGATTTATGAAGTATTATTCATGCACATAGCATGAACATTTAGAGTTTATTTTATACATAAAATATTTTAAATTGCAAGTAATGTCACAGTTTGCTGCATTAATATAGGATTCATCTGACAGTCACAGGTGTGCATATTGGCTTCATCAGATTTGAACTGATCTGTTTTAAATATACTGCTTTATTTCAGTTAGTTGTTTGATGTTGATATAGTTGATTGTGAACTGTGTGTGTGTGTGTGTGTGTGTGTGTGTGTGTGTGTAGCAGCAGTCGGATCTCTCATTACAGTATACGAGGCCTTTGGGAGCCGTGATGGAGGTAGATTGAAACTCACAGCGGGACCGTTATGTGCTGTTGTTTCCTCTTAAGGGCAGGACGGCCCCTCTGTGAGCTCCTATAGCACTTTATCTTAAAGCTACACTGCAAATATAAGGCAGGTGTTCACTGGCAGAGAGTCAACTCAGTAGTGCACATGGACCAGACTAGAGGACCATGGGAAAAGCAGCGCCTTAAGACTGCAGTGACGTCAGGATGAGCGTCTCTCCATACGGGAGCGCCCTGATCGGCAGCAATGTCAATACAGCTGGATGAAGCGAGTGTGTGTGTGTGTGTGTGTGTGTGTGTGTGTGTGTGTGTGGCCTTATTTCTGGACATCTGTGCCTGTCCGGTCCACATCCTCACACAGATATAGTGTTGTGTAAGTGCACCAGAATGTTAAAGACTCCGTGTGTTTGAGTTTGGTGCCTTCCAGCTCTGATCCATTCCTCTGTTGCCTTTCAAGGTAACACCCTGATCGTCATGGACACTTGTAGGTAAAACACACTACATAGGCAACGACTCTACACTTCACAGAAATAGCAATCACATGACCAATCGGAATTGACTCCAACAGAGTTTGACTTCAGCATATTATATTCTAAAAATGTGATAATCTAACTCTAATAAATAAGTTTTATAACTACTAATAAAATATATATATATATGTATGTGAGTGAGTTTGTGTGTGTGTGTGTGTGTGTGTGCGCACGTGTGTGAGGGCAGAGTGCTTTGCTCTGTCACTTGGCTCTGCTGCTAAACGATATGTCAGAAAATCAATTAATTACTTTTAAGCAGCAGTTAACGGCATCCACACAATACAGCCGCATGAATTATTAAAGAGGACGAAAGCTGAGTTATTTTCCCTTAACTAACCTCCGTACAGTACAGAAGACAAACGAGAGACAGAATGAATGAAAAGAGGTTATAAAGACATGCAGAGAGACCGACGACGAAAGAGGAAACTGACTGATACATTTGTAGAATGCAGAACATTCTAATGTTGCTATGCAGTTGCTAAGGTGGAATCTAGAATGTTTCTGATTGCCTTGTTGATTCTAGAAATTTAAATCTCTCAATATGAACTCGAATATTCCTCATCAGATAATCTGAGCTGCTCCACACTGATTTTACAGCTCTTACTGGATGTCAACTAGTGACTCGTTAACGTTTTTATTTTTCCAAAGCAATTTTATTCACTTAGTGAATAATGTCATATAAATCTATATTATTATATCCTATTAATATGGTTTATATCTTGAAATAAATTTTCATAAATTTTTGCTTCTAGTGAACCCATTTTTGTTTGTTTTTACAGTGAATTTACTTGCATGATCTTCAGTCTTTCACTCGTCGTGGGTTTGGTCAGTAGTTTTGGCAGCATTGATTGTCGGGCCTCAGGAAGCGATTATTGATCCTGTGTGCCCAGCAGTGCTGGCCCCAGGGTGGCCCGTCTCTGGGGGCCCGTAGGGGACAGACTGCCTCCGGGCAGTGGGGAAAACGACATCTAAATCTGTGCCGTCTCCCGTTAGTGTGCAGGCGAGAATTCAAAAGGCAAGACTGTATATTTTGAGAGTTCGCTAGACAACTGTGTGGTTTGCGAAGCCGTTGTGCCTTTCCACATCCATCTGTGTGGTGTCGGCGGTGACAGGACCTGTCATACACACCCCAGTCATGATGTTACGACCCTCACGACTTACTGTGGCTTACCAACCTTTTCCTGCAACCCACCCAGACAGCCAAAGTCCTCCGAACTCTTTGAAACTCGAGCTGTGGTCTGAATTGAGTCTTTGCCAGTGTACGTTTGAAATCTCTGATGCCAGCTTTCATTCGAGACCAAAATAGACACGGGCAGCATTCAGCAAACACTACAGATCTGCCATCTTCCTCACTCACTACATAGGCAGCATTCTACACTCTAAAAGTGCTGGGTTAAAAACAACCCAAGTTGGGTTAAAAATGGACAAACCCAGCGGTTGGGTTAAATGTTTGCCCAACCTGCTGGGTAGTTTTATTTAACCCAACTACTGTTTAAAAATTACTGTATTGCTTGCTTAAAATGAACCCAAAATATGAAAAATGAACCCAAAATACTTTTATTAATAAGTTTAATGAATAATAATTAAACAATAAACATGAATTAAATTGCTTATTAATAAATGTTCATCTTTTGATTATTATTGTTGCCTCTAGTAATTATGTGTCTGATTTTTAATTTCCAACATATTTTGGGTTCATTTTAAGTCAGCCATACAGTCATTTTTAAACAATAGTTGAGTTAAATAAAACTGCCCAGCACGTTAGGTCAAACATTTAACCCAACCGCTGGGTTTTTCCATTTTCAACCCAACTTGGGTTGTTTTCAACCCTTGTTTAAGTCAAATATGGACAAACCCAACCATTGGGTTAAAAATGTAATTTAAAAGTTTAACCCAACGGCTGGGTTTGTCCATATTTGACCCACATTTGGGTTGAAACAACCCAGCATTTTTTAGAGTGTAACTGACACCAAGGTCATGGGTTCAAAACTGGTAAAATGTATACTTTGAATGGAATGCAAGTCACTTTGGTTTAAAGCATCAGCCAATTACATTTATGCATTTTATCAGTTCATGCATTCACTGGGAATCAAACACATGACTTTGGCGTTGTGCGTAAATGTATCAATGTAAATATAACTTTATGTGTGACTGATTTGAAACTAATAATCCTAAGATACATAGCACAAATACTGGAGAAATAGTCAATATTTAATTGGCTACAATTCAAAAGTTTGGGGTTGGTACAAGTTGGGTTGAAAATGGACAAAGCCAGTGGTTTGGTTAAATGTTTGACCAACCTGCTGGGCAGTTTTATTTAACTAAACTATTGTTTAAAAATTACTGTATTGATGCTTAAAATGAACCCAAAATAGGTTGGAAATTAAAAATCAGACACATAATTACTAGAGGCAACAATAATAATCAAAAGGTGAACATTTATTAATAAGCAGTTTAATAAATGTTTAATTATTATTCATTAAACTTATTAATAAATGTTCATTTATTAAACATATTAAAAAATGTTAATTTCCAACATATTTTGGGTTCATTTTAAGCATCAATAGAGTAATTTTTAAACAATAGTTGAGTTAAATAAAACTACCCAGCAGGTTGGTCAAACATTTAACCCAACCGCTGGGTCAAAACAACCCTATAACTGGGTTTGTCCATTTTCATCTTGGGTTGCAGCATTTTTTAGAGTGTAAGATCTTTAAAATGTTTTGAAAGAAGTCTCTTCTGCTGTCCAAGGCTTCATTTATTTGATCAAAAATACAGTAAAATTTTGAAATATTATTACAATTAGGACCTTTAGGATTTTTTGCAAGTGACGTTATTTTATTTTCAATTACGCACATTGGTATTAGACATGGTATTAGATGTACACTAGCGTTCACAAGTGACGTCCTTATGTTTTTCTGCTCATTGAGGCTGCTTTTATTTGATCGAAACTACAGTAAAATTGTGAAATATTATTACAATTTAAAATAACTGTTTTCTATGTGAATATATAGTAAACTGTAATTTATATCCAGTGATCAAAGCTGAATTTTCAGCATCATTACTCCAGTCTTCAGTGTCACATGATCCTTCAGAAATCATTCTAATATGATGATTTGCTGCTCAAGAAGCATTTATGATTATTATCAATGTTGAAAACAGTTGTGCTGCTTCATATTTTTTTCAGGATTCATTGATTAATAGAAAATTAAGCATTTATTTGAAATACAAATCTTTTGTAACATTATAAAAGTCTTTACTGTCACTTCTGATCATTGCATCCTTATATGAATAAATGTATTAATCTCTTAAAAAGAAAAAATCTTACTGACCCCAATCTTGTGAACTGTAGTGTGTCACAGCAAAACTTTTCAACTCAAGAATGTTCAAAAATGTAAGTCATTTTTAAGGAATTAAGCTCTTCTTCGCATGCTTCACCTCCTCTCATGCGTGATTTCACCATTTTCACTGCATCAAGAGTAAAATAAAGATGGAGAAGGCAAGAGAGGGGGAAAAATCAGTGGCTAAATGAAATGAGCAGGTTAGAAGTGCCCCGGGGCAGAGAGACGGGCCTGTCTCCTGAGGCCATGCTTTCTGATGGGATATATTAGTTATGACTGCATGTCAACTTTTCCTCCGTCGCCTCTTCTCTTAATCTGTGTTTTGTGTGATACGGAGCGGGGCGGTGGGAGACGGGAGAGTATAAAGGCTGCGAGGTGAATTAGGGAGTCCGTATTTCTCAGGATTGAATCAGAACAGGTGAAAATGAATTCAGGTCCCTTCAAAGCGTCCGGACCGATCTCATGGGCCATGTACTTCATGAGGAAGGGCCGGAGCGGCAGCGCACTCTTTGGTAAAGACTAAATTCTTCTAGTTTATGTCACACTTTCGTTCTTCGTGAATCACATCATCCATGGTCTTTTTTCCTTTTCTGCTCGTCGTCTTCAGTTTCTCTTGTTTTTATCTTTCCCTCGCTGTAGAATGTGAAAGAGGAACTGTTGAAATAGGGAACAACAACTTCATGTTCCTTCATTACGTGTGTGTGTGTGTGTGTGTGTGTGTGTGTGTGTGTGTGAACCATCAGTCCTTCAAATCAGGAATTTGTTTTTCAGAAGAATATTTCAAAATTCTGTCATTTGCTTACGGTATGTTATTATTAGTGTTGATAGTAACAATATGCTGACGGTCTGATATGGCGTTTGGCGTGTATATAAGGTCAAATTATAATAACTGTATTCATTTCAGAGGGATGGAAACTCTTTATACTGTTTGCTGTGCTTGTAAAGAAGTATATTTCATTCGGCGTGTGCTTCCTCCGTGGCTCGACCGAACATGATCAGATATTTGTAAGCCTGCAGCGCTTGTCAATATATTTTATAGCCGACTACAAGCGCTATTGATCGCTCAACTTTCAGAGATCAGATTACTCTAAATCAGTAAAACACAAGACCGAGATCCTGCGCGTCCGAGACCCGCGGTGCCTTTGTGCTGGAAAATCATTCATGATTGGCGTGTATGTTATATTATTTTCCCTGAAATTGATCTTTGCTCTCAGATTCTGCTGTTATCTATGCTTTATTTGGTTGCTTTGAGCCCAAATTATTAATCATATTCATATCACTCTAAAAGGTGCTGGGTTAAAAACAACACAAGTTGGGTTGAAAATGGACAAAACCAGAGAATGGGTTGTTTTAACCCAGCGGTTGGGTTAAATGTTTGCCCAACCTGCTGGTTAGTTTTATTTAACTCAACTATTTTTTAAAAATGACTTCATTTTTCTTGCTTAAAATGAACCCAAAGTATGTTGGAAATTAACATTTATTAATATGTTTAATAAATGAACATTTATTAATAAGTTTAATGAATAATAATCAAACAATAAATATTAAATTGCTTATTAATAAATGTTCACCTTTTGATTATTATTGTTTCCTCTAGTAATTATGTGTCTGATTTTTAATTTCCAACCTATTTTGGGTTCATTTTAAGCCAGACATATAGTCATTTTTAAACAATAGTTGGGTTTAAACAACCCAATCGCTGGGTTTGTCCATTTTCAACCCAACTTGGGTTGTTTTTTAACCCAGCATTGTGTACAGTTAGTTTTAAATTAGTTCAAGTAGATCATGCAAATTTTAAATAGGGATCAAATATCATGTCTTTTAATTGTTTATAAGCTTTATTTAGGCACTTTTAATATTTAATATTACTATTTATAATAATAATATAATTAATAATTATAATATTTATAATAGTATATATTATATAATATATATATTATAAATAATAATTAGTTTTAATATTATTATAATTAATAATATTTTATTCTTAGTATTTTAGCACAATATTTTTACCCAATAAACACAGTTACAAACATGATTATTTATACACTTTAAAAAATGCTGGGTTAAAAACAACCCAAGTTGGGTTGAAAATGGACAAACCCAGTGGTTGGGTTGTTTTAACCCAGCAGTTGGGTTAAATGTTTTAACCCAACGTGCTGGGTAGTTTTATTTAACCTAACTATTGTTTAAAAATGACTGTATGGCTGACTTAAAATGAACCCAAAATAGGTTGGAAATTAAAAATCAGACACATAATTACTAGAGGAAACAGTAATAATCAAAAGGTGAACATTTATTAATAAGCAATTTAATAAATGTTTATTATTTAGTATACTTATTAATAAATGTTCATTTCCAACATATTTTGGGTTCATTTTAAGCAAGCAATACAGTAATTTTTAAACAATAGTTGGGTTAAATAAAACTGCCCAGGAAGTTGAGCAAACATTTAACCCAACCGCTGGGTTAAAACAACCCATTCTCTGGGTTAAAACAAAACAATTGCTGGGTTTGTCCATATTTAACCCAACTTGGGTTATTTTTAACCCAGCATTTTTCAGAGTGTAGTTTGAAAAGATTAATTAAAAAGGACAATGAATGTTTATATATATATATAAACATCTTTCTTATCCTTGTCCTTTCTGGCTTCACTAGAAATCAGAAACGTAAATGTTGACATTTAAACTCAGACGTGAAGTCAGATAAACTGCAGGGTAAAAATAAAAAGTCTGACTGAAGTTCCTCATGTGATGAACAGGACGATCAGAACGCTACAGACGCTGCGTTTTCATTATAATTGTGACTGACATCAGTATTTGCAATTTTGTTTTATATTTCATGCTCAGCACAAACAACAATGAAGATGAGACATCTCATAAAGCAGCTCTTTACATTTTTACAAATTAATCACGACCAGAAGAGAACAAGAACTTTTAGTTCCTGGTGTTATTGTTGTGAATGACTCTTGATCTAGATTAGGTATGACTGATAAAACTCCATCTTGGGAATCTGCAGCATTTGCAGATTTTCAGTCCTCAGCCAAATGAATCTCGAAAGCACAGTTTAATTATGCAGATGATGCTCTTCTATTTAAATTTAGCGTGTGGACAGGCAAAGGTGATGATTTGTTCTGGATTTGGCCTCAAACATGATTCTAAAGAATGCAGTGTTGACACCTTAAAACACGCCGTCAGGCTATTATTATATCACCATGCATGTGGTAAATAAAAAACAAAAGCATAACTAAAAAAATCATTTCAGTACCTGTGCTTCCTCTAAAGAAGTGGCAGTGTTTTGTCAGCTGTTTAGAATTCACATTCTATTCGATTTACTGAAAGATGACAAAACATTTCTGTGATCCATGAATTTCCACATGCATTTAGTAAATGGCCAGATCGTCTGCTGCCCCCTGTTGGCTGCGTTTGACAAAACACAGATTAGATAATTACAGTTTTCATCAGGTCTTCATTTCTTTTTGTCTTAGAAATAATACTGAACAGTAGTTAGACGTTTGACTATTTTGATTGTTTTGAATATTTCTTACTCTGACTATTCGGACTGAATTTATTTGTCATCTAATTTATTTGACGTTGCTATAATGAACATGTCTTTTTCTGCTTGTTCTGCTGATATCATGTTCCTTCTGATAAAAGTCTGCTAGTCTGCTGTTTTCATGCATAATAATCTGTGTCCCTTATATTGTTTTTAAGAAGTGTTTATAATATAATATAAGCTATTTTTGTTGTAATTTACCCTGTATTTCACCCGATATTCAGTGCCATTTAATAAGTAACTTAAATCCAAACAATTCAACAGTGAATCAACGAGAGCGCGCGTCGAAGCACGCGCGAGGAATTCCATTGACGGCTCAGATCCATTTTTTCCCCCGGTTCGGACGGTCTTCTGATTAGTCTAGCCCTTCGAGGTCTGTCATCACTGGCCAATGAGAGCGTTCGAGGAGGAGGCATATGCAAATGAGCTCCCCAGGCTGGCGTTCCTGCGCTGCCCATTGCCAGTAAAAGCGCGTCGCTGCTGGGAGATTCATTCACAACGCATCATCATTCCCACCGCGAGCTGGATTCAGGAAGAATACTTTCTCTCAGCAGCTTACAGTTGTATACAACACTTTTTAGATAGTTTAAGACCGCGAATGCGTTGGCGTCAGGTGCGCGGTCTGTAAGG
This sequence comes from Mylopharyngodon piceus, assembly GCA_039654765.1. NCBI lineage: Eukaryota > Metazoa > Chordata > Actinopteri > Cypriniformes > Xenocyprididae > Mylopharyngodon > Mylopharyngodon piceus. Next base: position 19,754,164 of record CM077440.1, on the reverse strand, counting down.
TGCGCAACTTTCTGAAGGATACGCGAGTGCCAAATCATCCTCTGTGATGACTCCTGCTGAAAGAGGAACATCTACATAAACTGAATAGAGTTCAGTTCAATCTGAACGACAGGTTTTCCACCTTACAACGGATAGTAAGACGCGCGAACTTTCCGTGTCGCCCTTGAGCTCGTATCCTTGACTCGCGCGCGCGTCAGAATCAGCTGCTCGTCTGGGATCCCTGGATCCTGATCCTGACTGAGACGGTGTTCAAAAGATACCAAATGGTTTTTCTTTGGGACGCCAAATACGGTAAGAGCGTTTCTTAGCTCTGAACACATGCGTAGCGGCGGTTTCACGAGTCTATTTTTACGCGTCATGTTTCATAATATCTGAATGTTCATAGCTGTTAATAATCACTGAAACCTTAACCTGAAGCATGATGTTAATGTGACATTCTCATAGTCAAAATACTACAGATTCTCTGTCTCTCAACTTCACGTCTTTATTGGCACTGCACAGTTATTGCCAAAGCAGTGTAAAATAATTAAAATCATACAGAATAGCAAAAGGATTAAGCAAGTAGTATTAACAAACAAAATAGCTTTGCATTAAAATTAGAAATGAACAATCAGCAACGTGAACAATAGTGGGCAAGTCTATGAATATAACTAAATATGAGAAAGAAAGAGATGAAAAATAAGACTAAATATTAGAGGCAGAAACAATTTATACACAAAAAAAAAAATTTTTTGTAACTGAAGTACATATTTTCCATGATCAACTTGTTTTAAATTCCTGAATTAAAAGTAATTTTGATATTTTTAGTTCTTATAGTCATGTTAGGTGGTGTTAACTGTCCCAAAGATTGTAAAAAATATCAATATTTCCCCCAAAAGATCATCCGCTGAATCAAAGTCAGTGCGGTGTAACCAAAATACAGGAAAACATTATATTATCATATGAGAAGAAAACCATAAAACAGAGAACCTCCAGTCCGTAGACCCTCATGATTGTGTGTCGATTCTCATTAATTTTTTTAAAAATATTGCATTTTGACCTTTTTATGAAAATGGGCGTTTTATTCAGGTCAAATGGAACCGTTAGAGAATATTTTACTTCGAAAAATATGATTTGAACTATGGTTAGAAAATGTATGAGACCAACATGAATATAAAGATTATATTTTTAAGCGCTTGGCAGATGTGTTTTTAGAACAAAAGAAGAATATCTTTTTTAAAAAATCTAGTTTTCATCCCACATAATGTGCCGTAAGAATGCGTCTTTTGGGATTCTCCTGAGAAGAGGCGTTCTCATTCTTTAGGTCTCATATGTCTGGCCTTATGGCATCCCGCATTTTTGCTGTGTTTTGTGCATTCTGTCTGCAAATGCATCTCTTTTCTACACCTTCTCCCACTCACCATTCAACAAACTCCAGGTTTGTGTTTATGTTGGAGAGAGCGCAGTGGGTCACGTGTTTAGCCGCACTCATGTGGCATTGATTGTGGTCGGCCCGAATGACCGCAGGCCGCGGCGCTGTCTGACGGTTTTAATGCTTTTAACTTCACGGAAGTCAACTGGGGTCACGGCACCAGAAGTTGCTTGGAAAAAGTATTTTTTAAAACATAAAAAACCAAAACTGTGCATTTCTATAGCCATTAGCATAGCTGCATAAAATGAGAAGCTGTTCAGTAGAGTAACAAAAGTGCAAATTACTTAACTGTGGTAAAATCAAGGCCTTACATCTTGTCACTTCATGTGGTTTTTTTTTTTTGGTTTTTTTTTGTCCCAACTCAAAGTCACTCTGCAAGAGTCTTATTTAAGAAACCAATGTTAAAATAAATTGTTAATTTGACTAAAAACAATCATTCTGCCTAGTAATACAATGCCGAGCAATGCAACAACTCATCAATTGTCGTCAGATGTTGCTCATTCAATCTCACTTTAACTCATTTTATAAAAATGCATTTTTGAAACATCTCCGATTTCATTTTTGCAACAGTGATATATTGATATTTTCTTATTGTTGCCATGCATTATAGTGATTTTACTATGGTTAAGTAGTGTTTTGGTCCAACTCAATGTAAAGAAGGCCAAAAATGTCTTTTAATTAAGATGCCAATGTTTAATATATAGCTAATTTTTTTGCCGAGCAATGCAAAAAAGAAACATCTCATATTTACTTTTTGCAAAGCTGATATATTGTAAACGTTTCACATTTATCTTATTGATGAATTGTTCTCTGAGTTTCGTAAAGGTTCAGTCAAATACTGCAGGTCTTATCTATTTAAAACACGAGCCTCTATATACACTAGCTAGTCGTCCAGCCCTTTGACTGTTGAACCTCTTCACTGTGGTAGCAGAAGTGCAGTAATGCCATTTTTGTGGGCTGTATTTTAGATATTTGACATTGCAGCAGCCTCGTGGGAAAACAAGGAACGACTTCTGAAGGTGTTCGTGATATGCGAATCGTGATGACAGAGTAGTTAGCCAACAGAATGACTAGCTTCTGAGAAATGAAGAGGGGTCCCACAGGGCTCTATTCAAGGCCCGATGTGATTTCGTTGATATAGCCCTCCACAGTAATGTAAAAGGCCTAATGCTCATTTATGTTTCAGAACCTGCGCCTGGGCGACGCTTCACGCCTCCCTCGACCACGCTGAGCTCGGGGAAGATGAACGAGGGGTTGCCGCTGGGGGCTCAGGAAAGCAGTGGCGCCGCCCTGGTGGGCAAACTGCGCATGGCTGACCGGAGCATGGTGGAGGTGCTTTCCGACCACCCAGGAGAGCTGGTGCGCACCGACAGCCCAAACTTCCTCTGCTCCGTCCTGCCAACACACTGGCGCTGCAATAAAACCCTGCCCATCGCTTTCAAGGTACTTGAACACCACAGACCGCTGATGTCTGGCACTGACATCTTATGGCTGAATGATATTGGGCAATATGAAGAAGTATGCATGTGTTTCCTTAAGGAGCTATGTAATCATGTTGATTCAATCATTAAATCATATTTTGAATGTGATAAATTTAATTTAGAAGAATATTTTCCAGGTTATGTGACAAAACATTTTTAAAGCCACTAATACATTTGCTCTACCTCAACATTAAAAATATTTCTAATTGATCCTGATGATTTGAATCCTTTTTGTTGTTTTCTCTAAAGTGTGTTAAGTAGACTAAACATACTAAAGTAGACTCAGAGTAATTACATATTCGGTCTACTTATTGTGCTAATTGCTGATATATACTGTATATGGACATTTTGAAATCTTACAATCTTTTTTTAATGCACATCCTTAATTAAGCTAATGATTTAGAGGGAAAAGTCAGTAATTGTTGTTAATCTCTTGTCGTCACGGGTGACTGCAGCATCTTTCATCATCATCTTCCGCATTTGGCAAACGACGGCAAAAATGCGAACCACCCAGTCTTGCCAAAAGCAGAGCCTAGTCCTGCGAGGCATGTGTGCACTCTGAAACAAAGAGCTGAAGAATGCGCTGACATTTACAGTTAATATGCAAATAACCTGCTCATTTAGTTTAGATATGGAGATATTGTACATGTGAATGTGACGCAGGACAGTAAAGAGGATTTGAATGTTGTTTGGGTTTCAGTATCTGCCCGATGTTTTTGCTTAATAATAAAGTCATTAAATATGTTTATTAACAAGATCTATTGTTAAGTATAATAACAATGAAATTGCAGAAAAATGTACATATACATGTCAATAATGTTCAGTTGTACATTAAGTATATACAATGTTTTTTTAAACAAATGAATACTTAATGCATTAAATTGATCAACAGTGACAATAAAAACGTTATAATGGGGGGAAAAAAATTAAAGAAATGCTGTTCTTTTGAACTTTTGTTCTTCAAAGAATCCTGAAGAAAATGTATCTGAGTTTCCGCAAAAACAGTTTTTTAACATTGATAATAATAATAATAATAAGCATTAATTAATTTTAAAACATATTTAAATAGAAAACATCTTATTATTATTTTAATTTTATTAATGCCATTATGGTTGTCGCTGTAACTTCATTATCCATTCTACTTTTCATTGTGGCATAGTGTGATAATTATTGTACATTGTATTTTTGGATTGTTTTTAAAATACAAATGTATCTAACACATCTTGCTCATTCATTGGTTAACAGGTGGTTGCCCTCGGCGATATCCCTGACGGCACGCTGGTCACCGTGATGGCCGGCAACGATGAGAACTATTCTGCCGAACTCCGCAACGCCACGGCTGCCATCAAGAACCAAGTGGCACGGTTCAACGACCTGCGTTTCGTCGGCCGCAGCGGACGAGGTTAGAAAGGAGCATGCATAACATGCATATAATTTACTCTTCAATATGTTTGAGAAAAGGAAACACAGTTGATTTAGCCTCACTGCTGAGCCGTGACAGAGATATTTTAATGCCAGTGTCTGCGGTGCACAGAAGTCTGTGTGTGCGCATGCTTGGTTAATTGCGTAAATGTTCCTATTTATGTTGATATAGTGCTCACACATCAACGCAGGCCATTACCAGTCGCTTCCATTTCCTGTGACAGGCGGCCGGTTCAGTCAAATACTGCAGGTCTTATCTATTTAAAATCACGAGCCTCTATATACACTAGCTAGTCGTCCAGCTCTTTAACTATTGAACCACTTCACTGTGGTAGCGGAGTGCAGTAATGCCATTTTTGTGGGCTGTATTTTAGATATTTGACATTGCAGCAGCCTCGTGGGAAAACAAGGAACAACTTCTGAAGGTATTTGTGATGTGTGAATCGTGATGACAGAGCAGTTAGTCAACAGAATGACTAGCTTCTGGGAAATGAGGAGGGGTCCCACAGGGCTCTATTCAAGGCCCGATGTGATTTCGTTGATATAGCCCTCCACACTAACACTGCTGCCTTTAACCTACATGCCTGGACCTGCGATAAATGTATGAATGCATACACACTCCTTTGTCCTGCTCTCTTTTGTCTGCGTCATCATTTGAACGTGGAATAATAGAGGCAACAAAGTCGATGTTTGCAACAGGTGTGCTTTGAGAGCAGAATGCAAACTGAGTTTGTATACAGAGAAAAGCGTAAATGTTTAGTCGAGGTAGTTAAACAAAACATATTTGTTGGATATTACTGCATGAAAGTCTTGCATTTCAGACATGCACATCCTCGCAGACGGTTGTTTATCCAAGCGACGCTTATGTTTTGTGTGTGTTTGTGAGCGCCGAGAGCAGCTGCACTCTGCTGCGATGGAAGTGATTAGGTTTAGTGCCGGAAAACAGTGCGGGTCGAGAAAAAACAGCAAGAGTGTGTTAAGTAAGGGAGAAATGTAAACTATGCATATCTACACACTCTTGCTACTCTGTATTATTACAGGCGTGTAGATAAGACAACAAAGATTGTATCTGTGTGGCTTTTTATGTCCATCAATTTTTTTGTTTTCGCAGCCTTGTGGGCTGTTGAGTCACTTCGATGTCTTCAGGTACATTTCATACACACATTTTTTAAGTTTCTTGCTTTGTCAGTTGAACTTATCCGTGCACACACACACACACCGTACAGTAACACAGATAAACAAATTATAAACAAATTCCCGCTCCTCACACACACACACACTCGCTTTGTATGGGGACCGTCCCACTGAGAGACACAGTGCACTTCCTCCCTGTTTGGACAGTGAGTCTCTCAGACAGAACGACTCCCGTCCAGACGCTAAACCACTGAACCACAGTGTGTGTGTGTGTGTGTGTGTTAGTGCAGAAGGTTTTGTAATGAATGTGTTAGAGAGGACCAGATGAGTTGTTTTGCATTTATATTTCTTGAGAATTTATATACAAAAACGTACTGTGGCAGTGTCAGATAGTACTATGGAATTATTACCATATTCATATACCTGGGTATTTACATGCCTCAGTAAGGTACTTTACAAAATATCATGGTATTATCATGGTAAATTTTTAAAGATGGTTCATAAAAATGTGATATCGGATACTATGGTATGTTATTTGTTTGACAAGGCCTTCACTAATTTGTATTAGTTATTCAACAGAATAACTAGCTTCTGGGAAATGAGGAGGGGTCCCACAGGGCTCTATTCAAGGCCCGATGTGATTTCGTCGATATATCCCTCCACACTAACACGTTATTTGTTTGATGAGACCTTCAATATTTTTAATGACCATTAGGTTTGAGCAGATGTGTTTTTGGTGTTTATTTTATTCTTTTTATCTCTTTCTCTAATATGAATTTTTTTAAAATTTGTGTCATTATTTCTGATATATATTTTTTCTATCATTATATTTTACTGTAGTGCCATGTTAAAAAAAATCAGGGTAATAATAACATGATGCTGATGATTTACCATACTCATTCACTTGCAAAAAAGTACCACGATACTACCATGTTTTTTGGACAGGTATCATGGTATTCTTGGAGTTCCATAGAAATACCATGGTACATGAATTTTAGTACCATTCAGTATATTTCAAAATACCATGGTACTATCATTATACCGCAAAGTAGTTTTTAAAGGGTTTACTATGGTATTTACATGATTCTTCAAAGAATACCATGCTAATACCATGCTGCATCTCAAAAAACATGGTATAATCATGGTACCAGGTCCAAAAAAAATTATTAATACTGTATTTTAAAACACGATTACCATATTCGTGTGTCATGGTAGTACCATGGTATACTTCAAAGTACCTTGGATTTCCATAGAAATACTGTGGTACATAAATTTTAGTATCATTTAGTATATTTCAAAATACCATGGTATTGCCATCTGATACTATCATTGTAGTTTTTAAAGGGTTTACTTTGGTATTTACATGGTTCTTCAAAGAATACCATGCTGCATCTCAAAAAACATGGTATAATCATGGTACCGGGTCTAAAAAAATTATTAATACTGTATTTTAACACACAATTACCATATTCGTGTGTCATGTTAGTACCATGGTATACTTCACAGTACCTTGGATTTCCATAGAAATACCGTGGTACATAAAGTTTAGTACGTTTTTTTTAAGGCTTTACTGTAGTATTTACATCGTACTTCAGTTCCATACTGCATGTCCAAAAACTTGGTATTTTCATGATACTGTCCAAAAAAAACAGTAATACTGCAATTTACATGGTACTGTAATGCATTTTGAATAATACCATGGTACTTTTTTGTAAACTGAATGTCAATGCGGATTATTAGCGCAGTATTACAGCATTGTCAGTGCGTTTCCCCTGGATGTGCTGTGATGTTTGTGTGTTGTTTATGTCCGTCTGAGATCATCGCAGACAGAAGTGGATCGGTGTTGTCACAGTGACTGCGCTCAGAATAGCACCTGGCGTCGGACTCGAACGCTGATCCTTGGCGCGGCCCGTGTTTGCGTGTGCGTCTGCACATCTGTGCATATGTGTGTGGTCAAACCCGTAGTTTGTCATATTTTGGGGAACAGCTTGGAGTTTTTCCCAGCTCTATTTTTCTAGCGCGTGTGTGTGTAACCGTACCTTGCTTTGGCCGGCGATCTTAGGCCCGTTTAGTGCTGTGTAACTCAAACCTGCTGCTGGCATTCAAACGGACGCCTCCCTGGGGTCCATCTCATCGTCATAGCGATGAGTGACAGGTGAAAGCATCAGGAATTGTGGGTACAGACCCCAGCTCCCATAATCCTCTCAGTGCTCGTAGTCAAACCAGGTTTGTGTAGTTTGGCACATATGCACGTCTCGTCCAATAATGTCAGTCAAAACATGAGAAGCAGCTCATTATGAAACTGCAAGCAAAAATCTTGCATCTCATTATAATTTGAGTGAGTTTGTTGAATCAAGCAGCCCATTGTGTGAATTAGTGAGAGCTAAATGGCAGTTTTCCAAAAAGACTTCTTAAAACACTTTAAAATTGCATTGATAATAATCAGAAATGTTTCTTGAGCACCAAATCATCATATTAGAATGATTTCTGAAGGATCATGTGACACTGAAGACTGGAGTAATGATGCTGAAAATTCAGCTTTGATCACAGGATATAAATTACACTTTACTATATATTCACATAGAAAACAGCTATTTTAAATTGTAATAATATTTCAGAATTTTTACTGTATTTTTGATCAAATAAAAGCAGCCTTGGTGAGCAGAAGATACTTCTTAAAAGATGGTTAGATGGTTTTCTATGGAAAGAGATATGGATAGATATAAAAAAATATATATAAAGTATAAGATATATATAATATAATATAAAATATAAGAAACTATATTTTACATAAAGAAAATTAAGAGTTTTTGCATTTCAGCATTATTATTATGTTTTTACCCATAATTCCTGATTTTTTATTGTAATTTTTATTATGCTCAATGATGATTCTCATTACTGAAATATAATGATATCAATTAAATCAGCACAATTAGCACTCAATAATTTATTTATTTTGCATTACAGTAAAAGACTTTTGCCATTAAAGTGGACGAGAATTAGATGGTGAAATGTGCTTAATATAAAATAATGTTCTAAAAAGACTATTTTCTTTATGCAAAATCCTGTTTCTTTCCTTTGACTTTTGAAATGCAATCTTGACTGATTTTGTGAGCGTGTGTGTTGGTGTGTGTGTGTGAGAGCGTTTATGAGGAGTGAAATCTGCCCGTTTTTATGTCGTGGCTGCTCTCAATATCTCACTGAATTATTTCAGACTCTCTCTCTCCTCGAGATCCTCCATGTGTCCTCTGTTTATTTGGGGATGCGGTCACATGACGTGGTGTTTGGCCCATGTCTCGGCTGTACCGCCTGAACTCTGTCTCTGTTTAAGGACACAACAGAAGTGACTTTAAATTCCCTTCTGTGTCTGATTGTGGGTTTTTTATTGTGGCATGTGCACTCATGACGACAGCCGTCCATCAGACAGATCACCCATAATGTCTTCATCCATGAAGCTCAGTCTCGTCTCGCACTCCTTAAATGAATACATCTGACATGCAGCAACTAATAAATGCTGAATTTCTGACCTGTTTGTTTGTGTTTCTCAGGGAAGAGCTTCACTCTCACCATCACCGTCTTCACGAACCCTCCTCAGGTGGCCACTTATCAGAGAGCCATCAAGATCACTGTGGACGGACCCCGAGAACCACGCCGTGAGTGACCACGCACTTCACAACATATTATCAATCGCTATCTAGGCGCGAATGTGTGTAGTATTTACACACTTGCATCACACTTAGAAACGTGCATGTTAGATAGTAGACCTTCAGACATTTTTAAGTGTTAAAATACTTTTCGGGGCCATACTTGCATTCAGTGATGTAATATATGTTCTACCAAGTAGTGTTTTTATTATTATCTTATCTCTCTCATTTCATCAGTGTAAATCGGCTAGCTAAAGCTGTGGACGAGTTTGATGTGGTTTGGCTGTTGTCGTGATGGTGTGTTGGCTGCAGAGAGGGTTTTGTTTTATCTTTGCTTTGATTTCAGTCAGTTAAACAAGTAACTGGTGAGATTTATGTCTGGTTAGTATGTTGGTAAATACTATAGTACTGAATGTTTACCATATGTATATATCATGGTATTTAGATTGTATTCCAAGGTACTTCAAAGAAACCCCATGGCACTTTTTGGTAGTGAAATGTTTTTATTCAAAATAATATTTTAAATGCAAAAAAAATTATTGCAGTGAAAATGTATGGTACATAGTAATTTATTTTTATTTTAACTTTATTTTGTTTTGTTATAACAAGTTATTATTTTTGTTGTTGTTGTATTAATTGATTATTATATTACTAAAGTATTATTAGTAGTATTAATAAATTAATAATAATGAAAATAATTCTTTAGTAATTATAATATTTTACTAATAATATTTATTATGTATTAAGATGTTATTATTATGTTTTATGTATTATTATGTTATCATTAATAAGAATTATTGTATTAACTAATAATTATAATTACTAAAGTATTATCAGTATTTTTAATAACATTAATAATAATGAAAAACATAATAATAACATCTTAATTCATAATAAATATTAATAGTAAAAATAATTATAATTACTAAACTATTATTATTATTATTAATATTATGTTTTTCCATTATTATTACTACTACTACTAATATTTTAATAATTATAATAATTAATTAATACAATAATATTTACTATGTATTCAGTTATATTATTATTATTTTTAATAATTAATATCATTATTATATTATTAGTATTATTAATATTATTAGTAGTAGTATTAATAATATTAATAATAATGAAAAAATAATTCTTTAGTAATTATAATTATTTTTACTAATAATATTTATTATGTATTAAGATGTTATTATTATTATTAATAATTATAATTTTATTAACATTATTATAATTACTAATAATATTAATAATAATAAAAAACATAATAATAACATCTTAATACATAATAAGTATTATTGGTAAAAATAATTATAATTACTAAAGTATTATTATTATTTGTTTTTCCATTATTGTTATTTATAATACTAATAGCACTTTAATAATTATAATAATTAATTAGTACAATAATATTTACTTTGTATTAATTTTATTATTATTAATTTATGGACTATAATAATTTAATAATAATATTTATTAAGTTTATTTTTATTATTATTATAATTTTACATTATTAAAACACCAGGACTTTCATTGATATTGCATTAAAAAGTATGTGTTGGTATATGTCTGAATCATTTTGGTGTAATGTAGTTTCTGTTGGTCACACTAGTGTAAAGTGTGAGTGTGTTTTAATAGCGTGTCTTTATATGAACGCGTATCACGCTGTGCGCTCGTGTTGGTGTCCGTGGCGGGTCTATTCCCCGTTGGTCCGTTATTCCGGTCGGGAATCCATCGGATGGCGCCACCCCGCATATTCTGGGTCTGTCTGGCGGGATGCGCTGGCCTCGTCTTCAAAGCGCTCAGACGCGCTCTCTGATTTCAGCAGGACTTCCTCCCCTCGCGTGCACCGACGAGTGTGCGGATGAGTGCGGCTGATGGTTTCACACAGCTGCTAGCCGCGTCTTTTCTGTTCCTTTCCGTTTGCCTTTTTCTCTCATCGCCTGTGATCATTAATCCCGGTCTCTATGTGTGAGGTCAAAGCCAGACACACACACACACACATCAGACACCACAGCGCCCCCTACTGGAGCAGTGACATTCTTGTCTCCTCTCCTCTCACGTCATTCAGCATCATTAGTAGGAAGTGAGATGTACAGAAGTGTGTGTGTGGTCAGCAGTGCTGGGTAGTAACTGATTACATGTAATCTGGATTACATAATCAGACTCCAAAATTAAGTTTACAATTTAAAAGTCAGATTAGAGTTACTTTTTTATGGATTACATGTAATCTGGATTATGTAATCAGACTCTAAAAATTAAGTTTACAATTTAAAAGTCGGATTACAGTTACTTTTTTATGGATTACATGTAATCTGGATTACATAATCAGACTCCAGTAATTAAGTTTACAATTTAAAAGTCGGATTACAGTTACGTTTTTATGGATTACATATAATCTGGATTACATAATCAGACTCTAAAAATTAAGTTTACAATTTAAAAGTCGGATTACAGTTACTTTTTTATGGATTACATGTAATCTGGATTACATAATCAGACTAAAAATTAAGTTTACAATTTAAAAGTCAGATTACAGTTACTTTTTTATGGATTACATGTAATCTGGATTACATAATCAGACTCCAGTAAATAAGTTTACAATTTAAAAGTCGGATTACAGTTACTTTTTTATGGATTACATGTAATCTGGATTACATAATCAGACTAAAAATTAAGTTTACAATTTAAAAGTCAGATTACAGTTACTTTTTTATGGATTACATGTAATCTGGATTACATGAGTGCTGGGTAGTAACTGATTACATGTAATCTGGATTATGTAATCAGATTCCAAAAATTACTTTTAGTTACTTTTTTTATGGATTACATGATTACATATTATGCACACAATTTTTCATAATTTTCTAAGTTCGTCCTAATTATTATTTTTTTTTCTTTACAATTTTTCTTTCTAAAAAATCCTAGCACTTATAAACACTAGGAAAGCCTTCCAATTCTACACATCAGCCACTAGTCAGGTATCTATAATTAGTTAATAATAAGTTAATATTACTTTAATATTTCAATAATTTAATAACACATTTGCATGTTCACGGTTCTCTGATATCAAATAATTGTCACAATGACATGCAGGTACACACAAAAATATATGTTTCAACTCTCACTTATGTTTTTTTCGTTTTACATTTTTATGATTTCATTAATTAGCTTTTCATCAACCCACAAACCCCCTGCAGTCATTTCACAGACCCAAATTAATGTTTAATGCACTTCTATATGTTTTTTTTTTTTTTTGTCAAATAAGTTGGGTCAAAAGTCATCAAAAAGTTATCACAATACATTACCTAATATTTGTAATCCAATAGATTACATTACTAACTACAATTTTCATAATGCAATTTGTAATCAGCAATTTATGGAAGCTTGTTTCCGCCACAGAATAAAACAATTTAAAAGATAATTGCGACTTTTTATCTCGCATATAAAGTCAGAATTGTGAGATAAAAAGTCGCAATTACCTTTTTTATATATTATTCAGTGGCGAAAACAAGTTTCCATAGCAATTGACTGCAATTTGTAAGTAATCTACCCAGCACTGGTGCTCAGATCATGGTGTATGTCTAATAGTTTGTGTGTTTAAGTGGCTTTGATTCTGTTAATGGACAGTCAGTAACTAAATCGTTCTCTCTCATCTCCGTTCTGTGTGTGTGTGTGTGTGTGTGTGTGTGTGTGTGTCCAGGCCACCGACAGAAGCCGGATGAAGCGGTAAAGCCAAGCGCGTTAGCTTTCTCTGAGCAGTTGAGGCGAAGTGCCATGCGGTGCAGTCCACACCACGGCCCCGCCCCCAACCCCCGCCCCGCCCTCAACACGCCCCCCTTCAGCAGCCCCGCCCACAGCCAGATTCCCGGTGAGTTAGACCGCAGAACCTCTCTGTACCTGACGCGCATCTCTCTCGAGGGTAGACCTGTGTGTTAATTCTATTCAATTCCATTCTGTTCTGTCCTATTCTATTCCATATTCTACATTCTATATTCTACTCTATTCTATTCTAGTCACAGTCATTGATTTTCTATTTGGTTGTTTTCTGCTCTTCAGTTTTTATTCCTCTAATGCAGGGATTCCCAAACTTTTTTGTTTTATTTCCTGGTTACTTTTTTAGGTTCCTGGTTAAATAAAGCACAAATCAAAAAAAAAAAAAAAAAATGTTTTTTTGTCAGCCATATTGGATCTAAAATATTTACTTGAAGTCCCCCTGAGATTTTACGTTAATATTCCAGTAATGTAACAACATATTTTTATGTTCACAGTTCTCTGATGCCAGTTAATGGTCACATGACAGGCAGTTAAACAAATTAAGAATTTATTAAAATTATATATTTCTTTATTTTATATATATATATATATATATATATATATATATTTAGTTTTATATTAAATGCTGTTTTTTTAAATAAATAAATAATTTATTTTAATTTCACATTTATCATTTCATTAATTATTAGCTATTACCTATTCTATTCTATTCTATTCTATTCTATTCTATTCGTAAGACTTTATGCATTCCTAACTAGTAAAATCATATTAATTGCTTTGCTAGAATAGGAACATTTTATAAAATGAATCAGAATTTGCTGCAAACACTCTTGTGTTGTGCTTTTGCATTAGTGTGTACTCGTTCAGGGATAGTGGAAGGAAGCATGTGTGTGTGTGTGTGTGTGTGTGTGTGTGTGTGTGTGGCAGGTTGTTATTGGTTCTGCTTGTTCCTGGCAGGTGACGGGGGGAAGTGGGGACACATCACACATCATCGGACGTTCAGACATAACAAATACAGCGAACAAGGCCTCCTTTGATTGGAGCTTAGACAAGCATGCCAGAGCGTGCCGCCACACACACACACACACACACACACACACACACATGTAGTGGAAGGCAACGTTTAAGCCCCAATAACAATCAGCAAAATCCTTGTGGGGGCCACAAATGTTTCTTTGCTCTTTCATCGTTTCTTTTGTTTCATACTACAGAGAAGCCAGATGTAAATATCTGGCCCTTTTACTGTACAGAGGAATGTTCAAATTACACATTTGCTTCAATTAAAGCAGCGCAGTGACATTTCTCACAGTCTGAATACTGGAACATTACTGCACTTTATGCCATTCAAGTGTGGTGCCTTCTGTGAAGCATATTCGTTTATTAAATATTTTGGGTAATTTGATTACGCTTTCATTTAGGAATAATTAAGCAGCATTCACACAGGATGTGTTTTTGCATTGAAAACAGCTAGATGGAGTGCAACAGATTTAAATTTCCACAGAAAATGGGGAAAGATTTTTGAATGTTTATGAAAGAAGTCTCTTCAACTCACCAAGGCTGCATTTGATTGGGTTGTTTTAGCCCAGTGGTTGGGTTAAATGTTTGCCCAACCTGCTGGGTAGTTTTATTTAACTATTGATTTAAAATTACTGTATTACTCGCTTAAAAATGAACCAAAAATATATTTAATAAATGAACATTTATTAAATAGCTTATTAATAAATGTTCACCTTTTGATTATTATTATTGTTGCCTCTAGTAATTATGTGTCTGATTTTTAATTTCCAACCTATTTTGGGTTCATTTTAAGTCAGCCATATAGTCATTTTTAAACAATAGTTGAGTTGAATAAAACTGCCCAATCGCTGGGTTTGTCCATTTTCAGCCCAACTTGGGTTGTTTTTAACCCAGCATTTTTTAGAGTGTAACATTATAAATGTCTTTGCTGTCACTTTTGATCAATTTAACACATCCATGCTGAGAAAAAGTATTAATTTTAAGTCATCTTCTGAGAAATCAACTGACGACAGCTCTAAGTTTGGCACTTCTGCTTTTCGTGCGTTGTTGTTTAAAACATTTCCCAATCTGAAAACACAGACCTCCCGCTCCGAAATACTGAGATCCTCTTAGTTTCTCTTCCCCTTCATGGGTGCAGATGGGAGAAAGGTGTGTGTGTGAGAGAGAACGACAGAAAGACGAGCACCTTGCGTATGTGTAACGAGGAGGAAGCAGAACGCAGAAAAGGGGAAGTGAGATGTGTTTGACAGGAAGCAGGCTTGTGTGAAAATCCCTCATTCAAAGCGCAACCAAATCTAGTGCTGTTTGATTTTATTCATGGAAATAAGTCGATTAAAACAAGCATACAAAACCAAAATAATTTTCTTAAACACTAAAGTCTACATTTATATGGAAGCTTGTTTCCGCCATGAAATAAAAAATAAAAAGGTAATTGTGACTTTTTTTCTCAGAATTGCATGATATAAAGTCCAGTTGTGAGGGAAAAAAGACTGACTTCATAACTCGCAATTCTGACTTTACATCACGCAATTCTGATTTTATATCTCGCAATTCTGACTTTATAACTCGCAATTCTGACTTTATAACTCGCAATTCTGACTTTATAACTCGCAATTACGACTTTATATCTCGCAATTCTGACTTTATTTCAAGCAATTCTGACTTTATATCACGCAATTACGACTTTATAACTCGCAATTACGACTTTATAACTTGCAATTACGACTTTATATCTCGCAATTCTGACTTTATTTCAAGCAATTCTGACTTTATATCACGCAATTACCACTTCATAACTTGCAATTCCGACTTTATATCTCGCAATTCTGACTTTATTTCAAGCAATTCTGACTTTATATCTCGCAATTCTGACTTTATAACTCGCAATTACGACTTTATATCTCGCAATTCTGACTTTATTTCAAGCAATTCTGACTTTATATCACGCAATTACGACTTTATAACTCGCAATTACGACTTTATAACTCGCAATTTTGACTATATCTCGCAATTCTGACTTTATAACTCGCAATTACGACTTTATATCTCGCAATTCTAAGTTTATTTCAAACAATTCTGACTTTATATCATGCAATTACGACTTTATATATCTCGCAATTCTGACTTTATTTCAAGCAATTCTGACTTTATATCTCGCAATTCTGACTTTATAACTCGCAATTACGACTTTATAACTTGCAATTACGACTTTATATCTCGCAATTCTAACTTTATAACTCGCAATTACGACTTTATAACTCGCAATTCTAACTTTATAACTCGCAATTCTGACTTTATATTTCGCAATTACGACTTTATAACTTGCAATTACGACTTTATATCTCGCAATTCTAACTTTATAACTCGCAATTACGACTTTATAACTCGCAATTCTAACTTTATAACTCGCAATTCTGACTTTATATTTCGCAATTGACAGCTGACTCATTTGAGACTGTTTTAATTTCGGCAAAGGAATTTTCAGAGAAACTGAGCTATGGAAGAGCAAACCCTGAGCAATAAAATGTTCCTGTTGCATTGAGCTGGATGATGGAGTGATGAAAGGGCAGAACCGGGCCGGACTGTAGCGCGGGACAGAATGTTTCCTGCCGCGTGCTTCCCTCTGATCCGCTGGCCAGAAATAGCAGCGGGATTACGGCCAGCGGAAACCGTTATTAAGTCATTCAAGAGCTCTCTTTCTCTCTCGTTCTTTGCTACTTCTCTTTTCATACCCATGAAAATAAGAAGCAGCTGGTCACACGGGCCTGACGCGTCCATGTTTGTTTGTGTGTTCAAACGAGCTCTGGCGCGTGCAGATTTGAGGAAGCTTGTGTATTTAAATTTGCATTTGTTTGCGGGTCAGACTAACTTGTGCGCAGATTAGGGAAGTTTGGCCAGAAATCTATTTGTAGCGTAATGTGTGCTCCTGCGGTCTCAAAAATCACTAAAACACTGTGACATTAAATAACTCACAGCCAAACGTATCGAATGTCCTTTGATTTCTCCCAGTAGTTTTCCCAAAGTAGATGAATTGGAACAAATGGAACTGGCTGGAGGGGATTTTGGAAGCTGGAATCAGTCTGATAACTGAGACTTTGTTAAAGACGTTTACAACTTTGATCACTGCGGTAAATTGAACCTCAGAGAATTTTCTTCTCAAGAAAACGATTTCAGAATCACTTCTGAAAGATGTGTTTCCATACTACAGGAACACTTTCCCACATCAACTGCTGGGAAATTAATGTTCTGTCATTATTTACTTACCCAACCTGTATGCGGTTTATTTTTCCATGGATGACAGAAGGAGTTTAGCAGATTGTCTCAGCTGTTCCGATCGCATTTAAATAATGAATTTAATAATAATGATGCATTTTCAGAGAAATAATACTTCATTTAAACTTCAGTGTTTAAATACATGATAATTAGGTTTGAGAGCTTAAATTTCGGTATGTTCTTCACACACACCTATTATATGACTGGAATATAGCATATATAGATTCATATGGACTATTTTTATGATCCTTTATAGTGTTTTTTTTTTTTTTTTGAGTGAACAACATGAGGGAGAATTTTCTTTCATTATTCAGAATTTTTTTATTTTAGTATTATTTATGTACTATTAAAGTATTTTTATATTTTCAGTTTCTATTTTAATTTTAAGTTTAAGTAATTCTATTTTTGTCATTTTTATTATTTTTAATGTCTATTTAGCTTTATTTTTTATTTCAGTTGTAATTTTAGTAATTGTAATACTTTAATACTTGAACGTATTTGTGTGTGTGTGAGAGAGAGTGTGTGTGTGAGAGTGTGTGTGTAAGTGTGTGTGTGTGTGTGAGAGAGAGTGTGTGTGTGAGAGTGTGTGTGTGAGAGTGTGTGTGAGTGTGTGTGTGTGTGTGTGTGTGTGTGTGTGTGTGTGTGTGTGTGTGTGTGAGAGTGTGTGTGTGTGTGTGTGTGTGTGTGAGAGAGAGAGTGTGTGTGTGTGCGTGTGTGAGTGAATGAGTGTGTGTGTGTGTGTGAGAGAGAGAGAGTGTGTGTGTGTGCGTGTGTGTGTGTGTGTGTGTGTGAATGAGTGTCTGTGTGTGTGTGTGAGTGAGTGAGTGAGTGTGTGTCTGTGCGTACGTGTCGGTGTGTGTATGTGTCTGTGAGTGTGTGTGTGAGAGTGTGTGTGTGTCTGTAAGTGTGTGTGAGAGAGTGTGTGTGTCTGTGTGTGTGTCTGTGTGTGTGTGTGTTGTGTGTGTGTGTGTGAGAGAGTGTGTATGTGAGTGTGTCTTTGTGAGTGTGTGTGTGTGTGTGTGTGTGTGTGTGTGTGTCTTGGTAAACTCTACCTTTTAAGAACAAAATGTCCCCACAAAGATGGCAAAACATGGCATTTTTTGGTCTTCATGAGGAAAACAATTTAGAAATCATAATAAATGATGTTTTTTTATGTAAAAATGCAGAGTGTTCTCTGTTATGGGTAGGTTTAGGGGTAGAGGATAGAAAATACAGTTTGTACTGTATAAAAAACATTATGTCTACGGAAAGTCCACATAAAACATGGAAACCCAACGTGTGTGTGTGTGTGTGTGTGTGTGTGTGTGTGTGTGAGCCCAGTAAAAAAATGATTGAGTCCCGCTCGCACCGGATGCCCGAATCCGCCTCCAGCCACCCACCCAGCCATGTGTGACTCCTGCTCCAGATCACAAGCCCTGAGCCTGGGGAGGGAGGCAGGAAAAGAGGGGGCTTCTGGGGGGCCTGGCAGCGGGCCGCGCTCTGGCTGCACTTGAAACGGGCCGCGCACTCTTTGGCCGCTGTGCATAATTTGCTTCCTCTCTGATGGCTCTCCCTCCCCTCCTGTCTGGAAGTCTGCAGGCTATCGGTGAGCGTTTATTAGACCACGGGGAGAGAGAGCGAGAGAGACAGACTCATACTGAGAGAATGTCTTCTCCGCCTCCTGCTCCTCTCACTCCATTATTCAGTGTCCTCGTGTTTGTCTTGAATACAGGAGGCTGATTTTTATTGGTACATAAACTACTGTTGTACAGTTTCTTTTCTTAAAGAAATTAATACATTTATTCAGCAAGGACACATTAAATTGATCAAAGGTGACAGTAAAGACATTTATAATGTTATAAAAGATTTCCATTTCAAATAAATGCTTTTCGGTTGAATCCTGAAAATATCACGGTTTGGTTGTGTGTGTTTATGTCTGTGTTCTTCTTAGTAGCTATTAATAATATTTCTGTATTTTTGTGAGTGTGTTTCTTGGATTTGGTAGTGAAATGGAGCAGTCATAACATCATTTATTGAATATAAATGTTTGGTTTTAGATTCAAGGCAGATGCAAACGTCTCCGTCCTGGTCGTATGAGCAGTCGTACCCTTACCTGGGTCCCATCTCCACCCCGACGGTCCACCCGACGACACCCATCTCACCCAGCCGCAACGCTATACACTGTGAGTTTTACCATGCCGCATGTCTAAAAAACATGGTAATACCATGGTACTTTTTTAAAGGGTTTTAATAAATCCTAATTAAAATGAAATAAAAATAAATTTCACCAGTGTTATTTTAGTATTATTTGTAGTTTTTATTAATATTTTAATTAGCTTTTTATTATATTTTCATCATATATTTAGTTGAACTCATAGTAATTTTATTTTTATTAGTTTTTTTTTAAATATCACCAATTTAAGTTCCATTTATGTAATTTGAATCTGTGTTTTGAGTGAATCAATCGGGTGAACCAATGATTCAATGATCCATTCATAATGAATCAGCCGTTTGAACGAAGCGAATCTATTCATTTAGACATTTACCGCCACCTACTGGCAGTTTTAGTTTCTTATTTAGAGTATCATTTCATTAAAAACTTTATTTCATATTTTGGGAATAGTTTGCCCAAAAATGAAAATTCTGTTTATTTACATTTTCTCACCCTCATGTCGTTTCAAACCTGTATGACTTTCTTTATTTTTCGAATAAATAAAGAAGATATTTTGAAGAATGTTGGTAACCAAACTGTTTTGCTCTGTAAATATATATAAATACCAGTTCAGATGCTGCTTCTGAAAAAAAAACAAAAAAAACATGGCCACTGAAGCCTAAAAGTTTATGTGTAATAAATGCTATGTTGAATCAAATAAAATATTTCTTTCTAAAGCTACTTTTTGTAATGTTTATTTAATGCTTTTCTCATGTAACACAATAATGACTTTATCTTTTGGGGGTAATTTCTCAGTCGAAATTTGATGTGTGATTAATTAGCAAAAATGTAATTGCTTGGCAGCCATAATATATATATATATATATATATATAGCTTTATTTCGATTAACAAAGAAGTCTTTAATAGTTTTATTTTTAGTTATTGATAGTACGCTGTAAAATATGTTCGTGATTTGTTATCACAACATTTTTTCTTCTGACAAATCAACTTCAATAATTAATGTGGTTCAGATAACATAATATTTTGAGTTTCTGTTGATTAAACCAATCACCTTCATTGTATTAACTCAAATTTTTAATTTCAATGAACTCAAAATTTTAAGGCAACCAGGTAACTTACTTTTTCAAGTTAAACCAACACTTCTTTTTTACAGTGTTAGTTTTGTTTTGAACAACGGATTTAGTGGCAAAACTCTTGAATAATGAAAGTTTCACACATAAGATCTCTTTAATATCTCAGTCGTTTCTCCAAGACAGAATTAGAATAAATAAGAATATATTTTAGAACTTTTGGAGATGTTTCTCCTGAGAAAAGACCCCAGCATCTGTCTAAGCACATCTTTTGTTTTCCTGCAGGTCCAGATCTGACGGCGTTCACTGACCCTCGCGTCGGCCTGGAGCGTTCCTTCCCCTCGCTCCCCTCCCTACCGGATGGCCGTTTCTCGGATCCGCGCGTGCCGTACCCCACCGGGGCGTTTACGTACACGCCCACCCCCGTCACCAACGCCATCGGCATCGGCATGTCGGCTATGACGAGCCCCGCGGGCCGCTACCACACATACTTACCGCCGGCGTACCCCGCGGGCTCCTCGCAGGCTCAGGCCGGACCCTTCCAGGCCGGCTCGTCCCCGTATCACCTCTACTACAGCAGCGCCGCCGGATCCTACCAGTTCTCCATGATGCCGGGCGGAGGAGGAGGCGAGCGCTCGCCGCCACGCATCTTACCGCCCTGCACCAACGCCTCCACAGGCTCCGCCCTCCTGCACCCCTCTCTGCCCAGTCAGAGCGACGTCGTGGTGGAGGCCGAAGGAAGCCACAGCAGTTCGCCAACCAACATGTCGGTCGAAGCCGTCTGGAGGCCGTATTGACGTTTGAACAGGTCGACGGACAGTCGGCTTGACCAATAGGACGCGGGCAGCTGAACGAGGCGGTTTCTGATTGGAGCAACTGACTCAAAGGACGGACTTTTTCACAGCACAGCATGAGACTCGCTTGCTTTTTTTAAAGTGGATAGTTTGTATTATTATTATTATTATTATTAAAATTATTGTTGTTGTTGTTATTATTATTACTGTTGTTCGTCTCATCATCACTGTACTTTTATCAGTGCCTCTGTGTTTTATGTCAAACAAAACCTCACCATGTTACGTCAAAGGCCAGAAACACACTCTACGCAAGTATTTAAATGCTCATCGCTAATGAATAACAGTCCACCAAACAAAAAGCCATCTCCATCGCAGAACTACTTTGCATAAATATAATTGTATATGCCATATATTAAAACAATCAAAAATATTTTTTATTGTAATGTAATAATTATTGTTTTATTTTTGCTTTTTTAAATAATTAAATATTTAAATAATTAAATATTTTAATAAAATATTGGTTCAGGTAACAGACAATAAAATTATCTCTACTCAGTATTCTATTCAGGTAGCTGATATAAATGTGCAAAATAACTTTGCACAAACATAATACTATATGCCATAAATAATTTTTGGGGGGCGATTTTTGCCTTTATTATGATAGGATAGTATAGAGTGGACAGGAAGCAAGAGGGGGAGCGGGATTGGGAAAGGTCCACGAGCCAGGACTCAAACTCGAATGTAAATGAAAATATATAATAAAATAATGCATTTTGTAGCCTAGTAGTTACTTGTTGTTTTATTTCTGCTTTTTGACAATAATACTTAAATATCGAAATAATTCCAATATTGGTTCAGACACTAGATATAAAATAAAACTATATCAGTTGATCTCTATTTAATATTCCATTCAGGTAGATGATATAAACATGCAAAATAACTTTGCATTAACATAATACTATATGATTTTTTGGCGCGATTTATGCCTTTATTATGATAGGATAGTATAGAGTGGGCACGAAGCGAGACGGATCCGGAAAGGTCCGCGAGCCGGGACTCGAACTCGGGTCGCCCGAAGCACAATGTCGGCGCTGCCCACGAGGCTATTGGCACTGACATAAATTAAAGTATTTAATAAAATAATGCATTTTGTAGTCTAGTGGTTACTTATTGTTTTATTTCTGCTTTTTGACAATAATACTTAAATATCGAAATCATTCAAAAATTGGTTCAGACACTAGATATTCCATTCAGGTAGCTGATATAAACATGTCAACTAACTTTATTTTTTAAACTCCACCGTAACTGTAGCTGACCCGAGAAAACTCACCATAAAAGAAGACGATTTAGGCTAACGTCCATTTTGCGATATCACCCGCTGCATTCTGACATATTTCTGAATTAAATGGTGCATATTGATCTTGTGTAGCTGGAAGCGTTTGCATTCACAAACTTGTGTAGAGTCTGTTTCGGGTCTCAGTTGATCTGCAGTGTGATCCGTTCACGACTGGATGGATTAAAGTCAATTAACCGGCTGAACTGATGCCCAGAAAGTTTCCCGCTCCATCGTCGTCCCTCACTGCAGCCGAGGAGGAACAAAACACGCCTCTGCCAGCGGCGATACGCTCTTGAGAGTTTAAACAGACTTTTGACTCTACATTTCCAGGTTTACGAGACTTCGCCCGGTCACTGCCTTTCACGGTCGTTCTCTCTGCAAGATTTACACGGTTTCTGCAATTTCAACCTTTCCGACTGATGCTCTCGTGTAATGCTTTGACGGTTGGCTGGATGGAAGATGGAAGAATCACGAACCTGATTTTTTTGTGTAAATAGATTGTAAATTACTTCAGAGGTTTGACACACGACACGGTTCTCAACTTCCACAATTGTGAAACAAGCAAAACCTTCTGGAATGCAGCTTATTTTTTCCTTTGTTGTCCCTTTTCAACATTTCTTTGGGGAATATAACACTTTGTTGTGAAGAAACTGCTTATTTCTCTACAGTGAGTGGTGTCTTTATTTCTTATTAGTGGTTTGTTCAGTGTGTGCATCGTCCTGCAACGTTTCAAATCACCTGGCAAACAGTATCGTGATACCATGATTCATATAGCATAGACATTACATGCTCCAAAGTGCATCAAAGTATACATACAATGAAATTGTACGATTACCATGGTACCCAGTCCAAAAAATGTGGTAATACCATAGTACTTTTTTCATCTTATAGAGACTTTTTTTTTCTCTTTTTTGGAAAGGTGATTGTGCACAGGAAAGCACTCATGTCTCCTTAAAGGCACAATATGTAATATTTTTGGATTAAAATATCCAAAAACCACTAACAGTGTTATATACTTTGTTTATTTTGTCCGTGCGTCGCCTATCAATGACATCATACCCGTGTTACCCTCAATTTCCATTTTTATTTTTTAAAAACCATGGAAACGAGACAGTTTAATATATTTTATGTTTTATTAGGCAAGAGAACAACTGTTTGGATACATTTATAGACAGAAAACTAATCACTGTTATATAGCTCAACAAGTTTAGTCTTACGTTTGAATCTCGTTTTCTTGATTATATTAATATGTTGTTCTAATATCGATCTAGCTTACTGCAGTGTGCAACAAGTGTCTCGTAGCAGCCGCCGAGCGAACGCACAGAGTAACGTTATAACATCATTTTCAACAACTCAGATGTTTCTAATATGATAAACAGCGCTGCGTTACCCCACATATGCTTGACCGGAAGAGGCGACTGCGGCATAATAAAAGTCCCGCTGCTCTCGAGACGTGTGTCGCGCTCGTCTTCCATTAGCAATCGCTCCAGCGGCCTCGTTCAGCTCCAACACCCTGCTTCATACTACAGTAATGTTAATAATCTCATCCATGAACATGATTTATGCTCGAGTCCCATCGGATTCTTTTCCCCTGGTTGTGAAGTGAAGACATCTCCCACGATTCAATCACAGCGTCATCAAGATACGCCTTTGTTTTGAATAGGCGACCTCTAGTGGCGAAAAATTACATATTGTGCCTTTAAGCAAATATTAAAATCTAGTTTCATTTTTTATTATTATTACCTGAACAGTTTTAGTTGCCTGTTGTTTAAAGCCAACATGAAATCAATTTAATACACATTACTGGTCTTACTTTGAACAATTTATCAATTCACTAAAGGAAAAAAAACTTGGCCTGCTAATAAAACCCTGGGTATACTTCGTTTTTTTAGCATACGCACACAGTTGAACGCACATCCTTGCAAAGCATACTACACTTGACTCGTACGCATACACAAGCATTTGACGCATGCGCAGTTTTGAGCAATCTCTCGCCACGGGTTACAACCCATGTGAATATATTTGTATTATTTAATGCTAGAGTTGTACAAATGAGGGTACTTTCTAACCTCTTCACACAGTCTTTTGTCTATATAGGCCTCCATTGTCGCTGTAGCTTGCATGTGTTCCGGTCTGTTCTGTTTATTTCTTTTACTACCGTGAATCGACAACCCCAGGGCATGGTTTCCACCTTGTGGATAAACTAATTACTGCAAAAAAATTAAATGCGACCTGCGCTTACAAAGTACCGGCGGTGCGTGTGCAGTACACGCGTACTCTTCTGATGACGAAATTCGCATCACGCACACTGTACGCTGACCCTCGTGTACACGTAAAAAGTGAAGTATACTTTGGGCTTCAGAGACATGCCAGTGAAAAACAAAAAACCAGTTGATTTGTGAGGAGAGCGATCACGTTTATTTTCTAAAATAAAAAAAAAATAAAAAACTGAACTCTTCATAATTGCAATAAATTAAGGTTGACACAACAGACTCTTAAACGTCTAACTCTCAAGTCTCGGTTAAGCTCAAGTGCTCAAAAAGAGCACAAGTAAACCAATATCCTTCAAAAAGTTATCATGGATAAATAAAATAATGTTAAGTAAAATGAAATAGTCAAAGCCTACTTATTGATTTCAGCCTTATCATGTCCTCATCTCGTATATGAAACACCTGCGATTGCACTCACATTCATGTAAAGTAGCCTTGTTGACCAGTTTGGGTGATTAAGTTCAAAACGCACAAGATGTAGTACCTTCAATGCCCTGTAGATGGCGATATCACTTCTTTTGAAGCAGAAATAAACTGCTGCAGAAAAGTTAAGTGCCATGCAAAATGTAACGACTAATTGCATTACTCATCATAAATGTACTGGAGTCCAGAGTATACGTACTCAAAAATGTAGTCAAGTAGAGTCGGGTGCGTCCCAATTTACGTACTTATGCACTATATAACATGTTGTAGAATAAATAGTGCAAATAGTGTGTTCACACTGAAAATTTAAATACATGATGATGCACTCAATTAACTGAAAAAACAAGGGCTTCGAAATCAGTTTCAAGTTTCAAAGTGCAACTTTTTAAAAACAATACTGTTATCATCTCCATGTAGACTACAAAAAACGCGAATCTGTGAAAACTGTGACGTCATGCGCATGTGTATTTCGTGCATGTGCGTTTGGCACGAGCGCTCTAAAAGAATGCGTATGTGCTCAGGCTCGTTCTATAGTCAGTGTTGCCAAGTCCGCGGTTTTCCCACACTGTTTCCGCAGGTTGTTTTTCATGTCCGCGGGTTGAAGCGACCCCAAATAACATGATAGCCCCTGGAATGCAAATTTTATCAGGGGAACCCCGCCAAAAAGCGGATTTTACCCCCCGGGACATGATTTTTACCAGGGGACGCGATTGGGCTAATTTTGCGTAGCAATTGCACGGGTTTTGTTGTGAAAACCTGGCATCCCTGTACGTTAACTACTGGCCTGGCATGCATAATACAGTGTTTTTAGTCATTTTTGCGGAGAAAAACAAAGAAAAAACTTCCATTTTTAGTACGTTGTGTCGTGTAAGCGTACCATTAATTGGGTGGCGGGGCGGGGCTATCGGACTCCGATGTTGAATGACAAAATAACCTTATAAAATTCATACAAGTGCATAAATACATAGTGTATAACTGCAGAGTGCATAGTGCATCATTTAGGACATAACTCGTGTCATCTTATGCTGATATGACAGGAACTCTTCAGCGTTTATCACCGCCTGTCTCTCGTCTCATGCATCTATACTCTATTCTCGACCCATGAAGAATTTACACAGAGCAGGAGACGAGTCCCGACCTGCAGATACTACACAGATAAACGGCTCTCTCTCTCTCTTTTTTACGGTGTTCCTTCCCCTCTATTTGTACTTCCCTGTTACAGCCCAGAATTACCCACAAGCAAACACACACAGACAGAAGCGCAGGAGACGGAGAGGCTAAATAAAGGCAGGCTTGTCGGACACTGCCGGCCGGGCCTCGGCTATAATTGTGGTCTAGGAGTCGAGCCAAGGCCTATAAAATCAAATCGCCTTTATAAAAAGAGCTCAGGGTGTGAGAGCAGCATGTCAGCACCACACACAAACACACACCGCCGGCGTGTCTAGTGTGTGAGAGAAATACTTGGCTGAATGTGGTGAAAAATGAGGTTATTTCTAGTATTTCTAGTAATTGGAGCCTGTCTGATGCCACTTGATTTTTTTGGAAGGAAAGTCCACCAAACAAAAAGAAAATATGTTTGCAGCTTTGCATAACTATGTGCCATAAATTAAGTATTCCTTAGTATTCTAGTAAATTAAGGAAGCACTTGATATTCCATTCAGGTAGCATAAATATGCAAAACAACTCTGCATAATTGTAATGGTATATCAATTAAAATAATAAAATATTCATAGTGCATTTTTTGTAGCTACTCTGATGATTACTTGTTTTATTTCTGCTTTTTGACAATAATTAAATATTTAAATAATTAAAATAAAATATAAATTTCTGCTTTTTTTGATAAAAAAAAATTCAATATTTATTTAAATAACTATTGGTTCAGTTATCAGACACTTAAAAATAATATCAGAAAGTAACTTTTGGGATACACAGTGAGTTCACATAAAAAAGCAGAAAGAAATGAAGAATGACCATGTTTTTGTAATTAAATGAAAAGAAAAGAATTTATATATGGCTTGAACCTCTTACAAAATGATCAGTCTTTATTTGAAACAGTTGAAATAAACATTAAATACAAATATAAATCATAAAATGCATATTTGTATTCTGTAGGGTGAAAACAATTATTGTATATTTGTTTTAAAATACATATTTAATTGAGACGTGTAACAAAATCATCATGTTAAAGTATGCAATTGCAACAATATAACATATTTAACACAAACGCAGTAGTTATAATGCGAATATCGATTTTATTTGACGTACACATTTAATTAAATTGTTTTAAAACACACATTTTATTATATTTTAAGACAAAGTTGAAAAATGATCTAAAATGTTCTCCTAAAATCCCCTTTGAGAAATAAAATTAGTGACAAATGTGTCACTAGTCATCATCAAGTGACAATAAAATGAATATGAAGCAGCTCTGATCATTTGATGAGAAATATTTGAGATCATATTGAGACAAATAGAGAACCTTTTATCTTTTTGCAAAGCTGATTTTGTGTTTTCATGTAAATATATTATTTAAGAATACAAGTCCAGCCCCTATATTATTATAAATATGTCCAAATTTTCCTCGGGGTCAGAGATCACCCTCAGGCCATTCATCACACGTGTCATCATTCCTGACCAGCTCCAGGATCGATATAAAGTGCCATCAACCCTGACAACTCATCCATACGACAATATTCAGCTCCTGTCATTTCACATCATGATTAATCACAAATGCAAATGATGAATAACGGGCAATTAATCGTGACACGAAGCGACATTCAACCATTAATCTACATGTTGACATACTGAAAGACAGGAGTGACTGAGGAAGTTTAGCATCTTATGGAAGTGAATAAATTAGACTGGAAATATCAACTAAATTATTTTAGATTGTTAGATAGGCCTATTTTGGATGAAGTTCGAGCAAAACTAATTATAGACTATGTAAATATTTTTATATATGTATATTAACCATTAATATTGGAAAACAAACATGAAACAGCAGTCACTTTACATTCGTTTTACTACCATAATAAATGTATCTGAACAAATAGATTCATATAGACTATTTATTTGTTAGTTTATAAATATTTTACGTTCTTTATTATTTTTTCTTTTAGTCAGAAATAAATATGAAACAGTAGAGACTTTACATTTGTCGGGTGTTTCGCTAGTACGCCAACACGCTCATTCGCGTCATCACGCAACGTGCTGACGCAATTCCGTTACGCGCGAAATTTTGAGCGAACAAAACAATCGTCGGAAGAGTCGCCGCAGTTCCCGCTTCACACACAACAATAATCGACAGAAACGATCGCGATGGCGGAGTTGGGCTGCTACTCTCCCAGCTTTAAAAAACCGTCTGATGTTCTTCGGATGAGACGGAAGCGCGCGCGGAGCGAAGGGCCCAACAGGAGGACGTCGAGTCCGGTTGTGTCGGTGGACGGAGTCCGTCCGTTCTCACCGGGGCCGCTGTTGAACGCACCGGGCCGGACGAGCGGCGGCGTGAAGCGCAGAAATCCTTTCGCGAACATCGAGAACACGTACAACAGTCCTAAGAAACGAGTTTTATCACACACCGACGGTAAAAAGGCGGCAGCTGCAGTTTTGGACGGGAAATTCAGAGAAGAACGTCCAAACGCTGGCGTTTCATTGAGAGAAGAGCTGTTCAATACAGACCAGCGAAAACAACACGAGATAAAGGTACTTTACGGTAAACTTATGTACTATTTATATATATATATATATATATATCTATTTTCATGAGAATGACATTCTTTTACCATGATATTTATTTACATGACACTTCAATGTACATGTAAATACCATGGTACATAATTTTCCCCATATATATGTATATAAATAATCATATTGGGGACGTGCCATGATTCATAACCATTAATAATACCAATGTTATATTTTAACTCAGTGTTTCCTTTTCATATAATATTAGTATTTATTGTTTTTTTTGTTTTTTTTCATCATATTAAATTATATTTTTATATTGATTATTTAATTACATGCTATATTTATAATTTATATTTTTTATTTTATATTAAATATTTTTATACCATTTTATATAGTTTTCATGTGATATTTTTATATATAGATATTTACAGTTTTTTTTTTTCAAATAAAATTTTAATATTTAATTATTTACAGTTTATATATATATATATTAGTATTTTTTATCATTCAATATTTTTATATTTAAATATTTTATCATATTTATATTTTTATATTAAATATTTAATTAAATTTTTATACCATTTTATATAGTTTTCATATGTAATATTTTTTATATATAGGTATTTATAGTTTTTTTTAATCATTTTTTTTTTTTAAATATTTAATATTGAACTCATGTGTTTGTGACATGATTCATAATTATTCATAATAGTAAAATTGTTAACAGTTGTTAATTTCTCCTGTATCAAATTTCTAAATCAGAGCTTACTGTGAAATCAGATGAAACAGTAGATGTATGATATCATCAGATATGTGTCTGATTTTCCTCTGATCTGTCTGCAGACGCCCGTCTCCCTCTCTGAAGATGACTGTCTGTTTGAGGACGATCTGTTTGAGCCGGAGAGATCCGCTCCAGTGTTGAAGGTTTCTGATGTCAGCTGATCGTTCCTCATGATTTCTCTGTCATGGTTTGTTTGTGTTAATGACGTGTGTTTGTCTCTAGAGTCCAGAGGCGGTTTGTTCCGCGGCTCCGGCTGAAGTGTGTCTGGAGTTCCCGGCCGATTGGTCCCTGAAAACGCGCGTGTTGTTCACGTCTCCTCAGTCGTTCTCCTGGGCTGAACATCTGAAGGCGCAGGAGGAGGCGCAGGGCTTGAGCTCTCACTGCAGGGCCGAGTTCTCCAGCTTACCTGCTAACATACAGGTACAGACACACTCACAGTCTACAGATGTTTTCTGTGAAACTTCACAAACTACTACTAAACGACAGCCTACCAATGCATTATTTATAGTTATATTTTTATATTAAAAAAAAGAATATTACATTGGAATATATTATTATTATTATTAATGTTATTTATACAATTTTATTTACAATACTTATATTTGTTATAAATATGTATACAGTTTTATATAATTTTAATGTGTGATTTCATTTACTTTTAGTGTTTATAGTTTTCATGTAGTTTTAGTATTTGTTTTTTGATATTTAAGTATTTATTTTATTTATACATTAAATATTAAATAAATGTAGTTTTTTTTAATAACTGATGTTAGTTCTAAGATATTTTTATATTAAACATTTTTTCAGAGTTTTATATAGTTTTAATGAATGATGTCATAAAAGGTTTAGTATTTATCGTTTTTATATGCTTTAGTATTTATTTTAATTTTTAATAAATTAATTTTAAACATTATTTGTAATTATTATTAATGTTTTATATATATATATATATATATATATATATATATATATACACACACAAATATTTGTTTTATATTAAAAAATGTGTTTTTAAACTTGTGTATGATTTTTAAATAGTTTGTTTTTTTATATTTAAATATTTATTTTATCTATACATTAAATAAATGTAATATTTATTTTAATTTTCAATAATTAATTAAATCAAACATTACATTTTAACATTTTAAACATTTAAACATTTAAATTTATATTATTATTATTATTATTATTCATGTTTTTATATATCATTTAATATTTATTTTATATTTAAAATGTTTTTTTATACTTTTAATGTGTGATTTATAAATAGTTTTAGTATTTGTTTTTTGATGTTTAAACATTTATTTTCGTTATATTAAATAAAAAAACAATTAAATGTAGTTTTTATAATATTAATGTTATAAGATAATTTTATATTAAACTATGTATAGGAGTTTTATATAGTTTTAATGTATGATGTCAAATAAGGTTGAGTATTTATCATTTTTATAGTTTGTTTTTATTTTAATTTTTAAAGAATATTATTTTATTTAAACTACTTGTAGTTTATTATTATTATTGTTTTAATTTATATATATATATATATATTAAAACATTAATAATAATAATAATAATAATAATAAACTACAAGTAGTTAAGTCATATTCTTTAAAAATTAAAATAAAAACAAATTTAAAAAAAATAAATAAAATATATTATTAATTTATTTGATCATTATTGCTTTTTATTCTTTTTATAAATAATATAAAATATTTGTTTTTCTTTTAAATAATTTGTAGTTTTGTTTTAATATAGTTTCTTTCATTATGTGATTTTATATAGTTGTAATATTTCTAGTTTTTAAATAATTATTCTATAGTTTTATATTTAGCTTTTCAAGAGCACATTTTTAATACAGTCCAGTAGAATTAAATAATGCTGCTCTATAAAATGTTTATCTGTATTTGTCGTGTGTTGCAGGATCCCCGGGGCTGTGCGGAGCTGCGCTGTGGTTTTCAGCAGTGTCTTCAGTACTGGCAGCACCCGTCGTTGCCCTGGCTCTCCCTCTTCCCACGGATCGGTGCGGAGCGCAAGTTCTCTGGCAAGTGTGTGCCGTGGGCGCAGGACGAAGCGCTGCAGCAGAGCCTGATGAGCGACTGGTAAGAGACAGCAGTGTGTGTGATGTTCACGTGATGCCATCAAAAGCATCTGCCACATGCATGAATATAAACATCTGCTCTCTAGATGCTGAATATGTTGCTGACTGACGTTATGCGTGTGTTGCAGGTCTGTGAGTCTGACGTCTCTGTACAGTCTGCTGAAGGCCCGACTGTGTCCGTATTTCTACCTGTGCTCGTATCAGTTCACTGTGCTGTTCAGGGCGGCCGGTCTGAGCGGTGCTAAAGGCATCACTGCACTGCTGTCGCCCACCACTAGAGGGCTGCGAGAGGCCATGAAGGCTGAGGGTAAGAGTCACTGCGCTTTCACACCAACAAATAAAAAATGCTAATGCTTTGGTGTTATGTTGCTGTGCTGAAACCACTGTAATGCACAGCCTCTTTATGAAGTATATCAGTCTTTACTTGCAAACAGCTGTGGATTCAAACGTCATCTCTGTGCTGCTTGTGTTCAGGGATAGAGTTCTCACTCCCTCTGCTGGAGGAGCGGAGGAAAAGCAAAGAGCTCTCCTCATCTCAGGCCGGTGAGAGCGTTCAGCAGACTGACAGTGAGGAAGTGTGAGTACATCACCGCTGACAACTGATGTGCTTTGATCAGCTTTGAATATTGATCAATGTGTTTGTCATCTTTCCTTTTTTTCCAGATTAAGTGAGCACAGTGACAATGAGGAGGAGGAGGAGGATGATGATGATGATGATGATGGTGGATTTTCTTGGCTGAAGGAGATGGGCGTCCAAGACAAGATCAAGAAACCAGATGCCATTTCTATCAAACTGTATCCTTACAGCTTTTTATATAAACTTGTTTATACATATATACATATGTATATATATACAGTAAATCTCAACTGCTTGATTGCTTGTATCGTCACAAAATGTAAATAGTGATACTTTTACAGTAAGCTTCCATTAGTTAACATGAACTAACAATGAAAAATACTTCTAAAGCATTTATTAACCTTAGTTCATGTTCATGTCAACATTTACTAATACATTAAAATCAAAAGTTATTTGTTTTAATAGACCTGGGCTGATATGAACTAACAATGAACAGTTGTACTTTTATTAACTGACATTAACAAAGATTAATAAATATTGCAACAAATGTATTTCTCATTGTTAATTTGTGTTAGTTAATGCATTAAAAACTATCGTCAAATCATAAACGCACAAACTCAAAGGTCTTTACGGCAACCCGTCAAAATGGAAGAAATATATTACTGTTGTACAATAGAATTTAGATATGTCTCAATGTAATAATAATACTAACACTAATTATTATAATAAATTATTAAAACTTTATTTTAATAAGGAATAATCACAGTTTTTCTTCCTTGTTTTAATTTTAACAGTAAAGCTCTGTTGTGCAGCACTTTGTTTGGCAAAAAAGTTTAATGTCATATGATTAAAAGACAAATTAATTTAATATGTTATGCCTTAATTTGATTGCCAGAAAAATGGACATTTCGTAGAAATGTTTTTTTTTATTATTTTTTTTATTTTTATTTTTTTTTTATAAAATTTGGTTTTTATGAATTCAATTAATTAGACATGCTTTTGGATTATTAAAATTTAATTAAAACCATTAAAACTGAATCCTGAAAACTTAAGACAGAAAACAGAATTTGGTAAAAATAGAGAATTTGAGGGGGAAAAAAAACGTATTTCATAGGGACCTAAAAATTTAATTTTTGTTAAACTTTTAATAAATTGATTTGATGAATTGTGTAAGTTTCATGATTTCAATTAATTAGACATGCTTTTTGATTACTAAAATTTGATTTAACCATTAAAATTGGAGTCCAAAAAAATTAAAACAGAAAAAATGGAATTTGGATAAAATTAAAATGGAATTTGGGAAAAAAGAAAACAGATTTCATAGGGCCCTATTTATTATCATCCAGCTCTAATCTGATAAATGCGACTAACACATGAAGATGTTGAGATATTATAAACATTTAACATCATGATTTTCTGTAAAGCTGTTTTGAAACAATGTGTATTGTTAAAAGTGCTCTATAAATAAATTTGACAGTCCGCTCAGGACAATGCAATGCTGTCTTTAGTTACGAACTTTGAATTATGTTCTTAACAGCTAACTACAGCAAATTGCTAAACAGTCTTAAAATATTCACATGGTAATATAACAATACACACTAATGTATTGTGTGAAAATGTCAAAACTTGGTTAAACCAGGATTAATTACTAGCCCATGTTGAAGCATAAACAGTTTAAATGTGAAACACACTGTAGTTTATATTAGCCCTGAATGCTCAGTTTGTGTGATGTACTTCCTTAAGTCGTGCACCAGTCGTAAGGAGCACAGAGAGGTGCGTTTGGACCACAGACCAGAGTCCGTGGTGTTGGTGGAGGGTTCGAACACCTTCACGCTGCTCAACTTCCTCATTAACTGTAAGAGTTTGGTGGCAGGAGCTGGTTCTCAGGCAGGACTTCCTCCAACACTCCTGGCCCCTACTGCCTTCAGAGGGGCCACACTGCACACACTCAAGGTACGGGGCCTCGCGCTTATCGCCCTCATTGATTCATACTGATGTATTTGCATAAATTACGTTTACTAAAACTATTTTTTATTGTGTTTTACTTTTTATCATAGGGCACAGATGACATCATGTATTATTTTTTCTAATAAAAACTTTTTGTCTGTCTTTGATCATTTTTCCAGGCCCGCACTGTGAATGTGAAGACTCAGGTGAGGACGGGCTATCAGGACGTGTGCAGTCTGGAGGTGACGGGTCCCATCATGCCCCACACGCTCCATGCGCTGACGCAGCTCCTGAGACCCGCTCAGAGAGGAGAGTTTAGTGTGGGTCTCTACACCCATGAGCCCACGGCCGTCCTCAACGTTCCCATCAGCCAGAGCTCTGAACCACCACAACTGGTACGTTTCACCGCTTTTGGTGTGTTGCTACTTAGGATTTACTTTCAATTTTCACTCAGAAATTGCTTGTAAATTTCATAAATAATAAAGAATCAACAAGTAACACATTGAATTAAAGGATTAATTCACTTCTGAATGAAAATTTCCTGATAATTTACTCACCCACATGTCATCCAAGATGTTTATATATTTCTTTCTTCAGTCGAAAAGAAATTAAGGTTTTTGAGGAAAACATTCCAGGATTTTTCTCCATATAGTGGACTTCACTGGGGTTCAACGGGTTGAAGGTCCAAATGTCAGTTTCAGTGCAGCTTCAAAGAGCTCTACACGATCCCAGACGAGGAATAAGAGTCTTATCTAGAGAAACCATCGGCCATTTTCTAAAAAAAAAAAAAAAAAACTAAAAAAAATTATGCACTTTTTAACCTCAAAAGATCGTCTTGCACTGCTCTGCGATGCGCCACGCATTACGTAATCACGTTGGAAAGGTCATGTGTGACGTAGGCGGAAGTACCGATCCAGTGTTTACAAAGTCAAACACCCTTTACAAAAAAGGTAAAACAACGATGTTGGACGATTTTGAAGTTGGAGGAGAAAATGAGATGCGGTACTTCCGCCTACGTCATGCGTGGCACATCACAGAGCAGTGCAAGATGAGCATTTGTGGTTAAAAAGTGTATAATTTTTATTTTTTTTAATAAAATAAGCGATGGTTTCTCTAGATAAGACCCTTATTCCTCATCTGGGATCATGTAGAGCTCTTTGAAGCTGCACTGAAACTGACATTTGGACCTTCAACCCGTTGAACCCCAGTGAAGTCCACTATATGGAGAAAAATCCTGGAATGTTTATATTTATAATTTCTCTCAACGTCCTTTATATTGTGTGAATGTAGGCGTCTGCTGCAGAAGGTCTCATGCTCTGGTTTCTTCTCTCTAGGAGTGTGTTGTACAGGATCTGGGAAGGTGTGGCCTACAGCAGAGCTCTGTTCAGCAGCTGGCAGCGCCGAGCATGCTGGGAAAGTGTGCGCTCAGACAGCTGCACATGAGAGACTACTTGTACAGCTGGAAGTCCTGAGAGTTGTGAGCTGGAGGACGTCTCTTCTCCTCTGACAGGCCAGGACTATTAATATCTCTTGGCGTATCAGGCGTCCTGTGACGTTACAGTACGAGCGCTCAGAGATTGTGCTTGTATATAGTGTAGCTTTTAGTGTACGATGTCTGTAAATGTTAGTTTGAAATTTGTCATTTTAAGTCTCAATTTTTATGGAGCGTTTTAGATGATGTGATTTTAAAGCTCAAGTTTTAATCATTGTCTCTTTATGAGAAATTACTGATTCCTTCCTCAAGAAGTACATGTGTAATTCTGTGTTAAAAGCTCTCATGGTAATATTTCTGACTGTTTAAATCCAGTGTATTATTGTATGAATGTATAATATTAAATGAATTGAAATATTTCCTGCCTTTTATGTCTCATAATGGTGTCACAGATGAGTGCAAAACAAATGTGTTTAAAGTGAGTATTTCCAGTTGTCTGGCAGGGAAATAAGTCAGAGGATAATATACCGTCTGCTTTAGTGATAACCAGAGAACTACATTATCCTGCTTATTACATGGATAATTTATAAATAAATGAATGGACATGATCTGAGTGTAAATCATTTTTATGGAGGGAAAAAAAAAAAAAGTGTGGCACATGCCCCAAATTATGGTACTAATACTATCATTATTTTTTGTTGGTTTGTAGAAAATCAAGAAAAAAAGTGTATACACACACACATATATATATATATATATGCACATTATATATATGTAGACAAATATGTCATTGTAGGGCCATAAAGACTTTTTATTGTGATGTTACTTTAATATTTATACACATTTTCTCCCTCATTTTAAATGTAAAAATGTATGTTATATTGTATATATTATTATTACTACAGTAAGTACATGTAACATATGTAACAAGGACACTGTAAATAAAATGTTACGAAAAATAATTATATTATTGCTAATGGTCTGAGTGAAATGTGACCTGGCCATGTTTTTTTTACACTTTAAACACATGCATATCAAGATAAAAATGAGCAATTATTAGTTTAGATTATGCGTTTAAGCATTTAGGTTGTTACAAACCTGGTCTTTGTGTTATTGTTCTTCGTGTGAGTCGGATCAGTCAGCGAATTGTATTGCAAGGTCTAAAAACAGAGCTTGAGTTTCTGCCAGAAGTGTTGAAGAGTGTAAATACTTGCAGTCAAGCCAAGAAATTCCTTCATTCAGAAGACGATCCTGGTGTAACAGCTCGTCTAATGTTTCACAGACACGGCTTATACGTTAAAAGTGCTCAGACAGAAGGGACAGAAACAAGTCTTTACCCCTCCGATCTATTAAAGACATGCAAATGCAGTGCAGAATTAAGGTAATGCCGTTACTGCAGTGTAATGTAATTGTGATGATGCGTCAGGTCATATTTTAACACCCATGTCACCTCAAGCCCTAAACGTAAAGCAGCATCTGTGCAGCATGTTCACTGGATTCATGTTCTCTCTGTTCAGCATGTGACCCGGCCCTGAAGAGCCCTGAACTGAAGACCAGAGGAGAGTGAATGAATGCGGCAACCTGAAGCACAAGCTCTGATGATCCAATCATAATCACTGAATTACTGGAGACTCGGTAAGTGCTTTCATGTCCTGCACTTCAGCTCTCACAGACAGTACAGTGACGGTTTCAGCTGGAAATACCATGATACTGAATGGAGAAACATTTCATTTCACTGCTGAATGCTGTTGTTTTGTATAATTCATCAAATGCTCGACAATAAAGCATGAAGCATGTGAAATGACATTACAAGGAGAAATGAAAGGTGTAATTAAGAAAATATATTTATGTGTATGATATTTATTGTGTAAATGGTGTATTACAATCTTTTAATGTCTTAATTTTTTCAGGTTGTTCCGTTGTTTTTCTTCCCTCAGTTTTGTTTTCCTTGTCATTAAACTATATATATATGAAATACATGTTAAATCAACAGAGAAAAGGCTTTGTGTCGATAACTAAAGTACATAACTAGTGTCTTGTGTTATTTT
Source organism: Mylopharyngodon piceus (assembly GCA_039654765.1). Taxonomy (NCBI): domain Eukaryota; kingdom Metazoa; phylum Chordata; class Actinopteri; order Cypriniformes; family Xenocyprididae; genus Mylopharyngodon; species Mylopharyngodon piceus. Next base: position 19,716,380 of record CM077440.1, on the reverse strand, counting down.
TAGCTCAAACTTAAAAAACTTGTTGAATGTTGAAATAAAATAAGTACTAAAATGACTAAAACTGAAATAAAAATAAATTAAAGCTATATAAAAATATTTTACAACACAAATACTATCAAAAATGACACAAAAACAACAAAATTGCTCAAAAATTAAACTAAAATCAAAATGATAACTAAGAAAAATATGAAAATAAAAGCTAAATCAAAATATTAAACTAATACTGAGTGTCTTGTTACTTTTTGATTCAATAATGACTCAATTCCCATGCATGTGCTCTAGTGATAAACTAATATATTGCTGTATTGTGTCTAAAAGTTAAATTCATAATATAAGTGTCATAATTTTGTGATAAAAAAGTATAATCTTTAATAAGTAAGAAACGTGTTAACCCCAGTCCATCAGATGGTTAGACTGCAGTGTCTGGAGTGTTTGATGTGGATTGGGTTACAGGATCATGTGACTTTGGTAAAGTCAGCACTATTAAATAAAGCTTAAGCAGTTTTTGTGGGCGTGACGGAGGCAGTGGCTCGAGTAGAGGATCATGGGAGGATCGTTCTGCTGCTCAAAACACTGTCCGCCACGTGCCTCGACAATATCAAAGATTATTACTATTTTTTGGAAGTATAATACTATTAGGTTTTAAATACATGACATGAAATATTTATTTGTGTTAATTGTTTTATTTGTGGTGATAACGCAATGAAATATGCCAAGTTGTGCTGACATAATTTTTAGCCAGACTGCCATAAAAAGAAATTATAAACACATCCAAAAACAAGAGAGAACCAATGAAATATTAATAACTGATTATGCTGTAGTCAGTTTTTCCTGTCAGCTTTTTGATTTTCTGTGCATTTTTATATATATATATATATATATATATATTTAAGCATTTTTAGGGCCATTAAAACCACTGTGACGTTATTTTAATATTTAGGTATATATTCGCCCTAAATTTTATTGTAATGTGGAAAATATATGTAAATTGTATTTATTTTTGTATTTTATATAAGTATTTGTTTTTTGATATATTTAAATAAAAAATAATTGCAAAATGTATATATTGTAAATGGAATGCACATTTTGGGGAGATAATAGATTAAATAAATTATTATTATTATTATTATTATTTTACAGGTTTTCTGAGAGGACATGAATATTCTTGGCACTACATTAGTTTTTATTGCATCCCTCAGTGGTAAGTGATGAATTTCTAATGTGTTTAGCATCTTTATATTAAAAGCTCTGGTGTTGGGAATGATTTTAATTTCTCATCTCACGTCCTCATCCAGTCTGTCTAGGGCTCTTCCTGCAGACGTCGGAGGTCCAGGCGATCTTCGGGGAAAGCGTGATCTTGCCTTGCAATGGTTCAGGATTCCCTGTGGAAGAGCTGCAGGTTCACTGGGAGGCGATGGGAAAAGACGTCATCTCTCTGAACGGAGACATCATCACGGTTGGGAGGGCGTTTGAAGGGCGGGTCAGCTTCCTCAAGGATCCTGCTGAGTCTAAGGACTTTTCCCTCGTTCTGTCAGATGTGATGCTGAACGATGGAGACGTATACGAATGTCTCTGGGAGGGAAACAAACCCATTTGCTCTGTATTACTGCATGTGTTGAGTAAGTAACCGAGACAATTACTAACTAGTTGATTTAAATTAGTACATTAGAAAAACATCTGAATTTTTAAAAGTTTAATTTGCAAAATTAAACTATCAAGAAATCATTTTCTCCCACCTTTTCCCGCCAAAACATTGATGATAAAACAAATGTTAATGATTAAAAAAAAGAGTTGTTCTTATTTTCATTTAGTTTAATAATTTACTAAAATAACCAAAACAGTGAATAATAATAATAATAGTAATAAAAAGTAGTGCTGTCAATAGATTTAAAAAATTAACTAATTAATAGCACTTTTTTTTCTGTAATTAATCACAATTAATTGCACCTGACATTAAAGTTTTTAAAATATTTTTGTATTGTTGTAATTTCACATTTAATCTCCAAATTAATGTAGAAACAACATAAAACAGTATATTTTAAATATTTGATCAAACAGGTAGGAAATACCCAGAAATTGAATAAAGGTATCAAACACTTCGCAGTCTACACTGCATAATTTATAAATAAAATATAGATTTTTTTTTTTAAAGCTACAGAAGTTATTCAGTCAAAAGGAGTGAGTGATTTTCTCTTTGTCTTTTGTTCGATTAACATTAATGACAGACTGCAGCAGGTTTATTAGGCTGCTGTCACTTTAAGAGCTGACGCACGACGCGGATCTGCATCCTATTTTCTCACAACTCTTTACATTCATTTAAGACTTTATTTGATTTATTTGAGACTGTGTTTACAATGATACTCGACAAAACGGCATTTTGGCATAATTTTGTGTGTTTTTGTCCGTTCAAGTGCGAAAGAAGTCTCAGTGTGGTCGGTGTTCTGACCAGTGATGCTACGTATGAGATTGTGCGTGGCAGTTTTGCGTCTTATAGCACTTGGATGGTTTAAAAGCACTTGAATGAATGATAGTGTGATCATATAATGTAACGCTAGCTAAAGGATGGCGGAAAAAACGGATGCTGCGTTAATTGCGTTAATTATTTTTAACGCGTTAAACTGAAAGTTAATCGCGTGCGTAATCGCATAAATTTTGACAGCACTAATAAAAATAATAATAAAAAAAAAATCAAAAGTAGTAGGAAAAGCATCAACACAAGTTTAAGAGAAAGTGCAATGTAAATCTCTCTTGTGTTTCAGCGAAACCAAAGCTGTTCGCTGATCATGTTGAAGCGGTTGAGGGTGAGGATATCACTTTGGAGTGCATCGGCAATATCCCTAAAAATAAACCATGGGAAGACATCTACATCCAGTGGCTGAAAGATGACAAAGAAATCCTGCGATTGAGCTCTGGAAAGATGGACGTCAGTATTGATTACAGCATCATCGCATTACCGCCCAAACACGACATCTGTCGAGGTGTCTTCTCACTGACCATCAAGTCGGTGAGTGTTTTCGACCAGGGCGTTTATCAGTGCCGTTACAAGAGCATTGATTACGAGGCGCCGCGGAGCGGATTCCCGGAGAGGCACACGCTCACTGTTTGGGGTACGTACATGTTCAGCTGTTTACCACAAACAGTATTTCCTGAGTCACTGTCACACGAAAACACATTTATGCAGCAGTAGGGGGCGTGTCCACTCATGATGGGAAGGAGAGTGAGCCAATCAGCTGTAGGGGGTGTATCCACTCATGACGGGGGAGGAGAGAGAGTGAGCCAATCAGCAGTAGGGGGTGTGTCCACTCATGATGGGATGGGCTACATGTGTGTTGTGGTGCTCGGTCCGATCGCTTACTGCACCTTTAAGCCCCGATCTTTACGAGTTGAGGGGCGTGTCAGTGAGAAATGAGGTAGAATACCACAATATTTATAGGTATTTAGCAGTGACATTGTCAGGCTTTTTCATTTACAACAAAATAAGCTAATTCCCTGCACAAAATATAATAGCATTGTAATATAACAATATACTATGTAATGATAAAGTTTTCATTGGCTTCATAAATTAATTAAAAACATTAAAAAGCAAAACACACCTGATGCACATTTATTGTTCTTCATTTTCTAGGAGTTTAAAAACGTTACTGTATTTTTATGTAGTTAATTAAGAAAAGGTACAGTGCCATCTTGCTCTGATGACTTGTGACTTGAACGCACCTGACATCGTAAACACGACTTCCAAACTCGTAAATACGAACTTCCCAGGAGGACCATATGTTGTCATGTAACCTCTCTCTCTCTCTTTCTCTCCTCAGCGGCGTCTTCAGGGATGACAGACCTCATGGACTCAGTCTCCAGTGCCAGCGCGACCTCTTACACTCACACGAGCACAAGCGTGCCAACTTGGACGGCTGTTGCGAGCACTCAAACTGAAGCGGGCCGCACGGCACCAGCTCACGCATATGCTGCGAGTGCTCAGACTGAGATGAACAGCTCCGTGCCAACAGACACATATGCTGCCAGCACTCAAACTGAAGCGAGCAGCACAGCGCCAGTGCAGACATACGCTGAAAGCGCTGAAGGTACTGCTGATCACCACACATCCTCCCAGTATTAGTAGCAGTAGTCAATAAATGTTTTATCAATGACTGATTCTTTTCATATAATGTTGTTGGTGTTTGGGGCTGATTCAGTGTCTTTATTTATACAATCTGTGTTTCTCTTTTACAACACTATTTCTACTGATGACAGATTTGTCAGCCGTCCCTGAGGCAGGCACCGTTTCTGGTGAGTATTGAACTTTTTCTTAAGCATTCAAAGCTTAAAATTCTTGTAGATGAAATTTATGATGTAGTCCATACAACCTGTGCACTATATCCAAGTCTGAAGACAAATTATATTATTGTATGAAGAACAGACCATTGAAATTCACTGCCAGAGCTCTCAAATGTCATTTGCATTTTAGTATTATTTATATTATATTATATTATATTATATTATATTATATTATTTAGTAGTTTTAGTACCTCCACTCTAACTTATTTTATTTTCATTTATTTGCTGAGGTAACAGGTCAAGTATTGCTAAAGTATTTAATATAATATTCAAGTATTATATAATATAATATTCAAGTAATATATATTATAATATTATATACTATAATGTATTATATATTATAATAATATTAAAATATTTAATATTTATAAAGTTCAAATATTTAATGTAATATAAGTTTTATCTAAAATATATTATATATATATATATATATATATAATTAATATTCAATTAATGAAAATGATTCTAATATATAAAACTATTAAAATAATTTAAATTTATTTATTAAGTGTTTTGTCCATATATATATATATATATATATATATATATATATATTATTTCAATTAACAAAAATGACTTTATACTATATATAAAAAACTATTAAAATAATTTTCATTTATATGTTAATAGTGTTTTATGCGAATGAGATTTGTGATCTAGATCAGAGGTTAAAATTAACTTTTAATCAGTTCCAAACATAAAGCTATTGTAAGAAAGTCATCTGGGTTTGGTTCACCCAAAAATGTCATTTAATGTATTTGTGATTATGGTCTCAAAAAAGCACAGATTTCAGAACAAGCTAATTATGCTCAATAAATGCTCTTTTTGGACTGAAGAGGACGTTTTTAGTTCTGAAAGTTACAGTATGTTTTCATAGAACATCAAGCTCTATTATTTCAACGATCAAAGCAAAGATCAAAGGCCACGAACCCTCTAAAAATACCAAAAGCTGAGCCTGAAACACATCTAATGTAGAACATCATTAAGGCTTTAGGTTAAGATGAACATTTTCCCCAGTTTCAGGTCAGAGCAGCGTATTTCTTTGTGATTCATGTTTAATGCGAGACGTTTCCTCTCAGGTCAGCGTGATCCTCTCGAGTTCCTCTCGGATGAGAAGACTCCCTGGATCCGCATCGGACTCATCAGCGGAGTTCTGCTCGTTACTGCAGGCGTTCTGGGATTATTGCTGGTATCTGGAAGAATCTGAGTTGTCGAGAGAAAAGTAATGAAGGGATTTACGTTTCAGACATTTCCATTGCAGTTTTGAGAGCTGTGAAAATGTACACGTTGGTTCAACAAAATATGATGTATTTTTTATATACCTTGTCTTATTTGTGGAGCACAACTGTTTACTTACAATAATACTCAATACTATTTAATACTTGGCAAATTTATCTTAACCCTTTCATGCATGAATTATGATAACCTCAGTCAGGATTTTTTTCCTATTTGTTTTTATTGCTCTTAGGGCATGCAAAACAAGATTTGAATTTTTTTTTTTTTTTTTTTTACACATTTTTCAAAAAGATTTCCTGATGGACAGCATGAGTTTATGGTTTTAACTGAAGAGATACTGTATTAAAAACAATACAGTAATAACACAGCAATACCCAATTTAGATTACTTTCAGATAACGCAATCAGATTACTTTTTGACTTTACGAGTAAAGTAACGCATTACAAGTAACATGCATTAGGTAACCAGATTACTTTTTGACGTTACAAGTAAAGTATTACAAGTAACGTGCATTACGTAATCAGATTACTCTTTTGACGTTACGAGTAAAGTATTACAAGTAACTTGCATTACGCAATCAGATTACTTTTTGACGTTACGAGTAAAGTAACGCATTACAATTAACATGCATTACGTAATCAGATTACTTTTTGACGTTACGAGTAAAATAACGCATTACAAGTAACATGCATTACGTAATCAGATTACTTTTTGATGTTACGAGTAAAGTAACGCATTACAAGTAACATGCATTACGTAATCAGATTACTCTTTTGACGTTACGAGTAAAGTAATGCATTACAAGTCACATACATTATGTAATCACATTACTTTTTTGATGTTAATGCAAATTACATTCTAATAACACATTTAGTCAAAAAAAAAAAAGTTAAAAACAAACAGTCACAGTACTAGTATGAATTCTAGCTGAAATATAGTTATTAATGTAGGATGTCCACTATAGTGGACAGCTGAATAATCAGAATTTTCTCCCCATCTAAAATCAATACTTGGAAAATGTAACTGATGTGACTCATTAAATATTGCATTATATATATACAGTATATACAGTATATATATATATAAAATCAATTTAAAAAGGTTTACCTAATTTTTTTAAACGTGTATTATGTCATTATAAAATATAATTTTATAAAAATATATATACATTTAAAAATGCGCTCTGCCATTGTAGGGTTTTAATAACTAAAACCACATTTTCCCTGAAAAACATGGAGACTTTGCCTTGGGATAAAAAAAAAAATAAATAAAATTGTGAAACTCTTTAAAATAATAAAATATAAAATTCTTTGGTAAAGGGTGGTACTTTGGTGAATCTTTTGAGTATGGTGCTATTCATTTATTTATCTTTAAATGGTGCTGTTAATTCATTTCTATGTTAAAATATTTCTAGTTTTTGAAATCTGATGTCATTTTTACCGTCCTTTTAAAGCATGAAGCAAAATACGGCATTAGTATTATCAAAGACTGTGTAGATCCACTAATGTGAAGCTGTTTTTTAATTCAGATCCATGTGACTGATTCATCAGTTATGCAGAACTCAGTTCACCTTTTTGTCACAAAATAAATCGGACAGTACATTTGTACATTGTGCGTGATATTGCAAAAATTTAAAGATATGCACGTGCAGTTTTTCTTTGATTGCAGTTTGTATGTTGACGTGTTTCTAATGCTGATCAACTGAAAGGTGTTTTATGCATTTTGTACGTAGATACTCAACCTTCTTGAAGCAAAGATTATCTTTAACAAATACTGCTCTGCAACGTAATTTTTGTGAAACGGACCGGACACAATAAAGAGCATAATTTTCCAGTGACGTGATTTTCCGTTTATTCCGTGTTTCATCACAAAAACATGTTCTCTGCCAGCAACAGAACACAAGTCTTCCAGAGAAGAAGATGCAATGGACCGGGGCTGGTAAAAAATTCAAAGACAAACACTTTGTTCATGAAGATAAAACAGTTTTAAAGCATGCATGAAACATTTACAAGAACAAACATAACAAACAATAACGGTCTAAAACAATAAAATACAACGAACCCTCACGGTTCAAACCTAGTGAACTATGTACTCGTTACCCGTGTACATGCTTGTCTCATTTCATTGGCGTGCAAAGGCTGTCACAGTTTACCAAATCAAGAAAATAAGCCAAAATTACAAAAAATGCATAACACATATGCATGGGAAATTAAATCAAAGCGCTGTGCACTCAATAGGAGGCTCAGAGAAGCATCACATGTTGGTGGCCGCTGTGAACACGGGGCCGGTGTGAACGCCGTCTCCCGCCACCTCTCCCATCGCCTGCAGCGCGACTGTGGCCGCCATCGCCTTGGCGTGTTTCTTATTGGGACTGGCAGTCTGCGGCTGGTAATCACATCCGTTCACCACCACCTGACAGACACACAAACGGATCTGCTGACTCGTGTAACACTAGACCAAACAATGGATTTGGTGCTGAATGCACAATGTCCCATTCAAAAACTATTCTTTAGCATTAGCAGATGAGAAACTGGCTGTTGTCAACAAAAGAGAAGCTTTAAAAATTAGCATTCATTTTATTAAATACGTTTTAAAATAAATTACATATTTTTTATTTAATTATTTATTTATTTAAATTTTTATCTAATAATAATAATATTTAACTGGTCAAAAACAGTAGGAATGTGGCTTAGAAAGTGGAAAGAGATTTTTTTATTTTTATTAAATCACTTTATGGTTACTTTTCATTACTTATATAGTCTCAGTTGGTTCTTGTAAAGAGTAAACCAGTTTTAAAACTTTTTTTTTTTTAGGTTTTCCTAAATCATTCAGCCCTAAAAGGATGGGTCGCACTCAAAAAAGTCATCAGAGTAAAAAGTCATTTTTTAAATAATTTAACATTTTTATGCACAATATCAGAACATTTCAACAACGGAATATTTTGATCCATTTTTACATTTTAATTCAGAGCGATTTACATTTAGTTAAAGCAAGATTTTCACTCTTGTCTTATTGTCTTATGTCCTTTCACCATTGGGAAGCACTCATTCACATTATAATCATCTACGTTAGAGCAGATTACCTCTGTACTTCTCGTTGGTTTCATGGATTACATAACCAGAGAATATTTCACATTTCAAGCTTTCTATAAACATATTTCTTATCTCAGGTTACTCATCTAGCCTATACACCAAGTATCGGTTAATTATTTTTAAGCGTTCCCAAGACACCAGAAAGTGCATCCTGATTGTAAAATTAAAAAAAAATAAAAACAAAAGCACAACATTTTGTTGTTATTGTGAGTGTACATAAATAAAAAGATTTACAGTTTTGAATGATGTTTCACTCTTGTCTATACGACCAAAAATGACGGAGTATTTTAAGTTCTTTCCACTGTTATGAGGAGGGAAAAAAATCCAAGTGAACGCGCCGGCGCATTCGTCAAACGCTAATTTAACATGCCAGAATAAAACCCAATTTTGCAAAACACTTTGTGACATTTTGAAAAGCTGTACATGGATTAAGGCCACTGGAACCAGGATCGCAACTTAAACTCGCAGTGTCATCTCTCATCACACGAGCGGAAGTGCTGATAACACAACTCTAGATTCTCTTCTAATATTGTAATGTCTAAATTCACAAAACATTTGAAAATACTGGTTTTGTTTTTAGGGGGTTTTACATCATTTTTTAATGCAAATCAGTATAAAATTATATTTAAAAAAAAACTAACCTTGAACAGAAAGTTCTTGCGGTGGTCGGGTCCGCTGTGGTGCACCATCACAAACTCCGGCTGCAGCCACTTCTTCTTATTGCACATCTCCATTAGAGCAGATACTGGATGCTTCCCTGCAGGCAGAATAAACATGATTTATACAAAGTCCCATAAACAAGTTGGATTTTACATTTGGGGTAGAGTTAGTGTTGTGAACCCCACATTTTATCAACCAATCTCTGACTTGTAAAGCCTGACATACACCGATCAGACATAACATTATGAGCACAGACAGGTGAAGTGAATAACACTGATTATCTCTTCATCACGGCACCTGTTAGTGGGTGGGATACATTAGGCAGCAAGTGAACATTTTGTCCTCAAAGTTGATGTTTTAGAAGCAGGAAAAATATGATACAGTAGGCTTTATACTGTATATTTAAGGGTCCTTGGATCACTTAGTAACATAAACAATGTTGGGTAAATCACGTCACGTGTCTTGTGATCAAACACTCACCTAGAAGATCCTTCATCACCACAATGTTGCCAGACTTCTGGGTTTTTTCTCCTTCTGCTACAAGCCCTGAATAGACAGAAGCACATGACATCATGACTAGCATCTTAGCGATGATATCATCACGCAACGGCTTCTTCACGACCTACTCTCACCCTTGCGGTCCGTTTTGAAGTCGATAATGATGGGCTCCACCGTGCCTTCCCTGTGCTTCCCCAAACCCTCCCCTGAACGCCATCCCATCTTCCTCATCAACAACTCGCCCATCCCACCTGAGACTGGCGCGGCCCGCAGGAACTGGTCCTGAATGGAACGGGACAGATTCAGACAGAGAGAAAGAGAGGCAAACGGAGAGAAACGGCAAGTAGTGAGAGATTCGCTCGTTCGGGCGGGTCGCATCACTTCAACCGGAGCTGTGTTTAAAATAAAAGACTAGATAAAATAATATAGCCTTGTGAATTTATATTTTAACAGTTCAAGTTGTTATAATATAGAATATGTAAATTGTTTAAATGTAGAGTCCTTTAAAGCAGTTTAAAAGACTAAACTAGTATAAATATACATATAAACACCACCAAGGCTGCATTTATTTGATCAAAAACACATTAAAAATAGTGAAATATTATTACAATTTAAAATAACTGTTTTCTGTGCGAATATATTGTAAATTGTAATTTATATCCAGTGATCAAAGCTGAATTTTTTAGCATCATTTAGTCTTCAGTGTCACATGATCCTTCAGAAATCATTCTAATATGATGATTTGCTGCTCAAGAAACATTTCTGATTATCATCAATGTTAAAAACATTTTTGTGGAAACTGATACACCACCATTCAAAAGTTTGTGAATAAAACTAATCAAAAGTAAAGACATTTATAATGTTACAAAAGATTCTATTTCAAATAAATGTTGAACTTTCTATTCATCAAAGAATCTTGAAAAATAAAAAGTATCAGTTTAACACAACTGTTTTCAACACTGATAATAATCAGAAATGTTTCTTGAGCAGCAAGTCAGCATATTAGAATGATTTCTGAAGGATCATGTGACACTGAAGACTGGAGTAATGATGCTAAAAATTCAGCTTTGATCACAGGATATAAATTACATTTTACAATATATTCACATAGAAAACAGCTGTTTTACATTGTAATAATATTTCACAATTTTGCTGTTTTTTTTTTTTTTTGGTTTTGTTTTTTGACCAAGTAAATGCAGCTTTGGTTTAAAATGTAAAACATTTTTAAAAAAATCATAATAATTCCAAACCTTTTGACCAGTAGTGTATATCTTACACATAACACATAACTAATTTAATGTGCAAGCCTTCAACAGGCGAAGCATCAATACCGTCCTGAACAGAACTCAGGCTTTGAGTCGGTTCAGTGGAAACAAACAGGAGCACATGGCAGAAATGCATCAGTTCACACACAAATCCACATGAATAGAAGGAAGGGTGCTGGAGGACGTACGTACCTAGGCCCCCATCATCGGCCGAGCATCTGACGTGAATAGAAGGGGCCTGACTCTGACCATGGCAACAAGGCAGCTACAAGGACTGACCCTGCAACAAGTGTCCATACAGAGGGGTGAGAGTTCACAGGTCAAACTGTGAGCCCCCACCCCTCGTCCATCCGTGTCCCAACCCAACCAATGAGCTTGAGCCTCGCTGGCAGTGGATGCCAAAAAATCCCAAAAGGAGCAAACATTGACGCTTCTTCTCCGGCAATGAATTTTAGACTAAAAATCAGGGTCAAATGCTCCGTCAACCTTCAATATCATTTGAACAATTTGGATCCCGCTCTTAAGTAAAGAGTGAGCTCCAAACATATCACACAGGTTTATACATTGAGACTGTCGTATCTAGGCAAAGTTGGCCATTTTGGAAACACTGCCCTGAATAAATGAGCCGTATTTGGTTGTGTGAATGCTATGATCTCTCTGCAGTCTAAATTAAAACTTCATGTCTTAAATGTAAAGGTTTGTATTACACATCAGTCAGCATCCAAAGCCTTCAGGATAATACGTCTCTCAGCTAAAACGAGACTCATTACAAACACATGTATGTATACACTTTTGACTGAAAGGCTTATGTTGTGTAAACTGAATAATAATAAGACCAAAGGGGTTTTTAGGAGTGCCTAAAACCTCTTAGAGTAACTGTAACATACGACTTCAAGTGATTTATTGCTTTAATAAAAGTACATCAATATGAAAAAGACACTAATTTACATTTACACTAATGTTCAAAATTTGATGTCAGTAAGTTTTTTTTTTTTAAAGAAATTCATCTTTTTATTCAGCAAGGATGCATTAAATTGAGCAAAAGTTACAGTAAAGATATTTATAATGTTACAAAAGATATCCATTTCAAATGAATGCTGTTCTTTTAGACTTTCTATTCATCTTAGGATCCTGAAATAAAAAAGTGTCACCGTTTCCACAAAAATATTTAAGTAATAATACATTGATAATAATCATAAATGTTTCTTGAGCAGCAAATCAGCATATTAGAATGATTACCGAAGGATCATGTGACACTGAAGACTGGAGTAATGATGCTGAAAATTCAGCTTTGCATCAAAGAAATAAATTACATTTTACAACATATTCACATAGAAAACAGCTATTTTAAATCGTAATAATATTTCAAGATTTTTACTGTATTTTTGATCAAATAAATGCAGCCTTGGTGAATATTAGGGATGCACCGATGTGAAAATTTTGGCCGATACCGATAACCGATAATTCTTCATATCTGGAAGCCGATAAATCTAAATCAACATTTTTATATAATTTGAGAGCCTGATTACACCATGTCCCAAGCACACAATTATAATGTTCTCATTATAATTTTATGTAGCCTTAATGACAGACCTGTGCTGTACATATGCTGTTCATTTTTTAAGCAATTCAAAACCATGTTGGTGGACAGTGCGCATCTGAAGTGTCTCAGCTGAAGGAAATAATCCATTATTTTTCGGCTTTAATATATCAGCCAATTTTTTTTTATCAGGCCGATAACAATAACATTAAAAATGAACATATATCGGCTGATACCGATATGGTGGCCGATATATCGTGCATCCCAAGTGAATATGAGAGAAATCTTACCAACCCCACGTCTGAACAGTAGTGCACATTAATATAGTTCACTAATCTAACTGTAGGTTGAAATCGTGTGGTCACCGGTGTGCATACATTGGCCATTTTCTGCAGATTTCAGAGTCGGATCCTGATGCATATTTCTCTACTCATTGGAAGGTTCCAGGTCATTCAGAGGAGGGGCGGAGAGACTTACTTCACATCCTCTTCCTTCCTCCCCTCTCTCAAAAGACACTTTTTAGAGGAGTAAAGTGAGGCCTGCTGCCCATCCATCATTGCATCTGCTACGACAGAATTTCACATATAAAACATCTGCATGACCATGCACAAGTGGTGTACCCGTCCAACTGCTTCTGCGCTGGTCATTTTAATCAAGAAAGGCTCATTTCCTTCAAAATATCGCGATCAAGTGAAATATTTGCACTTAAAGGGGTCCTATTATGCTTTTTTTAGTGTAATGTTGCTGTTTGAGCATGAAAATGTCCCTCCAGCGGGAGTTATTCTCTATATCATTGTTTCTGAACTTCATTGTAGTCTTGAGTTTTCTTTCGGGAATGAACACATCACAATATTCCTCATTTAAATAATTCATACGCAGAATAAAGGGGCGGGGCCTGGTTGAGTTAGTTAGTAGTGTGTTGAAACTGGCGGTTATGGTAAGGGGCGGGACATTTCCCAAACACCAATCGCAAAACACTGCTCCAGCCGACCAATCAGAGCACATTGTGCTTTTCAGAAGGAGGGGCTTCATAGAGACAGGAACTAAACAGAGCATTACTGACAGACTGGGAAGAGAGGAGCTGCAACAATGGAGAATATGAGGAAAATAATGAACATTCAAGCATGAAAACCTGTTTTAGTAGAGCCCAAAAACAACATCAACACTTTGAAAAAGAGCATAATAGGTCCTCTTTAAATGAAAAGATAAGCTCTTTTACTTTCTTTCAGCTGACGTCAGTAAACGCACAGCTCTGAGCTGTCTTTTGGCAAGATCGTTTCCACGGATACATTGACGTCATGCTCAGTGCAAAGATCAATACTTATTAATTAAAAAGCGGCCGGTGTGAACTATCATTGGACTGCGGTCTGATTAACAACTCAGTTGGGTACACCAATTGGCAAAGTAATCACAGATGACAATTCTTATATGCCTTATAAAAGGGGATGATGGGTATTTTGAGTTTGAGAGCATTTCAGGATCTATTTTACCCTTCATGTGCAATGTGAGCATACGTCTGAACAGTGTAAATATAAATTAAGCACAATAAGTCATAAGCGTCTGACTGCAATACACCAACTTTCATGATGTGAACTTTATGATTTTTGGGAATTTAACACACATATATGATGCAAAACACAAACCATCAAGCACAATGTATGTCCAGATTCATTGTAAGAGTGGTGCCGTTGACTCAGGGCTTTACCTTCTTAATCCAGGCTTGTGGGCCGCTGTTTGAGAGCTCGTCAGATGAGAGCACTTGAGCGCCTGTCGAACCTGTGAAGAGGCCGGGAATGGTGTTGGACTGGGCCCATGCATCAACCTGTGGAAGTTATTACCAGACGTGAGCAATGAAATTATGATAAATGGAAACTAAGTCTTTTTTGTTTCAAAAAGATTCTCCCACGAATCTGAACAGAAAACTAAACAAAATAACATGTAATTTAATAGAGGTTCTGACAAAATGTTAATTGCTGCAGTCTATTTATAATGTTTAGTTTATATGAATGAATTATTAGAAGAAAAAAAAATCAGGTTCAGTGAATGATTCAATGACTCACTCATAAATACTTCACTTGTTTCATTACTGGATAAATCAGTGTTTTTGAACAAATCTCTTGAACGAATGATTCAATGACAAATACATTTTTTAACAGTGACTTGTCACCACCTACTGGTGTAACAATGTAATCGATACAATCATTATTTGAAGCGCCAAGTTACTTTTAAAAGGGGATTTGCTCTATTTTGATCGCTTCTGTAGACATCAGTGTTTATATTCAAATTATAAACTTTTATCACAGCATTTCTGTGATCATTTGAATATTGCTAACACAGAAATAATGATACTGTGTGGTTGAAAATACTGTTTGTGAAGCTGTTTCATACCTATACATGACAACAGCTCTCTCTGGCTCAGCGGAAGTGCCAACATAGATTAGCAAGGAATGTTCTGGTGTGATTTTGTCAAAGGTTTAATAAACACAGGCGAATTGTTGTCATTTAGGAATGAGATTGCGTGGATGTTTGAATCGAGATCACAATCTTTTAACGATTAATTGTGCAGCTCTAGAATATATGCAGTTATTTAATATTTTCTGCACTGATTGTGGGGGAAATCATTGGAAATGTGGCAAAACATGTTAAATGGAGCAGAGAGCACTACACTCCAGTGTTATTTTAGTATTATTTATATACTATACTTATATACTAAATATTAGTAAATATTAATAACTAACTTTTTTTTTTGCATAGTAAAATAAAACCTGTAGCTTGCCTTTTTTGCCAAACAATTCTGTCAGATAAATAGCTTAACCAAGTTTAGTGTTTTGTTTTTCCTTCTTCATATTTAAAATATTTAAAAAATATAAAATATTTTCCTCATATTTTGATCGCTTAATCAAACTTATAGGGTCATTAAAAACAAATATCCCCTCCGGACATCACTTTGGGCCACTACTGTAATTTTATATTTTCGGTTTTCATTTTAATTTTAGTTTAAGTTTTAGTAATTTTGTTGAGCTTTTGTCATTTTTTAAAAAAATATTTCTACGTAGCTTTTTTATATAGCTATTTTTATTTCAGTTACTTCAACTTACTTAGTTGCAAAGGCACATTTAAAATGGATTTCAATAGTTTTAGTTAACAATAACAACACTGCTACACATACTAGCAGCTGAAATCAAGATAAAATTAGCCAAAATATATAAGACACTTTCTGTGATTTATGGACCATGTAGGCTCTCAAACCCAAACGTACTTGCTCCTGAGCCCGATTGAGCATACACATAGCATTGATGTCGAAAGGGTTTTCCGCCAGCCTCTTCTGTGCGACCGCTCTCTCACTGACGGCCAACGTGATGTCCACAGGCTAGAAACGAAAGACAAGAGCTTAGACAAGGTGAAGACGAGGCTTATTTGAGATCAATTTGTTGCATTTCAGAAGTTGAACACTGACTTGAGAAGGTGCTTCAGGAAAGACACTATCATTGTCCTTGGTGGTTTCCTCAGTCCCAGATGCCGCCGACGCAGGCGGCTTTTCTGTTTTCTTTTCGACCGGCACCCATTCCCCATAGGCACCATCAGCCTCCTTCTTCCTATGCTGGGATCCAGAGGACACTGGGAACTCCTTAGCAAAGGCCACTTCTGTTCGGGCGGCCGGCTTTAATGAGGTATTCTGAAAGACAAGAGAACACAGAAAAGTTAAAGCCCACCTCAACAAGCCACATAATTCAAGGTAAAATTCATGTTTATAACACAAATAGTGTTGGCCAAGTTTAATACGGTCTGAAGTGTACTACTGTGAGTTAATGAATTGAATAAACCCCTAACTTCAAGTATAAACAACAGTAACAGTGATGCGAAAAAGTGAGACACTTACACCGAGACTGAAGGCAATGCCCTTATTCTCCTTAAGGGAAGCTCCAAATAGCTTCTCATCCTCTTCATCGTCTGACACATGTGGTTTTGCGATGGCCATCTCTTCCTTACTCTCGGCTATCTTCTTGCATCTCTGAAGGATTAAATAAACCGTTGACTCAATGCAGACCAAGAAACACCAAACTGCAAGCACATGCACAACCCTTACCTCTGTTAGCTCTTTAATGCTGAAGGTGTTCGCCTGTTTTGTCACTTTCTTTTTGGCTTCTTCAATACTGGCAAGATTAGGTGTGGCTGAAGATGGTGGCTTGTTGACGATTGTGGGTAATGGGGCCATTTGTGGGAATGAAGCCAAGGCACCCATGCTGGACAAAGCAGCGGTCATGGTGGCGGCAGTCATACTAGCCATAGCAGCATTCATAGTCATGTTTGTCATCACGGGCAAGGTTAAGGACAAGGATGTAGAATTTGGGGATTGCAAGGGTAGTTGAAGAACAGCTTTGGGCCTGAGACTCTCTGGGATGGGCACGCCTGCCTTGGCACACATAGCTGCAGCATTAGCCTTAGCTATTTCCAGCAACTGCTCCTTATCTGGGAATAGGAAAAACAACAGTGAGAGAAAACCAATGCAATATACAGTAAACTAAAGTGTTACCAATATTAATTATTCAAAAAATGTTGACCGGTAGTGTAAAAGTGAAGGATAGAATTCCAAAGTTTCTTCGTACCAAGTTCTGTTAGACGTGGAGGTGTCTTGCTGGCACTACGTCGAGTTCTGGACGTCGATCTTTTCTTACGGAGAATGAGGACCGGAGAGCGACTGGGTTCTCGCTTCCATCTGTCCCGCTGATTTAGCGATCGGCTTCCAAAACCTCTTCTCCAGCGTGAGCTGGATCGAGATCTCCTCCTCGAATGCGAGCGAGACCTCTTTCTTGATTTAGACCGTCTGCTTCTGTCTGGAGTTCGAGATTTCCTCCTACGGCCTTGTGAGCGAGATCTCGATCTTCTCTTTTTGGGCGACCTTGATTTCGAACGTTTGCTCTTTGTTCTGGACTTGTGCGATTTTCTTTCAGAGGGCGATCGAGACTTTCGTGAAGACGACCTGGATTTTCTCTTTTTCGATGATGACTTTGATCTGGATCGTGTAGTTACTTTGGATCTTGAGGACGTTTGTTGACTGGGAGATTTGGATGGTGAGGTTGAGTTCCTCTCGATTGAAGTCTCTATGCCGGTTATTGGATTTGTGTTGGTTTCTTTCTTGTCAGGGTTGGCAGCGCACTCTGAATCTTTTGGCGTAACGGTTGAGAACGTTGAGGGTTCTTCAGATACACTGGTCACTTCCAAAGGCACCTCAGGTGTAATGCACTTTTGGGAAGACTTGGTCTCAGATGGCTCTGCCAAGAAGGGAACTGGTCGCCAAGATCCTGTGATGCCAACTGTGTTGAAACCAGAATTCGTGCTGATGGACGCAGCCTCAAACAACTTAGTGTCAGAGTTCACAGGCATTGTTGGACTTCTTCCATTCTCAGTTGTATTCTGAGACATTTCCATTGCACAGCTTGTATTACTGTCCACTGTTGGATCTGTATCATTATTAACTGATTCAGTTTCCTTCAGTCTTTCTTTCAGATCAGACCTTGATTTTGAAACAGACCTTGATTTAGAAGGTTTCGTTCTACTTCGAGACTTACTCCTGGAACGCCGTGGCGAACGAGACCTAGTTTTTGACACGGACCTTCTGTTCTTCCTCGAGATCACAATAGACCTTGATCTAGTTCGCCTGGAGCGCGACCTGGATCTTGAATGTTTACCTCTTCTGACAGAATGAGAACTGGACCGATTGTTGCGTCTCTTTGACCTTGATCTACTTCTCTCTCTTTGTTGATGAGACCTCTTTTTGGAGCTATTTCTAGAGCGGGAGGTTGACTTTGATCGCCGTTGTCGTTTTGAAGACCGGGATCTTGATCTGCGTCCTGACTTCCATCGGGGTGATCTTGATCCTCTAGAAGTCTCCTTACTTTTAGATGTTCTGCTAGAACTTGTTTTCTTATCCTTGGGCCTTTCGTTTTCAGTGCTTTTGTGGACAGAATTCTCCATCTTGGGAATAATGTCAGGCAAAACATCAGATGTGTCTTTGAGCTCAGACTTTAAAATCTTACCTGCTGAAGAGGACTTAGTATTTTCATTAGAAGGTTTTGATTCAGACTCAGATTCAGAACCAGATGCTGAAGAGCTTTCAGACCGTGAGCCAGACCTCTTCGCTTTGTCTGCATCTTTGCTTTTTTTCTTCTTCTTTCTCTTCTTTTTCTTTCCACTTTGGACAACAAACAAACACAGGAAAAAATTAGCTCATTAGGAATAAAAACTGTAAACAACCACAAAGTTGAAATGAAATTTTAAATCGAACCCATTAAGATTAATTTGAACAGCCGTAAATATTTAAAACCATTAGAGTGGTGCTTGATCCAACAGTATGAATAATCAAAGGTTAGGAAGAAAGACTTTTATCCAATAAACATCTGATTCTACTCATCCCTATTATGATCAACAAAGCTGTCAACTGATCCCGATTCCTACTGATCCCTAAACATTAAGCAAACAAATAGATCTTGTCACATTTTGTGAATATAACCAGGGGCATCCCTAGGCCCATTTTAGGGGGGCTTCAGACCCCCTAAATATCCACCCAGACCTTCTAAAAATTTGCTATTAACTCTATAATATGTACACCAATTCGTGATTGCCTGAGTCCCCTTTAAAACTCATATGAAACTGGCGTATTTTACTCTGCGTTATTCAGCGTGTTCTTCAATCCGTAGCAGCGCAGCGCCAACAGCAGAAGACAACGTGTGTGCATTTATTGATAGATTATGATATCTGTGTAGTTCTTTGTCATAAATGCAGTTTACATAAAATGATGCAGGAGCAATTTTAAGACGGTTTCCACTGTAAAATCTGGGTTTATTTATTTATTTTATGAAATTCCTTTAATCTAAATGGCATGAGACTTTGTGACTTTTCCTACTCTTGCTATACTTCAGTGCAATAAAATTGCTAAAATGTGTTATAATATTGATTTTATAATAAATCCAAAAGCAAAACATGTGAAAAAGAACGATAAAAGGGAGTGGAAATGGCAAATGAGCTAATGAGTGGTCCTCTGCAGCCATCTAATGGTTATACTGGTAATTTCATGTCTTTTACATGTTAAAAGTGTTTGTTTTCCACCAGGTGACAGAAATCCTCCACTAAAGCATGGTACATTTTCCGTGTTATCTCCATGAATGAAAATGAGAAATGTAGATCTTCTTTAAAGTTAATTTTACTGCACAAATGTTAATTTTTTTTTTTTTTTTTTTAAACTTTACACGTGTTAAATAAAAAAAATATTTTACCCACATATTGCCAATCTAGACAATGACAGTAATATAAAGTTTGTCTATATTCTTAATGAATATTAATTCAATATTCAAGGATTGACTTGATAAGTAGTGTAGAACCTACTGTACTGCACATCCCCATTATACAAACAATATATTAAATTATTATTTTTTTTTTTTAAATCATGCCCTCATTGGGGGCTGAGCCCCTCTAATATTGAAATCCTAGAATCACCCCTGAATATAACTATTATAAAACACATGTTATTGTCAATTTAGGGTGACTAAACTAACATTATTTGTCTTTTGTAAGTGCACAGAACGGTCTCACCTTTGGTGTGTCTCTTTGTCGGACTCAGACTCAGAGCTGCTGTCTTTTCCTTCTTTCCGTTTCTTTCTCTTCTTTTTGCTTTTGTGTTTTTTGTGCTTTTTACTCTTCCTGTGTTTAGTGCTGGTGTCCTCTTTACCATGGTTATCTTGGAGGTCAGTATGTGTGATTTTATCTGCAGTGAAAGCAAAGACTTATTAGTGACAAAATATATATGTCAGAAAACACAAAAAACATAGGTGTATTGACGACTAACCTGTTGGTGTGTTAATTTTTTCTTCCTTTAGTCCATCTTCTATCATCTCCGTCACAGGTTCAGACTGTGGCTCATCTGTCACACTGAATGAAAAAAACATTTTATTACTCATTTAAAACACGACGTAGATGTAGATTAAGTCCAATGTCTTTGTTGATTTCCAACACGTGTGTCATCCACAATGTATAATTCAACAGAATTGTACAATTCATAATCTTAGAAAGAATCTCTTACTCTCAGGAATACAAAGAAAATGCTGCAAGACCTGTAAAAGTATTTTTATTAATGAGCACTAAAGTCATTTTTTGGACATGTAACAACATACTATTTTTGGGCATGTAACATTGTACTACCATGGTTTTTGGACATTTACCATGGTGCAATTTTGGTTTTTGGACATTTACCATGGTGCAATTTTGGTTTTTGGACATTTACCATGGTGCAATTTTGGTTTTTGGACATTTACCATGGTGCTACTATGGTTTTTGGACATTTACCATGGTGCAGTTTTGGTTTTTGGACATTTACCATGGTGCAATTTTGGTTTTTGGACATTTACCATGGTGCTACTATGGTTTTTGGACATTTAACATGGTGCAATTTTGGTTTTTGGACATTTAACATGGTGCTACTATGATTTTTGGACATTTAACATGGTGCAATTTTGTTTTTTGGACATTTACCATGGTGCAATTTTGTTTTTTGGACATTTACCATGGTGCTACTATGGTTCAATCACGCTTTACAGATTGCTTCAAATCATCTTCATAATAAAGAGGAAAATAACAGTGTTGTCAAAAAAAAGTTTTTGTGTTTCAGATAAAACATTGCATAACAGTTCTGTCACTGACTGACAACTACCCAGCAATTGTGTTACCGCAGGGTAAATATAACGAATCAACAATTATGATACAAGTGTTACCATTTTAAAATGTCACCCATTTATATGAAACAATAATGATGGAAGCTCAGTTAACCATAGTAACCTTTATTGTAAAAGTTTACCTCACGATGCCTAAACCAAACATTGACCAATCTACAGCTTTAATTACACAAAACGTATTTTAGTCATGTACACTGGAGTAACTTGTAATTTCAACGCTATATCAACATGATGAAGCATGGAATATGTGGTACACATGGCAACAAACAGTGACAGTTGAACAGAAAATACACAATTCAGTCTCAACACTATTATTAAATGTTTAAACACTGTATCTCAGTAGAGTTTGTGTACAGTGATCATAACAGCTAATGTTTAGCTAGTCAGCGAAAACAAATCAACGCGTTCTTAATGAAACTGTCGCGATATCTTAAGTCAGGAGTAAAAGGTCGAACGTTTTACCTGATTTCTTGAGTTTCATCCTCGATTTCTTTAATCTTACTCATTACAAAATCCCTGAAAATCTGCTCGATATTGGTCGCCATCACAGTAGGAGCGTTGTTGGGTCCGCCAGTATCCCAGAATGCCTCATCAACGGCTTCTTCCTCCGGTCACCACAGCGACGGACAGCGGCGCGAAAGCGGCAAATTCAAAATGTCTAAACCGTTATTGTAATGCACACAATGCAAACGGCTAATAACAAAAAATAACTTTTGCCGTCAAAACGTCATATAATAATAGCGGATATATAATCAAGCGATTAATAACGCATTAGTAATCATCAAAAATAACCATAGTATTTTTTTTGCGAAAATGGTGAGTAGTACCAAGTTACCGCAGTTTTATGTAGTCGACAGTCGATTAACCCTGTAATAATTGTCAGAAAAATCTATATTTAAATGGAACATTTTGTTGTTTTAGACAAAATTTAAAAATAAAAGTTAAGTTTTGAATATTTGATACATCAGGCTATTATGGCTTATATTGTATGATGTAGTGAAAATGTGGAGCTTATACTCGAGGAGGGCAAACACACGTTTTATTCAGAGGCCCAATCTGAAAAACAATGATTGAGAGATGTATAAATAAACTTTCCTCAGAATCCTAATGGGTCATATTTACCAACAATATAAAATTCTTACGTTTACTTCATAAAAATCAGTAAAGATTTCACAGCAAAAAACATGTGAACCTCGAGCTGAAGGTGGATGTTTGTACAATTATACTAAAAAGGCCTTTTACTAAAAAAAAGTATGAACTATCATTCAGACGACAGAATGCATGTAGTCTGTATACAGCAGGTTTTTCAAAGTTTTGATCATCTTGATAATTTAGAGGCCTATCAAATACGATACAGTAGGCTTAAAACAGTTAAAATGCAAGAATCATTCGATGTCACTTGTGTGTTGACAGCTTTGTTGATCGTAATAGGATTGGTTATCGCATCGTTATTAGCATAGATATAGTGTATGAATTGATATATTCAGGATTAGTGCTAAGATAAATTGTTGACAGAGATTAGGTCAGCAGTAAATGATGATCATATACTAACTAAACAATCTTTGAACGCTGACACCTTATCTGTAGGCTGCACAGCAACAGTCATGTTTGTTCACAAACAACTAAAATAACACACCAAATGATAAGAAGAGGTATGTCCCACTAGGTCATTATAAAAACAATAAAAATAAGTGTAACATCAATTTAACAACCCAAAAAGATTTTGTTAATGCATTTATTTTGTAGATTATGAGTACAAGTAGGAGGTCAGTTCAAACATTGCATGACACTTTTATTGCATTAAACCTCTGAAATTAGCAGTTAAGTGTACTAGATAGACAGTTACATATGATGGATGACAGCTTTTGTAAATCTTGCTTCTTGGTCTTCATGCAGTCATATGGTACCATCACAGTCAAACGCTCTCATCTAGAAAAATGACCAAAAAATAACTTTGCTTGCATGGTGGCATTTGTTTAGTTTTAACCCATAATTGCATGATTATTTTAGAGGTGTTACACAACTTAATAATAGCCCAAAGTTCAAAGATGTTGCAAATAATGACAAGCAAAATAAGCATGAAAGTTCCACTATATAATTTTTGTGTTGCAAAGAAGAAAAAATGATGGAAACATCCCTTTAATATCTCAAAGTACAGGTAGTGTATTTTTAATAATTTCTAAGTCTTAAAACATGACTGATATCATGTGTGTGAGATGTTTTGAAGCACTCACATAGTGCTGTGTTCCTCTGCTGCTCTGTTAGTGACGGCAGCATCTGTCCAGTTCTGGGATCCACCAAAGTTGCATGAGAATTTTGAGTTCCCTTCCTCATCTCATAAGCTTCAGGATTGTAGACTGTGGAGAAAACAAAAACTATTGTTAAATATGGCCAGAATCTATTATGTTGCATTAAAATGTTAAAAATGACTTTGCAGACATACAGCCGGAAACTCTTCTGTTCATTTCGCCAACTTCATGTATGAGCATGCCAGTGTTCATGTCCATCAGGAAGCGTCTGGAGGGTTCTGTTCCCTGCCTCTGCTCATAAGCTGGAGGACTGTAGACTGTGGAGAAAGTAACACACAATTAAAGGTACCCAGAATCTACTCAATCTCACTGCTATACTATATTTCTCTGAAGAAAAGCGTAAAGGGTGTTTGTCCGTGCAAAACTCCATGATGCAATTTTGATTTCATGTTGATCTTAATACTTAGTGGTTTTAAAAAAAGCAAAACACTACTAAAATCAATAATGAGAATGATTTTGCAGACTTACAGCCGGAAACTCTCCTGTTCATTTCGCCGACTTCCTCCTTGAGCATCCCAGTGTTCATGTCCATCAGGAAGCGTCTGGAAGGTTCTGTTCCCTGCCTGCGGGACTCAACAGGAACTGCTATGTAGTTGTCCTTATGTTCAGAAGAGTCTTGGCTTTTTATGTCCTCATGCTCAGGGCCGGAAACCACTTCCCATTTGGCTGCTAATGAAGGTGAAAGAAAACATAAGTCTAGGCAGGCAACCATTGAGATTTTTCTATAAAGCACTTGGCTTGTAAAGTATTACATCAAAAAAAAAAAATCTTTAATTCAATGGCACAAAGCGTCTTGTTCTCAGATATTTGTACTTGAGACTTACAGCCTGGTCTTCTGTCCATCTTATTTTGGTGTTCTTTGAGTAGCCCGGTGTTCAGGTCCATCAGGAGGTTTCTGGAAGGTTCATTGCCTGGTTTTTGCATCTCCGTCAGTCTGAGCTCCTGTAGGATATGCGGCTGATATTCATTGCCTTGTCTGAACTCATCCACTGTTAAGGGGAGAACACAGAAAAAAATTGGATTTAGAGGGACAGTTCACTCAAAAAATGACATTTCTTTAATGCTTGAACTTTCTGCTAAATAACTTTTTTGGCCCTGTTTACGCCTGGTATTAAGATGGGTTTTGGACGATCGGATCTCAAGTAGACAAGGGAGAAACATTCTCCTTTTACACCTGGTGTTTTAAACCGTCTCTTTTGTCCAATTTCGACCTTCTGTCCTGGGTAGCATTTCCCAAAAGCAATTGTAAGCCTTAGATCTCAACTTAGGCTTACGGTGCTTTTGGGAAATGCTACCCTGATTTCTTCGAGGGGAGGGTCTATGGGCGGGTAAATGTATGGGCTTTTTCAGATCTTTCGATCTAGTGTACGAAATGAGCTCCCGCAGTTTACATGTGAACGACGAGAAAACATACGGAGAACAGCAGCCTTCATTTCTGCTCTGATAGCCGCAAAACCACTGTGAGTGCGAGTTAGAAATCAGGAATGGTGAGAGAACATTGTGTTTGGTATGTTTTTCGTCTTCAAACCAAACTTGGGTCTTCAGCCGACAAAGTTTAAATCCCTCTGGCTAGCGCGCTTCCCATAATGTTTACGCATTAGGTCAATAGACGGTCTTTTGTGGCTGTTCGAATGCATTCGACCACATGAGCGTTTCCACTACGAAAGCAATCCGGTCGAATGCGTTTTCAACTACCTCTGAAAGTGGTCGAAAGTTTCTGCTCTGACAGCTGCAAGACCAGCCAAACACTGTGAGTAATGTTAGAAATCAGGAATGGTGAGAGAACATTGTTCTTTGTAAATTTTTCGTCTTCAAACCAAACTTGGGTCTTCAGCCGACAAAGTTTAAATCCAATCTGGCTAGCGCACTTCCCATAATGTTTCTTTTGTGGTTGTTCGAACGCATTCGACCACATGAGTGTCTATACTACGAAAGCAATCCGCTCAAATGCATTTTCAGCTGCCTCTGGAAGTGGTTTAAAGTGGACAAGCTCAAAATGTTTTAGACCCAGTTTACACCTGTATTTAGCGTCGTAAACTTGTGATCTGAAGAACGCATCTTAAACAGGGCCTCTGTTGCACAGAAGAAAAAATTTAAGCAATTGATGAAATTTGATATTCCAAAGTGCAAGTAGTGTAGATATTTTTTAATAATTTCTAAATCTTAAAACAAGACTGATATCATATGATTTGAAGCACTCACATAGTGCTGTGTTCCTCTGCTGCTCTGTTAGTGACGGCAGCATCTGTCCAGTTCTGGGATCCACCAAAGTTGCGTGAGAATTCTGAGTTCCCTTCCTCATCTCATAAGCTTCAGGATTGTAGACTGTGGAGAAAACAAAAACTATTGTTAAATATGGCCAGAATCTATTATGTTGCATTGAAATGTTAAAAATGACTTTGCAGACATACAGCCGGAAACTCTTCTGTTCATTTCGCCAACTTCATGTATGAGCATGCCGGTGTTCATGTCCATCAGGAAGCGTCTGGAGGGTTCTGTTCCCTGCCTCTGCTCATAAGCTGGAGGACTGTAGACTGTGGAGAAAGTAACACACAATTAAAGGTACCCAGAATCTACTCAATCTCACTGCTATACTATATTTCTCTGAAGAAAAGCGTAAATGGTGTTTGTCCGTGCAAAACTCCATGATGCAATTTTGATTTCATGTTGATCTTAATACTTAGTGGTTTTAAAAAAAGCAAAACACTACTAAAATCATTAATGCGAATGATTTTGCAGACTTACAGCCGGAAACTCTCCTGTTCATTTCGCCGACTTCCTCCTTGAGCATCCCAGTGTTCATGTCCATCAGGAAGCGTCTGGAAGGTTCTGTTCCCTGCCTGCGGGACTCAACAGGAACTGCTATGTAGTTGTCCTTATGTTCAGAAGAGTCTTGGCTTTTTATGTCCTCATGCTCAGGGCCGGAAACCACTTCCCATTTGGCTGCTAATGAAGGTGAAAGAAAACATAAGTCTAGGCAGGCAACCATTGAGATTTTTCTATAAAGCACTTGGCTTGTAAAGTATTGCATCAAAAAAAAATCTTTAATTCAATGGCACAAAGCGTCTTGTTCTCAGATATTTGTACTTGAGACTTACAGCCTGGTCTTCTGTCCATCTTATTTTGGTGTTCATTGAGTAGCCCGGTGTTCAGGTCCATCAGGAGGTTTCTGGAAGGTTCATTGCCTGGTTTTTGCATCTCAGTCAGTCTGAGCTCCTGTAGGATATACGGCTGGTATTCATTGCTTTGTCCGAACTCATCCACTGTTGAGGGGAGAACACAGAAAAAGATTGGATTTAGAGGGACAGTTCACTCAAAAAATGACATTTCTTTAATGCTTGAACTTTCTGCTAAATAACTTTTTTGGCCCTGTTTACACCTGGTATTAAGATGGGTTTTGGATGATCGGATCTCAAGTAGACAAGGGAGAAACATTCTCCTTTTACACCTGGTGTTTTAAACCGTCTCTTTTGTCCACTTTCGACCTTCTGTCCTGGGTAGCATTTCCCAAAAGCAATTGTAAGCCTTAGATCTCAACTTAGGCTTACGGTGCTTTTGGGAAATGCTACCCTGATTTCTTCGAGGGGAGGGTCTATGGGCAGGTAAATGTATGGGCTTTTTCAGATCTTTCGATCTAGTGCACGAAATGAGCTCCCGCAGTTTACATGTGAACGACGAGAAAACATACGGAGAACAGCAGCCTTCATTTCTGCTCTGATAGCCGCAAAACCACTGTGAGTGCGAGTTAGAAATCAGGAATGGTGAGAGAACATTGTGTTTGGTATGTTTTTCGTCTTCAAACCAAACTTGGGTCTTCAGCCGACAAAGTTTAAATCCCTCTGGCTAGCGCGCTTCCCATAATGTTTACGCATTAGGTCAGTAGGCGGTATTTTGTGGCTGTTCGA
This sequence comes from Mylopharyngodon piceus, assembly GCA_039654765.1. NCBI lineage: Eukaryota > Metazoa > Chordata > Actinopteri > Cypriniformes > Xenocyprididae > Mylopharyngodon > Mylopharyngodon piceus. Next base: position 19,688,817 of record CM077440.1, on the reverse strand, counting down.
ATGCATTCAACCACATGAGCGTTTCCACTATGAAAGCAATCCGGCTGAATGCGTTTTCAGCTACCTCTGAAAGTGGTCGAAAGTTTCTGCTCTGACAGCTGCAAGACCAGCCAAACACTGTGAGTAATGTTAGAAATCAGGAATGGTGAGAGAACATTGTTCTTTGTAAATTTTTCGTCTTCAAACCAAACTTGGGTCTTCAGCCGACAAAGTTTAAATCCAATCTGGCTAGCGCTCTTCCCATAACGTTTCTTTTGTGGTTGTTCGAACGCATTCGACCACATGAGTGTCTATACTACGAAAGCAATCCGCTCAAATGCATTTTCAGCTGCCTCTGGAAGTGGTTGAAAGTGGACAAGCTCAAAATGTTTTAGACCCAGTTTACACCTGTATTTGGCGTCGTAAACTTGTGATCTGAAAAACGCATCTTAAACAGGGCCTCTGTTGCACAGAAGAAAAAATTTAAATTTAAGCAATTGATGAAATTTGATATTCAAAAGTGCAAGTAGTGTAGATATTTTTTAATAATTTCTAAATCTTAAAACAAGACTGATATCATATGATTTGAAGCACTCACATAGTGCTGTGTTCCTCTGCTGCTCTGTTAGTGACGGCAGCATCTGTCCAGTTCTGGGATCCACCAAAGTTGCGTGAGAATTTTGAGTTCCCTTCCTCATCTCATAAGCTTCAGGATTGTAGACTGTGGAGAAAACAAAAACTATTGTTAAATATGGCCAGAATCTATTATGTTGCATTGAAATGTTAAAAATGACTTTGCAGACATACAGCCGGAAACTCTTCTGTTCATTTCGCCAACTTCATGTAAGAGCATGCCGGTGTTCATGTCCATCAGGACGCGTCTGGAGGGTTCTGTTCCCTGCCTCTTCTCATAAGCTGGAGGACTGTAGACTGTGGAGAAAACAAAAACTATTGTTAAATATGGCCAGAATCTATTATGTTGCATTAAAAATGTTAAAAATGACTTTGCAGACATACAGCCGGAAACTCTTCTGCTCATTTCGCCAACTTCATGTAAGAGCATGCCAGTGTTCATGTCCATCAGGAAGCGTCTGGAGGGTTCTGTTCCCTGCCTGCGGAACTCAACAGGAACCGCTATGTGGTTCTCCTTATGTTCAGAAGAGTCTTGGCTTTTTATGTCCTCATGCTCAGGGCCAGAAACCACTTCCCATTTAGCTGCTAATGAAGATGAAAGAAAACATGAGTCCAGACTGGCAAAGGATTTCTGTGAAAGCTAGATTACCTTCTACCTTCAACCTTTTTATGTAATGTCAACTCATTTGTTATGCAATTCCGCATAACAAATATTTGTCATCATAAGTCCCCATCCTTTGACCAAAAATCATTGTACTAATGGCCTAAAAATAGACATTATTTAATTTTTAAGTAATGTCAACCCTTTCTACATTTGATGGTTCAGTCAACCTATAAAATAGAGTTTGTTGAAGTTGTTGGTAGACCGTTTTAGCCATGCTGTTCACCAGCCAAAAGCAGGTCTTTTCAGAAGGGTTGTAGATCAACAGTCTCCATTAGAAATTGAGACTTACAGCCCACTATTTTCCTGTCCATCTTATTCCTGTGTTCTTTGAGTAGACCGGTGTTCAGGTCCATTAGGACATTTCTGGAAGGTTCAGTGCCTTGCTTGTACACTTCAGCAGGGATCGCTCTCTGCTCATGTCTTTCGCTCTGAGGGCCATACTGTGGCTCCTGCAGGATGTGCAGCTGGTGTTCAGTGCCTTGTCTGAACTCATCCACTGTTGAAGAAATACCACAACCAACTCATCAATGTGCATAAAAAAATACCCATATGAAAAAAAAGAGATCTCATTTATACCATTACATTATTTTCCCATTAGAAGAGTTTTCTATATGAGATTAAAAAAAGAGCAGTTAGAGACTTTTGATGAAGTCTCATGTTTTTCAGATGTTTCTTTTGAAAAAGAAAAAGACTAATCTCACATTTCTCCTTTAGAATTTTAGAGATCTCAAAAATGTCTCAAACTGCTCAGATTTGCTAAAATATCCATCTGCATTCAAAAGATCTCAAATATGAACTCAAAAATTTCTTATTCTTCCAAAAGCTATTCAGCTATGCTATCCAATTTAATTTATTGCTATATGCTTAATTTTTGACAATCGTATCAGTTAGTGTTCTTTATTATTTTATTTCTGAGACTAGCCACTTAAACTGTATTATAAAAATGGGTGAAGTTTGCTTTGTCGTATGAAACTTTAATAATGGGTAAATAATGGCCAAATACCAGTAAAATGACTAGCGCAAACCTTAGTAAATCACCTTGCATGATTAATTTAAATACTCTCCTCCCATAAATTTTGTGTCTGAAAGGGAAACTCCTACAAATGCTTACGCAATAAGGTCAGCCGCAAAAATAACCCTGTCCACGCCTCTTCAGCACTATTTTTTTCACTGCGTGTCTTTAGTAAATCCTAACAGTAGTTTTTTAACACCAAAAGAGGGTTAAGAGGGTTAAAGCTGTTAGTAAATCTGGCCCTTACTGGGTTGCAACAGACTCCTTAAGTTAATAAAACCCTTAGTGAATCCTAAAAAAAAAGTTCTGATTCTTTGAGTTAGAATCTTCTTCTTGTATCATGCTTGGCCAAATAATTGCTGCTTGTATCTATATTTTGTCTCTATATATGTTTTGAAACATTCAAAATTCTTTAATAACTTCCAAGCCCTAAATTTCATGTGTGTGAGATGTTTTGAAGCACTCACATGGAGCTGTGTTCCTCTGCAGCTCATTTAGTGACGGCAGCATCTCTCCAGTTCTGGGATCCACCAAAGTGGCTTGAGAATTCTGAGTTCCCTTCTTCATTTCAGCAGCTGGAGGATTGTAGACTGTGGAGGAAACAAAAATAGGCAAATATGGCCAAAATCTACTATGTGCATTGAATTTTAAAATGAAATTGCAGACATACAGCCGGAAACTCTTCTGTTCATTTCATCAACTTCCTCCTTGAGCATCCCAGTGTTGAGATCCATCAGGAAGCGTCTGGAAGGTTCTGTTCCCTGCCTGCAGAACTCAACAGGAACTGGTATTTGCTTCTTGGGTTTCACGCCAGTGTCCTTCAGAACTGAGTTGTCCCTGTGTTCGTCTTGGACCATTTGTGGCCCAATTTGTTTCAGTCTACCATTCGGGAATCGATGCAGCGGTCTTGCATGAAGACCTGCACATACAACACAAACATCAAACCTGATATAACACTTATTTGTTCGCATATTCACAGCAGTTTTGGTACTCTAAATGCAGATTAGCCCTGTTTTTTATTTGAAAGGGATAATGAACAGGATTCATTTATTAACCACACCAAATGTCCTTCATATGATCTCAATTAAGTTATAAAATCTATTCAAGGAAGAGAAGCCACATCACTTAATAGCACACATCTCCTTCACAAGCCATAAAAACTGATTTATGACTTGTCTGTATCTCAATTGTTGAATAGGTAATCACATATTTTATCAAGCAGATAAAATGTGCCACAGAAGGTATGTGGTTATACCCTGACAAAGGTTAAAATTCAGAAGAATGGTTGTATCTGAACTTTGAACTAATGGGGAAATAAACAATTCTTTATACATTTAGCCTACTGTTACTACAGTAAAATTTTGGTAAATTTGAAGAAGCCAAAGAGAAATGAAAGGTTATTATTTTGGCGAAAACTGATAACCATGGCAAGATTTCATAATGTAAAACACTGTTTTTCCTTTTAACATCACCATACCAATTTTAATATTTGTAACAGAATCACTTTTAGAAATCAGAATATTCAAAAAATAAATTACAATGTCAATAAATAAGATAAGAAATGCAGATAAATCTCACCAGCCACAGCCAACAGGAGCAGCAAGACCCTGAACATCCTGTAACAAAATATGGAAAAACAATTTAATAAGTAGTTTGCTGTAGTTTAGCTTACAGTTTCACAGGCTTTTGTGAATGATACCACAGTAACAACACGTTAAATGCTACCTGTGATTGTTTCTGTTCTCAGAAAAATAGATCAATAGACTCTTCAGCGCTGATTTATCCTGTCTGTTTGACTCACCTCACACAACAAGGATCTTATGCACTCTGGAGTCGCCTTTAATAACCTGGAGACTCGGATAATAACTTGGTTCAGAGGTTGACGTGTATCTGTAATACTCCCTCTTTTTATCTTTTCATCTGCTTTTGTCTCTTAGACAGCGATAAAACATCCGCTCTTTGATCCCAGACATTCTGACGACGATCCAGTTCAACTGATATTAGTGTCGGTACATTCATGACCTGAATCGCTTTTTTGCTGAGAGATGTTCATGCTTTACTGATATCACTTTCCAGAGGAAAAATGCATTGTTCAGAAGTTGCTCTTGGAGAACTAAATGGAGTTCTCAATTTTTTCTATTTGTCTCAGATGATTCTCTTACAGAACAATAAAAAAGACCCAGTTGAATCAATAGTTGTCATCCAGTAAAAGTATAGATCTATAAAATGAATGTACACTGAAAAAAAAAATGGTGTAGAAACAATTTTCACAGAGAGATTGCTTATAAATTTCACAAATAATTACAAAGAAATAGCAAGTAAGCAAAACATTTCAAACAGAAAGACTGAATATCAGTAATCTGTTGATAATCTGTATCTTGGCAAATCTGAGAACAGTTTGAGACGCTGTTGAGATCTGAAATCTCTCATGTGAGATTATTAAACTCTTTTTCTCAGGATAATCATCTGAGAATCAGGAGGCTTCAGCAAAATTTGCTCTCACTTCTCATTTCTAGGAGAAACAATCGAGATGTTAAAGTAATCTTGTGTGGGTTTTTATGGATTCATTGTCATGCATTATTGTTAAAGATGAATCATTTTCATGTGCATCAGAGCCTTTTAGAGAGTTGGAAATTGTCTTCACGGTTTCTTCTATTGTTTTGGACAAAGAGAAGTCTGAGATTTCAGAAAAGAGTTAGTCAGCTTTGCTTCCGAATAGATTCACTCCCTCACAATATGAGGCAGAGATGATTAAGCAATATACTGCCACATTGTTTTGCGGTTGCTGTTCAGAGTGGTTTTGTCTCAAATGAAAATTGCAGTCTGTAGATACACAAAGAATATATGTTAAGAGATGAACAGAGGTTAGTATTGTAAACGACTAAAGGATTAGTTCACTTTAAAATGAAAATTACCCCATGATTTACTCACCCTCAAGCCATCCTAGGTGTATATGACTTTCTTCTTTCTGATGAACACAATCGGAGTTATATTAATAATCACCCTGATGCTCCAAATCTTTATAATGGCAGTGCACAGAAACCACCTGTTTGAAGCTCGAAAAAAAAAGTGCATCCATCCATCATAAACGCGCTCCACACGTCGTGTCAGTTACGCTTGTTTCGTAAGTTGAATACGGAAGGCGTAGGATGTAGCGTAAGCTTTTTGAACTGCGAGAGGTGTTACAATTTCTTCGTAAGTTGAATACGGAAAGCGGTTCATGACACTTTAAACAAATAAAAAAGTGAATGTGAACAGTGAATGTTTTCCCATGTCTACAGAACCCAAAAAACATTAGATGAAAGAAGGCATAAACACACTTGAAATGTTTGACATGCAGGAACAGATGTTGATGGAGGATGAAAGTGTGAGTTCTCAGTGATGTATTACATTGCAAGTCCTTTCGTGTGCATTTGTTTTTGAGTGTAGTGATGCACTGAAGTGTCACATAAACGCTTCCACCCACTGAACAGACAGACAAAGAGAGACAAACGTGTCTGAATAATGTGAACAACAGACTTTGACATGAGTTGTGACGTACTGAGAGAGAAAGAGCCATTGCCACACACACACACACACATACACACACAATCAGCTGGTAAATAGTGGATGTTTTACTAGTGCTTTAGTAATTGCTGTAATGTGTGTGTATGTTTGTAGCACTTTTTGCCATTGAGATGGCTGGGAAAAGCAACTGAACTGGAGTGTGAATGTCTTTTCTCTCTTTTGAGGTGACAGCCCACACACAAACTACCTACATCGGCCTAAACCTTCACTGCTTACCTTTCTGTCACACTGCGAGAATAAGACGACTCTTCAGGAGCGCTACGACTGTGTGTGTGTGTGGAGATTTGTAATACAGCTGATTCGGCCTCAGAGCATCCATCATTTCATGACAGATTCTAGCAGCGCATCTCAATAGGCTTGTGTGTGACCTTGTGCTTTTGCATTTTTCCACCAGCAGAGGGAAGTCTTAGCATAAGCTTTCACATTACTGGCCAAATAATAGTTGGATTGCTGGTGATGGCTGAAGATGCCCATATTTATTCCACATATGACAAGATTTAGAGTTCTTATATGATGCCTCCAAAGGAGATGTCAGTTTTGGTTTATTTCAGGTAGTAAAACTTTGCAACATCTATGTTTGCCTCTGAATGAGGTTCACTGAAAATGTTCGAGCTCCCTGCTGAAATAATAGCTGATTCTCAGCCTGGCGAAGCTGACAATTGTCCCAAACCCCTCTAAAACCATCAAAACAGACCAGACTAAACAGCTTGGCCTTGCCGGTGTACCACATAACCACCGCAGGCTGTTATTTCAGCAGGGTTGTTATTGTGTTGAATGTATTTCAGCCCTTTTAAAAGGTTTTTACAATCAGTTTGTATTTTTTGTTAAAAAAATGTACGCAACAACCCAGTTATATTCTAAGAACATTTAGCTAATGTTCTCAAGTTATGAAAACATTATTTCTGAATGTCTCTGAACGTTCAAAACATTTTTTCTTGGTTATGCAAACGTTAAGGAGACTTTCCAATTTATCATTTTACAAACAAATGATAAGAATGTTACTTTTGAATCTTCTCTAAACATTCTGAAACAAGTAGTAAGATTTAAAAAAAAAAAAAAAAGACAAACATCCAACTAAAACTTTTCAGGAAAAAAATGTTCCATGAATGACCTATAAATAATGTGCTTTAGTTTTGAGAAGATTATTAAAGGCCAGATGTACTTTTGACATTACTGGAATAACGTTTGTTCATAACTTTGAGAGAACCTTGCCAGAACGTTGTTAGCTGGGAAAATGTAGGCTTTATAATAAGTTGAAATAGGTTGAAACGTCATTAAGTTACACTATCTGAAAACAAGTCAGCTTTTGGAAATTTTAAAAGAATGGAAGAGTTTGTATGAGAAGTGTTTGAGTGCATGTTGAGATGCTCTCATGGCAAATTGGTGGCTGAAGGCCTGTTCACACCAAGAACGATAACTAACAATAACTGTATTTGGGTCAATGATGTGACGGATCATTTTTTTGTCCAAAGGCCTTAATAATAATAAAAAAAACATGATATGACATCCAAAGTAAGTAAGGTAGTACAACTGGATCTCTTTTATTGAATCCAAAAGGTTTTAATTATATTTTGCTATATATAAAGGTATTTTAAAGATCTTGAAGTGTCAAAAGGTCATTCGGTTTAACCGTCCAAAGGCCAATACAGCCATTTCATTTGTGATTAAAATATCTTAAAATGTAATAAATGAATATATTTTTTATTCTGGCATGATTTTATAACATCATATATCAACATAGTGCAAAATGGTATTAAAATTATGTGTAGAAGTCGTTGCTTTGTTATGAGAAAGAATGTCTGGAAAAATGAATTTCATTGATGTCATTCGGAGTAACCAATATAAAGGGACCATTTTGGATCAAGTCATGCGGTCAATATCATGTGACAGGATGTGACATCATTCAGACACATGCAAAGGACCACATGGTTGTGATGCAAAGTAACTAACTCTCTCTTAACTATTTGAAAAATTCATGTTTTCTCTTGCTCATATGCATGTCCTGAAACATCAGGTCATTCGGTACAACCGCTATAAAACATGGAAAATGTTGTAATATTTTAAAAACTTGTACTAAATATAAACTGTTTGATTGTCCTTTTGCTAGCTAGCTAGATATCAGCCTGTTAGCATTGTTTGAAAATATCGTCATTCGGTATAACCAAAAGTGTCATTCGATAAAACCGAAATTTTGGTTAAACCAAATGACTTTTTTTGGTGACAAATTTTGTCCATCTTGTAAAAAATTACAAAAGCAGTGTTAATTGATTATAAAAACCACATAATCTCATTGTTAACACTTAATAAAACGTCAAAATTAATTATATCTCCATTGTGTTTTTTTTACCCTTTTAAAAACCTTATTCATCAATGACCCATTAGCGTCCACACCAGCGCACAATAACGCACGGTAAGGGCTCGTTCACACAGAACTTGTCTTTGCATCTAAAAACACGAGACGCAGCGCTCAGGAATGGTTTTTAAAAAAAACAGCGCAGAACATGTGGGTCTCAAGACACGCTTTTTAAACGTGATGCAATAACGAACAAATAAAACAGTTGCAATGCCAACTTGCTACTGTAAACAAGAACTTGCAACGCTTGCCCCGCCTCCGAGTTCTTCTGATTGGTCCACTATTTGGGAATTGACATTGATGTTTACACTGCGTGTAAAAGTTGAAATTCTTTTAACTTGACACAGTGTCTTAAAAACATGGCGCTCATGTGCGAGGTGCTGCAAAAGAGCGTTATGTGTGAACGGCCCCTAATGTCGTCTCCCTCTTTAAATGTGCAATCTCTTCAAAGCAGGATTCTGATTGGCTGTCAATATTTTTATCGTTCATCAGCTGGAAAAAAAATTGTTCTGAAAGTGATTCCAATGATATTGTTCCTCTGTGTCCTTATTGTTATAGTTGTTGTGTGGACTTCCCTATTCTCATAGAATTAGAACATCAATTTATTAAAACGTTATATAGTTATCGTACTTGGTGTGGACGGGCCTTAATTCGTACAATCTCATAGATACATTTTCATACGATTTGCTTACGCCCACTGACGGTTAGGTTTGAGGTGGACCTTCATGCTTATGTTTTTTTCTAAAAATCATACATTTCCACGAATCACATCGTAAAAATTCATAATCGCCACCTTGTAAAATAGCTAAATTTTCCCATGAGATGCGGTAGTTCAGGCATTTTCAGTTTTTCTCTGAAGAAACATTTGAGAAGCAGATGCTGAGATTTCATTTGCTTTTAATTTAATTTTATTGCTTTCTAGGAGAAACATTTTTTTTGTAGGGACCCAATATAAAAGAAAGTACAAGGCATGTAAAGGGTAAATCTATTTTCAGTCTTGGAATGAGATAACAGACATTTGACCTTCCTATACTCTCCCAACATTCAAACACACACACACTCCCTCAGAAGACACACAAATACTGGCCTACAATTCATTCAATCATTTCTATTATCTCTATGCAGTGCTGGATGGGTCATATCAGTCTGTGAGGCAATGGCTTTAGGGAAAAAGAGAGGTGAGGTTTGCAGTTCTAACGGGAATTCAGTCGGTTAGCTCAGTTTCTCTTGAAATTGAACCTGCAAGGCCTTGGTTCTGATTGTATCCCGAGCTGTGATGATAAAGGTCGTAGGTCTTTGAAAGTGACCCGCTGTGAGACAGCAGGTCCTCAAAACACGGATGGACGAATTCAGGATCGGCTCGTTGGCATCAGTGTGAGCAGGGATGTTTCCCACCTCAGAGAAAGAGAGGAAGTGTTGTTGGAAATGCACTTCTGTTACCTTGAGTGTATTCACAACCGCTTCAGACCTCGCAATACAAGATACAGCAGTGTGCATCTGAAAAGAGCTGGAAAAAGAATAAAATAGTAAAGCAAATATAGTCAAAAATGGTTTGAAATGCATGAAAATCAATTTAAAGTCAACATGAAATCAAAACTGATTTGTGTTTCTGATTTTATTGTGAACGATTCTTCATAATCTCTCTTCAAAATAAAAGAAGATCCAGTTTCTGAAACGACTTTCCTTTTCCGCTGGCATCATCACTCCCTCTTATTTATCAACCACCTTCAAATAGAGACAATTTTAACCATCCAATGAAATTGTCATGGATAAGCCTTACATTTTTTGAATATCCTGATTTATTCAGAAATACAACAGAAGTGAAATGGTTTGTGGATGCAGTTTCATGTTGACTTTAACATTGTATTAAGAAATACACTGAAAAAGTTGGTGCATAAATAATTGCTAGTAAATTTCACTAACAATTACAAAGAAATGGCAAGTAACACATTTATTAAACATGAAATTTTGAAGTAGAAAGACTAAAATAATCTTTTCTTGTAAATGTATTCCAATAATCTTAGTTTTATTTCCAACTTTGAAAATATTATTAAATGTATAGACATTAAGTTTAAGTTGTTCAAATGCCATTTTGTTTCTCGTTGCTATTTATTTAATATATTATTTAATATATTTGTCTTTGGATGCACCCTAAACAATACATCAACACCACAAATATGAAAACAACAGAAACATTTACTAGTTGACTATAACTCAACCTGAAAATCACCACAGATCAGTTTATGCTCCATTTGTCAAATTGATTTGATCTCTAAACATTATTTTGTAGCACTTTAGCTGTACGTCATCGTCATGCATTAAAAGCAGTACATAATTACAGTAATTATTATATCTTTTATTATATTTTCCAGACTGTTCTTTGACCTTAACCCGGGTCTGTCTCTCACATCCCTGCGGCCGACAGATATTGGTAGATGTTATCTGTCGACGGCTCACTGATGAGTTCTGCGGACACATCGGTGCTGGATTTGTTCCTGTAAAGGTTTATTTCATGGCTCTGTTACTATGGCACCCACACAGGCACAGTTTTCTCTCCAAGGAGTGGATGGTTTCATGGGTAAACTAACCATATTTCTGTCATGACAACTCTTGGAGTGTTTGGCATGGTAATATGACAATGTAGATATGTTAGGTCTTGGCGGAATTCATCTGCTACGCTGCTGCTGCTGCTGCTGATGATGATGATTATTGCTGCTGCTGATGATGATGATGATTATTGCTGCTGATGATGATGATGATGATTATTGCTGCTGCTGATGATGATGATTATTGCTGCTGCTGCTGTTATTACTGCTGCTGTTGGTTATTGCTGCTGATGATGATTATTATTGCTGCTACTGCTTTTGGTTATTGCTGCTGCTGCTGTTGTTATTGCTGCTGCTGTTGATTATTGCTGCTGCTGTTATTGCTGCTGCTGCTGCTGTTGATCATTGCAGCTGGTTCTGTTATTGCTGCAGCTGTTGATTATTGCTGCTGCTGCTGTTGTTTATTGATGCTGCTGCTGCTGTTGTTGCTGCCGCTGGTGATTATTTCTGCTGCTGCTCTTGGTTATTGCTGCTGCTGTTGTTATTGCTGCTGCTGCTACTACTGCTGTTATTGCTGCTGCTGCTGCTGCTGCAGAACAAATATGGGACTTGCTACCGCCAATACATACACGACACACTGCTGTGAGCAATAAGACATGCTGCTGCTGTACAATATAGCATACATGAATTACCTGTAGCAGATCTATACAGGTGGAGCTGGGGAAGGTGGAGGGTTACTGAAAGTGCGGTGCAACTGCTACAGCAAATGCTGACTAAGTATTTGAAGGTTGAGCAGCGAGCTCATTGGCTACTGATACAGCAGGAACCAATCAGCTGTGCCCTATAGAGAATGATGCGATTGCAAGCAGATTGAGTTAAGGACCTATCAGCCTGCGCCATCTAGAGTTTCATGACAGAACTTTGTATTTGAACTCACACCTTGCTGAAGAAAATATGAGTGGTGTTTTCTGTGCAAAACTCACCACCTTGATGCTAGAGAGTTTGGGTGGTTTCTAGGGTGTTACTAAGGAGTCCTCAGTAGTTGCCTGGAAGTTAGTGACAATAATTAATTGGTAGGTGAATTAGTATGCAGCTTGTTGAATGGGTCAATGGAAGTCTAAAGGCATCATTATAAGAGAACTGGAGACATAAATGATTTTAGCAGCTTCTACAGTCTGATTAACATTATAAACACGCTCAGGGTCGAGCTGCTAGCACATTGATCTCAGTTTGTTTCTTATGCTTTATGACAGCACAAAACGCACACACTCCAGCTCATTTTCATTATTACTGACATCTGTCACTGAGCAAATGCCATTATTAACATTTTGGAAACATGTTCCCAAGCTTGTGAATTCTGGCTATAAACTCCTCCATCTGTGCAGTGAGCTGGCAAATGCTCTTTCTTTCTTTCATTCATTCATTGTAGATTAAGTTCAACTAGATTTTTAAATTTTTTTGAGTGTAGCTTGCAAATGCACGTCACTTCGTTGCAGCTCCTTTAGTGTTCTGAGTAGTTTTAGCACGTTGCTATAGAGTTGCTATTTAGTTTCTGTTTAGCTTTCATTTATTTTTATTTCAGTTTTAGTAATTTTAGCACTTCAATTTAAAATATTTCACTTAGATGCCAACTTGCCAATGCAACATTTATAAATACCAAAATACCAAAGTCGCTAAAGTAGTTACAGTGAAACTACTGTACATTTGCATAAGCTAGGCAAAAGAATTCAAACAAAATGACAGACATATTCCAAAAGCTGCTTACACTGATTAATATTTGGTGATTTTACATGGAATAACTGCAACATTTTGTTGGAAACTGCATGGTAATTTTTGTAAGGGCAATGGTAAATTGTGTGGTTACTGTCATCACAATCTGTTTCTGTCACCATCGTGCCCTTGTGACCGACGCTTAACCCCAAGATGATCAAGAGAGGCTGTTCCTCATTAGTGAACTGTAGGAAGCTTTGGTTAAAAATTTCTGCAGAATACTAATTAACTGCTGATGGTGGCAAACCTACACATTTCACACATTATTTATTAGTGTATTTGACCTCAGAGGTACAAATTGTGCTGGAAATGTATAAGCTATCGCAAAGCCAGCAGAATGATTTATTTACTGTGTGCAGTGCCAGTGAAAGCATGTGACCCCTTTTTCACATTTTATTGCTGTATAGCATGCAAAAATGATGTGTTTAATTGAACGTTTTTGCTTCAAATCAACACCAGATATTCTGTGAAGTCAAAAGCAAAGTGACATTTACCTCCAGAGTTAATGCATTTGAAAGTGGAGTTTTTGTTCTGCTCGCAGGCAAAACTGCCGGAGCTTCATCAAGCTCCATTATGAATAGTAATATTTGTCATTCCGCAGCTGCTCAAGTGGATTAGGTTTAGGCTTTGACTAACTCAATTTACGAAACATTTGCTTTTTACAGACCCAGCATCCAAAATTAACTGCCAGTGGCAAAAACATGGCCACAAATATTTATTACTGCACCTACAAACTGTATTTTGCCTTATTTTCATATAAAAATCAATAGTTTTTATTTAGTTGCTTATGAATCTGCATAATTGTGTCAAACGACACCATCAAATAGCGAAATCAATAGTAATAATAACAAATATTGTGTTCCTCATTCATTTGCATGGACAAACACCATTTTGTACAATGAAAGGTTGCCAATTTTAAAAGTGGAAACATCTATTTCCGCTTCTATTTTGATGGGGAATTACAGAGCAGCAAAACCAAACCACGACCACTATCATACTTCAGTTAAGTTTGTATTAAATATAGCACTAATTATTGAGGAAATTATTAAAGTTTTAGTTGGATTCAACCATAAAATCTTCCTCCATATTGTTGAGTCTCTCACATCACAAAGGCTTTCTTCCTGCCACTCTTCTGTATAAAGCCTCATATATATTGAATTTGAAAGTTGTTATTTTAAGGAGCTGTGATTTTTACACAGTATTAATTTCATTGGTGTAATCTAATACAACAAGGATGCACGATTTCCATTTCAAATAAATGCTGTTGTTCTGAACTTTCTATTCATCAAAGAATCCTGAAAATCTGAAGCAGCACAATTGATAATAATCAGAAATGTTTCTTGAGCAGCAAATCAGCATATTAGAATGGTTTCTGAAGGATCATGTGACACTGAAAACTAGTGTGTATAGTACAGTTGTCTTCACTCTCCAATGCCTGTAAGTGTTTCTAGTGTTGACCAGTATTTTTGGAAAATCTTGTCCAAGTTGTGCTCTGAATGATTCTTGGTCACTAGACCTCATGAATTTTTTTTCATCGGAGTCCAGCCACCCTACAAGACATCTCGCACCCCATCAAACTCCCTCAGTTTGTCACTCCGCCGGTCACCACATCCTCTCAGCGCTGAACCTAATGAGCCGAACACTGTACTCAGTACATGGAGTTTGTCAGCTGTGAGTGTAATGTACCAGCTCCTCCTGATTTAGGACCTGCTCTCCAATCCCAAAGTTTTCCCTAAGCCATTACACGGGAAACTTTAAAACTGTCCTCAGATCAGACATAAGGGTTGGTCTGCCAGCGCTGACTAATGTACCAGCATGCCAGCCAGCTTTCTCAACAGCACTGCCAGGAAAATGGCACAGGCACCATGCTGAGCCCATCATCTGTGGGAAACCTGGAAAATGGGACATCGTTTCATGGTCTGGCAATTTTAGCGTTATTTTTCCATTCTGGAAAAAACCATGAGTATATCACCAAATGGAAACTTTAATGATCTGTTGACTGTGAAATTGGTGAGGCATTTGTGCCTATGTTTGCATACTTGCGTAAAGTCTGGCATTAAAGTTCAGTGTGTGTGGGCAACATGCTCCAGACATGAATGATTCCTAGAAATCATGTGTCGTGTTGAGGCATGCTGTTACTACGAGGCATCATTTTCACCTGATGGATGATAAAACAAGTGAAACACGATAAAAAGAAAGAAACGCCCTAGCAACTGCACAGCAATTCCCTAGCAACCACCCAAAACACCATATCAACTGCATAGCAAATGCCCTAGTATACTCTAGCAACCACTCACAACATCCTAGCAACTGCAAAGCATATCCCAGCAATCACCCAAAACACCCTAGCAATGCCCTAGCAACCAATGAAAACACCCTACCAACTCCATAGCAATGCCATAGCAACCACACAAAACATCCTATCAACTGCATATCAATACCCTAGTATGCCCTAGCAATCACTCACAACATACTAGCAACTGCATAGCAAAACAGCCTAGCAACTGCATAGCAATGACCTAGCAAACACACAAAACACCATAGCAACTGCATAGAAATACCCTAGCAACCACCCAAAACACCCTAGCAACTGTATAGCAACGCCCTAGCAACCACCCAAAACACCATATCAACTGCATAGCAAATACCCTAGTATACCCTAGCAACCACTCACAACATCCTAGAAACTGCATAGCAATGCGCTAGACAAACACCCTAGCAACTGCATAGCAACATCCTAGCAACCATTGAAAACACCCTACCAACAAAATGCTTTAGCAACCGTATAGCAACGCCCTAGCAACCACCCAAAACACCATATCAACTGCATAGCAAATACCCTAGTATACCCTAGCAACCACTCACAACATCCTAGCAACTGCATAGCAATGCGCTAGACAAACACCCTAGCAACTGCATAGCAACGTCCTAGCAACCATTGGAAACACCCTACCAACTTCATAGTAATGCCATAGCAACCACACAAAACACTTTAGCAACCGTATAGCAATGCCTTAGCAACCACCCAAAACACCCTATCAACTGCATATCAATACCCTAGTATACCCTAGCAACCACTCACAACATCCTAGCAACTGCATATCAAAAACACCCTAGCAACTGCATAGTGTCAACCACCCAAAACACTGAAGCAACTGCATAGCAATGCCCTAGCAACCACCCAAAACACCCTAGCAACTGCATAGTGTCAACCACCCAAAACACTGAAGCAACTGCATAGCAACGCCCTAGCAACCACCCAAAACACCCTAGCAACTGTATAGCAACGCCCTAGCAACTACCCAAAACACTCTATCAACTGCATAGCATATACACTAGCAACCACTCAAAACATCCTAGCAACCACGCAGAACACCCTAGAAACTACATAGCAATTCCCTAGACAAACACCCTAGCAACTGCATAGCAACGCCCTAGCTACCAATGAAAACACCTTACCAACTCCATGGCAATGCCATAGCAACCACAAAAAACACCCTATCAACTGCATATCAATCCCTAGTATGCCCTAGCAACCACCCACATCCTAGCAACTGCAAAGCAATACCCCAGTAATCACCCAAAATCACCCTAGCAACCACTCAAAACACCTTAACAACTGCATATCAAAAACACCCTAGCAACTGCATAGTGTCAACCACCCAAAACACTGAAGCAACTGCATAGCAATGCCCTAGCAACCACCCAAAACACCCTAGCAACTGCATAGTGTCAACCACCCAAAACACTGAAGCAACTGCATAGCAACGCCCTAGCAACCACCCAAAACACCCTAGCAACTGCATAGTGTCAACCACCCAAAACACTGAAGCAACTGCATAGCAACGCCCTAGCAACCACCCAAAACACCCTAGCAACTGCATATCAAAAACACCCTAGCAACTGCATAGTGTCAACCACCCAAAACACTGAAGCAACTGCATAGCAATGCCCTAGCAACCACCCAAAACACCCTAGCAACTGCATAGTGTCAACCACCCAAAACACTGAAGCAACTGCATAGCAACGCCCTAGCAACCACCCAAAACACCCTAGCAACTGTATAGCAACGCCCTAGCAACCACCCAAAACACTCTATCAACTGCATAGCATATACCCTAGCAACCACTCAAAACATCCTAGCAACTGCATAACAATGCCCTAGCAACCACGCAGAACACCCTAGAAACTACATAGCAATTCCCTAGACAAACACCCTAGCAACTGCATAGCAACGCCCTAGCTACCAATGAAAACACCTTACCAACTCCAAAATCACCCTAGCAACCACTCAAAACACCTTAGCAACTGCATAGCAATGCTCTAGCAACCAGCCAAAACACCCTAGCAACTGCATAATAGCAAACTGATATGAAATATTATGGAGACTTCTAGGATGGGCTCTTTTGGGTGAATAGGAAACATCCTAGCAACCACTCAGCAACCGTTTTCTTTAAAGAAAAAAAACCTGGATGAATTGAAACTGAATTGAATATTCACACTATTGTCTTCTGTAAAGCTGCTTTACATATTGACGAATTGAAAATGAACTGTTATTTTCCTGTTTATTACTGTGAAGCTGCTTTGAAACAACCTGTATTGTATAAAGCACTATATAAATAAATGTGACTTGACTTGTAAAAATCTAGATCTATTTTTATTTATTTATTTATTTTTTATCCTTTATTTTACCAGGATAGTCCTTTTGAGATATAAAATCTCTTTTTCCAGGGAGTCCTGGCCAAAATTTATAGTAGTTTGTAGTTGATATCTCACGTTATCTGTTATCGGCTACATTTATAAAGACCAGTATTAATTAAAATGATACTTTCACATCACAAACAGAAAGTAACTCAAAGGTTTTCACAGCTTTAGCAGCTCAGTTCCCTGTAGATTTCGTCTCTGTGGAACAAGAAGCTTCTTGACCAGTCAGAGCTCTTATTTCGTGTCAGTCTCTGGACGTTTAGCGTGGGAATAAGTCTATTCAGAGGTTAGCGAAATGCCAGTCAGTTTTCAATCTCTGGGCTCGGGCTCGCCGTACCCTTCAGATGTGAATCAGCGAGTCCCGCGTCTCTCTATGAAGCAGTGACATTGGCTGGTCAACGTTTTAGTTCTGAAGAGAAAGAGAGCAAGATTGGTATCTCACCTTCAAGGACCCAGAGGAAAATTACATTTAAATTTGAGATTGGTGACCCTCTTCTCCTTCGGAGCATTGTGGAAATGAAATTAATGGCCCATGGGTACGACTCCATGGTCTGAGGAGAGAGATGAATCAAAAAAAGAAGAAAGAAATGAAGACATTTTCGTTGTGAAGGAAACGTATAGATGACTTTCTGGGAATGGAGAAGGTATGAAGAGCAAGAACGTTCAAAAACACCGAAAGGAGAAGTAATTGAGATGGAGGGGAAGCCAGAGATAGAGCGAGGAACAGAAGGAAAGCTAGGCTGTCTGGATATTTGCTCTTTTCCCCCTCTAGCTGTAATTAACACTGGCTGGCTCACTCCATAAATCAACACCTGTGCAGCTTTCACAACAGGTTCACCACAGCTTTCCTCAGGAGGGCCATCAGAACGCCACCTCCACCTGAGTGTGAACTCACTCGTGTTGAGTTTTATACTCAGCCGTCTACTAGCTGGCCAGCTTTTTATGTTGATTTGGTGAGATAAAAATATAGCAATTATTTAAGCCAAAATAAGGCCCCAAAATGTCATGTTGCCAGACTTTTTCGGCTATCAACATAAGAACAGATTGCATCCAAGAACTGCTGACTTGGACAGGAGGTCACCGTCTGATTGACATGTGAAGCGACCAATCACAGTTCCTGTGCACTCAGACGCCCATAAGTGTAGTGCCAACCAATCAGACTGGAACTAGTGAATTCAGCTAATTCGTGCCAATTTTGTGTGCACTAGATGGTCAGTGAACAGACTGTGGATGGTCTAATTTTAGATACTGAATCTATCGAACAAAAGGACAGGCGTGTAGTCATTGCATGCATTTTTGTTGATCAGCAGCTCAGAGCAACTTCATAACAATGCCCTAGCAACCACCCAAAACACCCTAACAACTCCATAGCAATGCCCCAGCAACCACCCAAAACAGCCTAGAAGCTGCACAACAATGTCCTAGCAACCATGCAAAACACCCTAGCAAATGAATAGCAATCCCTAGCAACCACCCAAGACATCCTAGCAACTGTATAGTGTCAACCACACAAAACACCTTAGCAACTGCATAGCAACACCAAAACAACCATCCAAAACACCCTAGCAACTGCATAACAAGACCCTAGCAACCATTTAAAACACTCAGGCAATGCCCCAGCAACCACCCAAAACACTATAGCAACTGCATAGTGTCAACCACATAAAACACCTTAGCAACTGCACAGCATCCACCCAAAACACCCTAACAAATGAATAGCAATCCCTAGCAACCACCCAAAACACCCTAGCAATTGCATAGTGTCAACCACACAAAACACCTTAGCAACTGCATAGTGTCAACCACACAAAACACCTTAACAACTGCATAGCAACACCCTAGCAACCATCCAAAACACCCTAGAAACTGCATAGCAACACCCTAGAAACTGCATAGCAATACCCTAGCAACAATTCAAAACACCCAGGCAATGCCCTAGCAACCACCCTAGCAGAGTTATGCAGAGTTTTTTCATTTTATTTTACTTGGGCCAGTAAAAAAACAACCTAGCAACTCATGCTGTCTAGTTGTCACTGTATACACATGATATTGAATTAAATGAACAAAAGGACAGGCATGTAGTCACTGCATTGCAAGTTGGCAGTTGAAATTGTTGGGGGTACAAATACATAAAAAAAAAAAAAAAAAAAATTTGTTGTTGTTGCAGTCCAGCAGCTCATTTGCTGTTGTGAATTGAAGCATTGTCACCAGTGAGGTGTCTGCTCCACGTGACATTACACACCAAAACATGTGGGAGCTGCTGTATGTGTGAATATCTGATGCATGAGATTGGGAAGTGTGCTGAGCTGTTGAGGTAATCAGGAAGAGCCGGATTTAAGCTCTGATCAGATCACAGATGTGCAAAGCATGACTGCGTTTGTTGTCAGACCCTCACTCAGGATTAGAAGCCCTTTGTCTCAGATGTGTGTTAAAGTTACTGATCTGTAATAGAGTTGAAATCTGATTGATTAATACTTTGCTGGTTTTCAAAAGCAATTGCAGTTTGCAGTGTATTTTTACTCTAGCAGTGCAGCTTGTCCAATCAAATTAGAGAGGAACACACACACACACACACACACACACTAGCAACTTCATAGCAGCACAATAATATGGAATATTATAGAGCCCTCTAGAGGGTTGGCTCTTGATTTGGGCCAATAATTAACAGCCTAACAACCCCCTAGCAACCACTCAAAATAACCTAGCAACACCCTAGCAACTTAATAGCAACACACTAATACAGAATATTATAGAGCCCTCTAGAGGGGTGGGCTCTTTTGATTTGGGCCAATAAGAAACATCCTAACAGCCCCCTAGCAACCACTCAAAATAACCTAGCAACACCCTAGCAACTTAATAACAACACACTAATACAGAATATTATAGAGCCCTCTAGAGGGGTGCGCTCTTTTGATTTGGGCCAATAAAAAACGGCCTAACAACCCCCTAGCAACCACTCAAAATACCATAGCAACACCGTAGCAACTTAATAGCAACACACAAATACAGAATATTATAGAGCCCTCTAGAAGGGTGGGCTCTTTTGATTTGGGCCAATAATTAACAGCCTAACAACCCCCTAGCAACCACTCAAAATACCATAACAACACCCTAGCAACTTAATAGCAACACACAAATACAGAATACTATACAGCCCTCTAGAGGGGTGGGCTCTTTTGATTTGGCCAAAAAGAAACAGCCTAACAACCCCCTAGCAACCACTCAAAATAACCTAGCAACTTAATAGCAAAACACTAATATAGAATATTATAGAGCCTTCTAGAGGGGTGGGCTCTTTTGATTTGGGCCAATAAGAAACAGCCTAACAACCCCCTAGCAACACCCTAGCACCTTAATAGCAACATACTAATACAGAATATTATAGAGCCCTCTAGAAGGGCGGGCTTTTTGGATTTGGCCAAAAAGAAACAGCCTAACAACCCCCTAGCAACCACTAAAAATACCCTAGCAACACCCTAGCAACATAATACCAACACATTGTTTTATAGCGCCCTCTAGAGGGGTGGGCTCTTTTGATTTGGGCCAATAAGAAGTATAGTATAAGTTATAGTAGTTTGTATTTGATGTCTCTCAGTGCAGCTTGTTCAAATCAAATTAGATGTCTGGAACAAAGTGTTGTATAAAAAAATAAAAACAGCATATTTGAGAAATATATCTAATCAAGGTATTTTTGTTTATTATCTCATAGGTAATATGTGGCTTCTTCATTATCATACTAGGTGACATTATTTAAATTCAAGACAACATGATGGTGATGTTAATTGACTAAAAGTAGATTTTTGATACAACAGAACTGACCTCAGTCTTTTACAAGCTATTGGCTTTTTCAAAGAGAGAAGTGTGTAGTACTTTATAAATCACTGCATGTTTTAGGTTTACAGGGTTCGGAAGTCAGAACAGTGTAAATGGAGAAGATTACAGATAAATGACAGTAAGTATGAATGAACGTTGTAGCCCAATTTTTATAAATACAGAAGAAATCAGAGAAGGCTTGATCTCTCCAGTGCAGCCTGTTTCTTCAAAGGGATCAAAGTTCTTGTGAAAAAGGACGGAGGCAGTAAACTAGCTTAGAAAATACATTTAGAGAGGTTCATGCTTAAAACAAATGGAAAAAAGCTGCCAATGTTGGAAGTTTATTCCTATTAGTGCCTTAATCTTTATAACTTAAATGTTAACCTGCATTAAATTACAACATTAAAGGGATAGTTCACCCAAAAATGAACATTATCTATCTATCTATCTACAATATTTTAGAAAGGCTGCCTTACCTACAACAGAGGCCTAAAACAATGACTAAATGGGTATTTGACTGGTTAAAGTCATCATGAAACAAATGTTGCACTAGTTTTTTCTTCCCTATTGTGTTGTATATCCGAGTGAAACGGCTTCTGGAACAAGAACAAATGTAGGGCGGGGCTTGATTTTGTACATGGGGAATTAATTGGATGGTTGTGGTTTTCTATTGGTCGATTTCATTTGAGTGACAGGTTGCCCCGCCCTTGTGCCAGTAAACATGTCATCAGAGAAGAGAAGAGATGATTATGAGGCACATAAATAAAAAAATGATGTGCACGGATAAATCATTTATAATAAATACTGCAATATTCCATAAAAAACAAGAATTGTCAATTTTGATTTCATGGTGACTTTAACATTATGTTCCCCTGATCATGCAGAATACCTTAACGTTGTTAAGAAATAACAGATAAAAAAGTAAACATAAACAATCATGTGATGCTGATGCACATGGTGGCCTCAGGATAGAGATTATGGTCAGTATGTTGCATAAACACATGAAAGGCACTGGCGTTCTCGGCTGCGGTCAGTGTAAGTGTTGCTTCCAGAGATTATGATGGAGCTCCTGCCCGTGTCCAGATAAGCCTTAAATACCATCAATCAAAACCTACTTTAAACCATATTTTGGCTGTCGCTCAGGCAGCATCGATCGCACTCACACTCCAAAGCCTTCCTTCCCGTAGCCGCTCTCAGAGGCCGGTGTTTGATACGAGATGGGACTTGACAGGCCTCTCTTTCACTCACGTTCTTTCGCTCAGAAGCATTGATTAGCGAAGATCGCTGGCATGCTCGGTGTCAATCTCACACTCTCACGGCATGGAAATCTGACAGGCGCGGTTGCCGATCTGAAGAGGATGTGAAGAAACAGGGTTTGCTCTTGAGAGGAAATGAGGGTGAAAGTAATTCTTCACAGAGTGAAACACTATAGACGTACAAAGCTTCTTCATTCTAGGAACACCTTTCTCCACTAAACACTTGTTTTTCCCACAATAATGAACTCTGGCGTTGGGGAAAATACTTCTAAACTATAGCAAGCTATAGAACAAGCTACTCATAATTTAGAAACACTATGAAATAGTTTTCTTTCCCATGTTGACACATTGCCTATAAAAAAAAAAATAAGATGTGCTGAAACATACAGATTGCCTAAAAGACATGAACTAAAAACCACAAAATTTTGATTTCATGACATAGTAGTTAATTTACAGTCAAGCTGCCCTATTAAAAAGTAGATATCACTGCCACATTGAAGCAATGATGAGGCAATATGTTTTACATAAATAATCAGATTTTATCAGAATTGCGTGATATAAAGTCAGAAATGCGAGTTATGAAGTCAGAATTGCGTGATATAAAGTCAGAATTGCGAGTTGTAAAGTCAGGATTTGCGAGATATAAAGTCAGAATTGTGAGTTATAAAGTCAGAATTGCGAGTTATAAAGTCAGAATTTACGAGTTATAAAGTCAGAATTGCGAGTTGTAAAGTCAGAATTTACGAGTTATAAAGTCAGAATTGCGAGTTATAAAGTCAGAATTTACGAGTTATAAAGTCAGAATTGCGAGTTATAAAGTCAGAATTTACGAGTTATAAAGTCAGAATTGCGAGTTATAAAGTCAGAATTGCGAGTTATAAAGTCAGAATTTACGAGTTATAAAGTCAGAATTGCGTGATATAAAGTCAGAATTGGTGGCAACAATATGGTGAGTCAATGAATCATTAATTCAACCGATACTGATTCATTCAGGAACAACTCATGCGTGAGCCATTGAATCATTCATTTAACCAATTCATTCAAACACGCTTACATTCATTCATCAATGAAACATCACTACTGTGCATTCAGTGATGCCAACTTAGCAATTTTGTTGTTAGATTTAGCAACTTTTTTTTTTTTCCAAAAAGCACCTATAGCAACAAATTTAACTACTTTCAAAGTTTATGTGGCGACTTTTTGCAACTTTTCAAAACTCAAATGTTAAAATTCACATTTTCCCTCTAAATGACACAAAAATTATTTTATCTGTCACACACTCAGAACATATTATATAGTATGTTCAACATAGTATGAATGTGTGTAGTATGAAAGTAATCTGGACATACTACATCCGCCATGTTGTCATTGTCATGTGACCTACAGCGTCAGTTGCGTCGCTTCATCGCCATTCGTAAATCCTGTCCCGACATACACTATGGCCCCAGACATACTACTCTGTTGGTTTTTCGCATAAAATATAGTAGGGAAGTGTTTACAGACTTAGCGATTGTGTATTCACATAATAATGTGGGTTTACATCATCATGCATCATTTAGCAACTATTTACGCTACAAATGTAGCAGCATGAGCTGTTTTCTACAGCTAAAATAACCAACCTGATCTCACGGGAAAATAACTAACTATTTTACGAGGTGGTGATTTCATATGAATTCGTATGATTTGTATCGTGCAAAAACGTAAGATTTTTAAAAGAAACTCATTATGAAGAACCATCCCTAACCCCGCCCCACTGGGGTTTAAACAGATTGTTTACGAGTGAGATTGTACAAATTTGTACAAATAAGACACCAATTAAGCAAAACGTAAAATAGTTACGAATTGCTGCAAGATTGTTGAAATAACGTTAAAAATAAGGTGGATAATTTGCTCCGCTAATAAAAATATTGCCAGCCTAATATTTAAATATTATTAACTATTTTTCAATATTAATATAATATTAACAGCCTTATTGCTTTTAAAAAAATTTCAGTAACATATTCAAGAGCTAATATTAACAAATGTTTGGCTAACATTGCAAGTGAACGGTCCTGTTTTACATATTTGAATACAGCCACAGTAATGCGATTACGTAGGCTAGCTTACAACGAGCTTGCAACGTGTTTGAGTTTTCATACTTGAACTTGAACTCGAACTAAACTAAACCCAGCACTGGAATTACCATCATAACTGTTTTGACTGACTGTGTTTTGTGCTGTTGTTGCGCCGGCGCAGTCGCGGGCTAGAGTCCGTGTGGAGCCGCAGCACCAGGTAATAAATCATCTGTCAGCAGATGACAGTTCTAAACGAGCATTCTCATTGGACGAGACAAGTACATCACTTTGCGTGTTAGTTACTTGAGGCTCTGCCACGCCATCTGCGCACATTAAATTCAGCAGAAGCTGATGTGTGTGTATGTTTGTGCATTTATGACAGTGAGAAAGACTGTGAATGTATGCCATTAGGAGAGAAATGAGTTGCTCGTTATCTATGGCTGATAAATTTCTGACTGCTCATTGTTACAGCGTTCCTCTTCAAGCAGTTTCTCAGCTGCTCTTTTTATAGTTGCCCTAAAACTAGCGTGTCCGCTGCGTTCAGAATGGGAGTAACTGTACTTCATAGTGTTTCTTAAAAATAGTATGTGGAAAAGTGTGCTTTAAACAATTTACATGTCACATTTCAGAATAAAAACTTTTTTATTTATGCATAAAATTTTGGATTTTTAAATTTTATTTAGCATTTCCTATTTATTCTATAATTATAGGGATAAATTAAATGCAGTATAACAAGATGACCATGATGTATAAAAAAGATATAATTTTTTTCTGATTTCTTTCTTTGATTTTGGGTTGAAACATGACCTAGACATGTTTTGATACATGTTTTTACATACACAGGTCATTCAGATATTTAATGCATATATGCACAGCTGCTGGAATAGAAGGAGTAGTACGGTACGTCTGAACATTGTCTGGGTTTTTTTTTTTCTTCTTCAGTCAGTCCTGAAGACTCTTCAGAATCACATTTAGTCTGTCTGTGGGAGATGGATTCATATTTTTATGCTCGGATAGGTTTTTCATTTCAAATGGAGGTTGGCGAGAGTGAGAGCAGCAGGTTGTGTCACACTTGCCTGTGCAAAGATTTTCTCAGAGTGTACAGGTGGTTGCCAGGGTGTTGCTATCCAGTTTCTAAGTTGATCTGTTGTAGTGCATGACTGTGGCTGTGTGTTACTTAAGTCCACATTCAAGTCTATTATAATCTGATCTCAGAGTTTTATGGAGTTTCTATGGACTTTTTTTTAATACCTGTTTTATATTCCAACAGATGAATATCTTCTCTAAATTCAGTCTAAATCTTGCGAAGACTGACAGAGAAATCTCTTTGAACTCGACATTATGACATTTGATTATGAGTCATTGACGAGTAAGGTTTTTAAAAGTGTAAATAAAACAAGTTTTATTAAGTGTTAACAATGAGATTATATGGTTTTTGTAATCAATTAACACTGCTTTTGTCATTTTTTACAAGGTGGACAAAATTTGTCACCAAAAAAGTCATTCGGTTTAACCAAAATTTCGGTTTTACTAAATGACACTTTTGGTTATACCGAATGACGATATTTTCAAACAGTGCTAACAGGCTGATATCTAGCTAGCTAGCAAAAGGACAATCAAACATTTTATATTTAGTACAAGTTTTTAAAATATTACAAAATTTTCCATGTTTTATAGCAGTTGTAGCGAATGACCTGATGTTTCGGGACATGCGTATGAGCAAGAGAAAACATGAATTTTTCAAATAGTTAAGAGAGAGTTAGTTACTTTGCTTCATGACCATGTGGTCCTTTGCAGGTGTCTGAATGATGTCACATCCTGTCACATGATACTGACCGCATGACTTGATCCAAAATGGTCCCTTTATATTGGTTACTTCGAATGACATCAATGAAATTAATTTTTCCGGACATTCTTTCTCATAACAAAGCAACGACTTATACACATAATTTGAATACCATTTTGCACTATGTTGATATATGATGTTATAAAATCATGCCAGAATAAAAAATATATACATTTATTACATTTTAAGATATTTTAATCACAAATGAAATGGCTGTATTGGCCTTTGGACGGTTAAACCGAATGACCTTTTGACACTTCAAAATCTTTAAAATACCTTTTTATGTAGCAAAATAATATTAAAACCTTTTGGATTCAATAAAAGAGATCCAGTTGCACTACCTTACATACTTTGGATGGTTAGTACAGATAATAAAATTTTATTTTAAAGGTACACTATGTAACTTTTCACCCTCTAGTGGTTAAAAACAAAACTGCATGCATTTTGCGGAAGAACATTGTTTTGGTTGTGCTTCGGCTCTGCATGATTGTGTGGATGAATATGGTTCTTTCTCATAACTAAAAAAGAGAGAGATTATCCTACTGCTCATAAAACATTCACTGCTAGGCTTAAGAGATATAACCAGTTTAGATGGAAAGGATCTCAAGCTGACTAGCTGAAGACGTTACTGTAGCTTTACCCATTAATAGACACGGTACTTCCTTGAAAATCAATTTTCGGAAATTGTTTTGGAATAAGGATAGATGATGTATTGACTCATTATTTAAATTTTGTTAATTTTGTACAAAAAAGGTTACATAGTGTAAATAATAAATGCATAAAATGGTATTATTTACATGATAAAGTTGCATTTTATTATTTATTATTTAGCATTGTTTTTCCCTGCTGTATGTGACCCATTTTTGGGAGCAGAAGAAAGAGGAGTAGAGGGTCATATAAAAGTTACAGACTGAATTTCAGATTCTAGATGGATTTGTATCCTGCTGTACTTCACTGTTGTGACCTTGAACACTGAGCTTAACTCTAGTAAGTCTGTTTTTCTGTCCATATATATGAATCTGCTCTCAGAATTGAGTTTGGAAAAGTACAAAAAATAGAATTCTTTCAGTGTTCTTGTATCAGATGTTCACAAAAAGCCGTGAAAGAAGGTTTTCTCTTCCTCTCCAGAAGATCTGTTTCCATTACAATGCTGCATTAAGTGAACATGACACTCCAACAGCTCAAGGTTACAGTAATGACTTTGAAAGATCGTAACTGAATTCACAAAAACTGTGCTTTTGATAGAATTATCAAACGGGGTCGTCCTAATGTAGAAAAACCTCCTTCATCCTTTCAAATCTTGATTATAGTTACAATATAGTTAGTGTTTTCTGTTCTGCACATCCACATCAAACGGTGTTCATGAAGGACAGTGAATGATAACGACCCGTGTTGAACAGAGGAACGAGTTCTTTGAAGATCACATGTGAACAGATTCATAAAGTGCATGTTTTTTGATGCATTAAAGGGGAATTGAGAAATCAACTTTTCCTTGAGCTTTTAAAATATAAGAGGTCATCGTACTATGAGAATATCCTGTAAGTTTCAGAACTGAAAGCTTCCTTGTTAGTCCAATAAAAGCTTTTATTGACACCAGGCCCAGCGAACGACTGATCCTGGAATGTGACTGCAGATAGGTGAAACTCCGCCTCCGCAGAAGAAATCAACGCCTACTTCATCATTGCAACGTTAGCCCCGCCCACTGGTGTGTTAGTGAGATGAGGAGGAGAGAAGAGCGATACAGGACAGGACCTTTCAAAGGATCCTAATATATTCATTTATTTTCAACAATGTGAATGTCTCAGTTGAGCTTTATTTATTTGTATTCGGTACATTTCACTGTGGATTCTTTGGTAAATCAATCGCATTTCGGCGCAGGCTTTGCAAACAGACTTTACCGATATGGACTCGACAGTAATGCAACAAAATAAATAACTGTGTTAATTCTAATGCCTGATCTGATATTAATGATTCATGTACAGTCAGATGTTCTTTGTCTGTGTGTCAGTAAATCAAACCAGTGACTAAACGCTCAACTTCACGTTGTTTCTCTTAGTAGGATGAAAATAATCTGTTATTTAAACGTGATTAAATTATATATAGAAAGCGATCGAAAACGCTCCCTTTACAGTCGCTGGAGCTGTCAATCAAACAGCGCGAGTTTATCAGTGACTGAGTTCTGGACTCGCGCCAAAACTCCCGTTTTATTCGACAAATCTCTTGCATCGCGTTTGCACTGTTAGTTACGATGAAAGCATTCATTAGTGTGCAGAAATTGAGTTTCAATGACAAGATCACTGCTTTCATGCGCTCAACAACATGTCTGTGATCGGCTACAATGTTCATCACTGCAACCTTTCATGCCACGATCTAAATATAATGCTATAATCAACACTTTTCACGATTATTTAACCTTGAGAGCTGTAATAGTCAAAACGTGCTAAAAGTTTTCGAGAGAGTAATACTTAGCTATTTCATATTGCAAAGATGTTAGCCAATCACAGCAGTGAAGTCTCACAGCAGACACGCCCCTTCAAACAGAGCGTTCAATCAGAGGGCTAAAATCAGGAAAAATGGGAAGCCCTTCAATCCATTGGATTCAAGTTTAATAACATTTTGCTAAGGTAATTATCTGATACAATTAAATCGAACAGCACATTTTTAATCGCACTAGACTAGACCACTAGACTAGACCTTTCAGTATTGATTGAAATATATGTTTATGTATAATAAACATTTCTTTTACCTTGTCTACCATCTTAGATTGGATTTTCACTGAGCTCATTGCAATGCATTATGGGATTACACTCATACCTTCATGTTGCATTATAATTTGGACAAAACAAGTTATCTTAGAGGCCTTCATAAGGAGAAAATCACTTTCTGTCCTTTTTCATTAAATATACCTGAGCATCCTTAAAACAAAATAACTCAAAATTTAGATAAAAAGACTTGTTTTCATAAATAGAGTTTAATTTTCTTACCGTAATGGCAAATCGTTTTTTAAAACAATAAAAAATAATGGGTAAGAAAATAAACATAATTATCTGCAAACAAGTCTTATGACCTTGGCATTTCATAACAATTCTCATGTGTATTTATCACAATCTGTGAACAAAAACTCCCACATAATATGAGAATGAAACCTGTTGTGTTTTTACCCTGATATTATTTAGAGTTGTCAGAAATACTGGTTATCCCATGATGTTTTTCTTGAGGTTTTGTGACTTTTTCTCATTTAGGGTCATGAACATGCAAAATAATGACACGCTGAAATTTAAACAATTTAAACACAGAAAAAGTGCTTTTCCACACTTCTTTTGTTAAAATTGTTATTAAGAAAAGAAGTTACAGTACTGTTTATAATATTCAGAATTTGTGTTGTATACAGTTTTAAAAATCATATGTTCTCATATTTTTTTGTAATGTGAGTATTAATGTTAAAAGTTGACTGTTTTTACCTCCTTTTTTTCATAGTGTGATTTTTGGTGAAATACATTTAGGGTCAATCTGACCCCCTCCATACTAATCCTACTCAGAATTGGACCCTTATATAAGCGTTAATGATATATTGTACAATCAATCTCCAAAGCATTACTGAGCCACAAGAAAAGGACCGAGAAGACTGACATTGAGTGAAATCACACTGTCATTTCAGTCAGTGGTGACAGTGACCTGCTCCAAAATGCGTCAGTCTTCAGAAGATGACATTTTTAGAGGCCTGTCTGTGTAAAGCTCTGCAAGAAACAATAGACGAGAGTAAAGTATTAGTGGTGTCCTCAATAACAGCGTCTTTGTTCCTCCTCTGCCCGACCAAAGGTCTCGGTGCACGAAGAGAACATGAAAGACAGCCGTCAGACGGCGCCTCGCTTTGAGTGCTGGGTCAGGACAACATGAACCGCTTCTGGTCAGACACAAAGATGCTTTTCAAGTGAGAGAGATGAGCCTATCAGGTGAACACTGACTTGTACATATTACAGGAGTGACACTAAAAGGCACCAAGCATAAAAATGGTTTCCATTTCTCTGCAACAATGATGAATTACGTATATGCGTAAACTAGATTTGTACATTAAAGGATTAGTTCACTTTCATATAAAATTTTCCTGATAATTTACTCACCCCCATGTCATCCAAGATGTCCATGTCTTTCTTTCTTCAGTCGAAAAGAAATTAAGGTTTTTGATGAAAACATTCCAGGATTATTCTCCTTATAATGGACTTCAATGGCCTCCAAACAGTTGAAGGTCAAAATTATAGTTTCAGTGCAGCTTCAAAGGGCTTTAAACGATACCAGACGAGGAATAAGGGTCTTATCTAGCGAAACGATCGGTCATTTTCGAAAAAAATGTAAATGTATATGCTTTATATAAACAAATGATCGCCTTCCAAGTGCTTCCGCCAAAACCGAACTTTCGTATTCTTCAAAAAGCTTACGCTGTATGTCCTACGCCTTCCCTATTCAACTTACGGAACAAACGCAGCGCCAGGGTGAGTAAATTATCAGGAAAATTTTATATGAAAGTGAACTAATCCTTTAACGGAAGAAAATGTGCCTGTGCAAATCAGGGTGTTACTAAGTGTTTTTTAAAGTACTTTCTTACTAGCCCACCTTAAAAGCCCACCTGCATGATTCTATGACATTCTGGTGTTGCTATGCAGTTGCTAAGTTGTTCTGAATGGTTGCTAGGGTGTTACTAAGTGTTTTGTAAAAGTAGCTGCCTACTAGCCCAAGTCAAAATAGCCCCCCTGCATGTTTCTATGATATTCTGGCGTTGCTATGCAGTTGCTAATGTGTTCTGAGTGGTTGCTAAGGTGTTACTAAGTGTTTTTAAGTAGTTGCTTACTAGCCCAAGTCAAAATAGCCCACCTGCATGGTTCTATGATATTCTGGGGTTGCTATGGAGTTGCTAAGTTGTTCTGAGTGGTTGCAAGGGTGTTACTAAGTGTTTTTTTTTTTTTTAAAGTAGTTGCTTAGTAGCCCAAGTCAAATTAGCCCACCTGTATGTTTTTATGATATGCTGCCTTTGCTATGCAGTTGCTAAGACAGTCTGAGTGGTTGCTAGGGTGTTACTAAGTGTTTTTTTTAAAGTAGTTGCTTACTAGCCCAAGTCAAATTAGCCCACCTGCATGGTTCTATGATATTCTGGGGTTGCTATGGAGTTGCTAAGTTGTTCTGAGTGGTTGCTAGGGTGTTACTAAGTGTTTTTTTTAAAGTAGTTGCTTACTAACCCAAGTCAAATTAGCCCACCTGCATGTTTCTATGATATTCTGCTATTGCTATGCAGTTGCTAAGGTGTGATAACTGGTTGCTAGGGTGTTACTAAGTGTTTTTTTTAAAGTAGTTGCTTACTAGCCCAAGTCAAATTAGCCCACCTGCATGTTTCTATGATATTCTGCTGTTGCTATGCAGTTGCTAAGGTGTGATAACTGGTTGCTAGGGTGTTACTAAGTGTTTTTTTTTTAAAGTAGCTGCTTACTAGTTCAAGTCAAAATAGCCTACCTGCATGTTTCTATGATATTCTGGTATTGCTATGCAGTTGCTTAGTTGTTCTGAGTGGTTGCTAGGGTGTTACTAAGTGTTTTTTAAAGTAGCTGCTTACTAGCCTAAGTCAAAATAGCCTACCTGCATGTTTCTATGATATTCTGGTATTGCTATGCAGTTGCTTAGTTGTTCTGAGTGGTTGCTAGGGTGTTACTGTGTTTTTTTTAAATAGTTGCTTACTGGCCCAAGTCAAAATAGCCCACCTGCATATTCCGGGGTGGCGTTGCTATGCAGTTACTAGGTGGTTGACAGGTGTTGTTTGGTCTTGATATGGTGCAAGACTCTCTTTTTAAAGTAAGTTTAAGTGAAGCTTAATACTTTGTGATGGGAGTTTGATCAAATCTCTATAAGCAACAGTAACAGTTACACTTGCCTCAGCCAACACAACTAATTGCGGTTATACTATAAGACCCTTTTTATCACTCATCTCCTGCTGTTCAAAAACAAACTTGGTTCAAGTAATGTGAGCTGACGTTGAGCTCAGATTGGCTCCATCATTTATATTCAGACACACAAACGCTGCTGATGAAGAGATCTCATGTGATGAAGACGCCACTGAGAGATGCTTCACTGTCACACACATAAGAAAATTCTAGGCTTGGAGTCATTCAGGAGGTGAAAACTGATATTTTGGGGACAATATCAGTCTTGTTCAAATCACTAATCTGAAGTATGAGCAAAAAAACCCACCAAATAAATCCTCATGCAAAGGGCCCTCGTACTAAAATTTAAAGGCATATATACACCGATCAGGCATAACATTATGAGCACTGACAGGTGAAGCAGTGTTGTAGTACTCGAGACTCGGACTCGGTCTTGAACTCAGTCTCGAGACCATATTGTAATGGTCTTGGTCTTGTCATGGCCTCGTGTGCATTTTGACTCGCAATTGACTCATACTCAAACATATTAGGAATTGGACTCATTGCCGAGTCCACTCGAGTCCCATTCAAAACATTTCATGATTACTACTGTATGTTATTATTTCTGTAAATTGATGTTTGGTTGACACGTCCAATGATTGGTGATTTTCTTCTGTGCAACTGCGCATGACTTGAGACTAACGTTAGGTAGTAGCGGGAAGTTCGGATCATTTTACTGACTCGGATCTTTGAATCTCGTTCAGCAAAATGAACAAATCTTTTTTCAAGTCATTCCGTTCATTTCAGCAGAATATAATTGAAATGTTACATTTTAAATTCCCCAACACATACTACTTGCGCAAACGTTTATCACATTTGTAATAAAAAAATAAACTATAGGCTAATACAGCCACGAAGGCCAAATTATGAGTAAAAAATGATTGATTAATTAATTGCTTAGCAAGGTTTGAGGCTATCCAGTCTGTTAGTTCAGAGTCGTTCTTTCTTTTGTCACCTCACATTTATCACGTCTGTTCCCCAGAAAGATTAGATACCTCTCGTGTCTAGAGCTCCAAACTTTCTGGTATCGGTCTCGACTCGGACTCAACATACTCTGAACTCGGTCTTGACTCGGACTCGAATGAGCTGGTCTCGACTACAACACTGAGGTGAAGTGAATAACACTGATTATCTCTTCATCACGGCACCTGTTAGTGGGTGGATATATTAGGCAGCAAGTGAACATTTTGTCCTCAAAGTTGATGTGTTAGAAGCAGGAAAAATGGGCAAGCGTAAGGATTTGAGTGAGTTTGACAAGGACCAAACTGTGATGGCTAGACGACTGGGTCAGAGCATCTCCAAAACTGCAGATCTTGTGGGGTGTTCCCGGTCTGCATTCCCTAGCGCTCCCATGCGGCCTCCGGACCCCAATTTGAAAACCCCTGGTTTCGAATATTTATGGTCGCCCAGCAACTTGACACATTAATATAGATTTCAGTTTTTGTGTGATAAATCAAAGCTGCCCACCCAGGTGAACAAGTCAACAACTGCAAGTCAAGTCAAGACATTTATTGCTTATTATATCAAGAAAGAGCCTTTACATCATCATCTCCATCCGTAGTGTTTGCCCAGAGATTAATCTGTCGTCTTCTGATAACATCAAGGCTTCGCATCAATATTGCGTTTCTCCATCTCACAAACGGAGCCACCCGAGACGTGTAAATACAGTTCGTTAGGCAAACCTGACGCTGTCAGCACAGGAAGGTCATAATGTCGACGGTGTGACATTACACATCTCTGCAATAATTTGAGCACTTAAGAAAAGAAGACGCACAATTAGCCTCTTTGCACCGTCAGATCTGTTACCAATATCATCGGCCGCTAGCCGTTAGTAATTGGCTTCAAGAGAAAACTCAATCACACTCCTGGACCACAAATGAATCAAAGGTGACATCGCTTGACATCATTATCCTGGTGGAGGACCATGTGATCTAGAGAGGGTGGAGGAGATCGTCGAGGCGTTGAGCTCGTATGGCGTCTAATTACCAACGCTCGGGCCCGAAGGCTTCGCTTTATGTCCCAAGTGAGAAATTGCACCACTTTGTTTGGGTTGTAAAGGTTTGGGGAAATAAATTAGAACAGCCAACACATTTTTCCTCAGGTTTGCTCTAAAAATAAAGGTTCTCTAATGCATCTTAAGTTCACGGATATTGAGTTTACTTGCTATTAAACACCTCAAACAAATCTCTGAATAATCATTGTTTGTTCTGACATCAGCTTTTGTTTGCTTGTTTTAACCTGTGGTCTTTTTACTGTTGTTCGGCGAATTCAAAATCTGGTCATTTCAAATAGGAATCCACGCAATTGGGAATTTCTCTTCTTGAGGGCAAAAGAAGGGCTTCATACATCACTACACTACAATAGACACTAACCCATGAAATTTCGTAAATGGGACTTACTTTTGATGAAAATCTCCTTTAAATTTAGTCAATATTTCTTCATGTAATTTTCAGTTTTGTACTCTACTTTGATGTGACTAAAATTGCATATAATTTTAGTTGATGAAAACAACATTTTAGTCCATGAAAATAAAATATGTGTTGACAATAACGTGCAAAATATGTCCAACTGTAACAGACCACATTTTTAAAGCAACAGAGTTTTCCAAATGTTTATGTTTGGATATTTGCTGATCAATCTTCATACTGTAGGCATCAGATGTGTTTGAGCTCGCTAGTAAAGCAGTTCATTTTACTGTTTATCTTTTCAGTCTACAAAAATCTGGGTTATTTTTGTATTATTATTATTTTAACCCAAATGCTGGGGATTTTTTCAGTCTTTGGGTAGTTTTTGTGTTACCCAGCCAGTGTTGGCAGGTCTGCGGTTTTCCCGTGGAATTGGACTACTTTAACAGTGTTGCCAATGGTTGTTTTTCATGTCCGTGGGTTGAAGCGACCCTAATAACATGATATTTAGCCCCTGGAATGCTAATTTTACCAGGGGAACCACAGCAAAAAACACATTTTACCCCACAGGAAGCGATTTTTCCCGGGCCCCCCAGCGCCTGATGCGCTGCAAGTTTAATTTTTACTTCTAATGTTTGTTAAATGAGTTTAAATGTAGGCAATATTGTATAGCCTATGTATTATAAAATATGCTATACTGTAAAATATGATACTCATCGAAAAATAAATGACGTATTTTACAGTATGTGGAGTATTTTACAAAAGTTTAGAGGATTTAAGTTAATCTGTAAGCACTGTTTATTTCATGTGTGAAATAAAAAAAGCTAGTAAAAATGAATTAATAAAATCAACCCATTATGCTGGGTAAAATAAAACAACCCAATTTGCTGGATAAATTTAATCCAATATGTGTCCTATATTTACCCATTTATAATTTTTTACTTGTCAAATTTTTGCCAACGATATTGATGAAATGAAACTCTTTATAAACAAACATTTTTCTCAGAAAGCTGAGAAGAGAATGAGATTAACTCTCACTTTAAAAAAATGTTGGGTTACATATGGACAAACCCAGTCATTGGGTTGTTTTAACCCAGCGGTTGGGTTAAATGTTTGCCCAACCTGCTGGACAGTTTTATTTAACTCAACTATTGTTTAAAAATGACTATATGGCTGTCTTAAAATGAACCCAAAATATGTTGGAAATTAAAAATCAGACACATAATTACTAGAGGCAACAATAATAATCAAAAGGTGAACATTTATTAATAAGCAATTTAATAAATGTTTATCCTTTATTATTCATTAAACTTATTAAATGTTCATTTCTAACCTATTTTGGGTTCATTTTAAGCGAGCCATATAGTAATTTTTAAACAATAGTTGAGTTAAATAAAACTACTCAGCAGGTTGGGCAAACATTTAACCCAACTGCTGGGTTTGTCCATTTTTAACCCAACCTGGGTTATTTTTAACCCAGCATTTTTTAGACTGCTATTAATATCTTTTAAAGATTTGATACCACTGACCTTGTACTCCGTTTCTTAGAGGCAGCCAATCAGATTGGAGTTGGTGATTTTCAGTAGGCTGTTGCTGTTTTTCTGTACGGTTTGCATCAGATACATTCAGCCAGAATCAAACTCCACATGGATATTAAGCTTCATTGTTTGTCTTGCAATATACAAATGCTTATGAACCTAGAGATGCAATCATTCCCGTAAGATTTCACATCGCTCTCACAGGTTCTCTCACCTCTAAGAAATAATCGGTGTGAGCCTTCGCTGAGGTGCTTTGACCCAGTTGGATGGTGGTGGGCAATTTTGGTGAAAAAGCCCCACTGATAACAGTGTCATTTCAGCGCCCTGCTGTGCGACGGTCATCTTTATGTTCTGCTCCTCTCCTCCATCACAGGACTGTCAGGTTCCTGGCACCTCTTACACTGACACAAAAACAATTCAGTTTAGTTTTATTTGTATAGCGCATTTCACAGAACATACTGTTCCAAAGCAGCTTTACAATGAATATTGTCTATTAGAGACTCACCGCTGAAAATTTACAGGAGCTGATGCTTTTCCAACCAAGGGAGAGTTGCAAAAATTTTTTATTAAATGTTAAATGTTGTTATGATGATTCAGCATGAATAGCCAACCGTACGTGTTGTTGCTGATGGTGAGCTTATTTATCATAAACAAGAACAGCATCACTGTTTATTAAAGTTAAAGTAACTGAAACAACACTGCACTTCTTTTATGAAGACTATTTGTGAGTTTTCTGACTTCTTGTAAAGGGCTGAAAACTTTGAATGCACCAGTATATAACATTATTATAGGTCACTAAACAATGAATTCTGGAAGTCACAGACAAAGCTCTGGACGAGACGGTATAGTCTTTGAGAAACAAAAGCTGTGATGCTTTAATTGCCATCGAGATAAAAGCGCCATCAGAGACAACTGCTAAAACACAGACGGTCAATTCAGTGGCTCGTGTTGCGCAGGTCAAATCCCACAGCCTTCAGACGAGGGTGTTTTTAACTCACGAGTAAATGGGGAATTACCATATTTCAAAGAGCATTATGCAACATTTTCTGATACACAATACAGCCGTGCATTAATGTGAATATATTCTCATGAGTTTCTGTAAAATATTGGGTTATTCATACAAAACAAACGCAGCTCTCCAGCTGCGAGAGGGAAGTGTGGCTCTTTTTATTTGTTTTTCATTTGCAGATTTTTCTCCACCGAACTTTTTTGGGGGGCTTTGAGGTGTAAATGCAGCGGTTAAATCATCTGAAGTATATGCTGCTATCATTTGTAATTGGATGTTGTCAGAATAAGTCATTTGAAAGCGCCGAAGCCTGCGCCTCGCACGGCTGCGTGTGCCGCTGTACTTTCAACTCTGGAATGAAAAATTGTTTTGTTTTCCTTATTTCAGCTGCCTACATCTTTATTGTGCAAACACTTGACACATTTGCATAAGAAGCCTTGCATGTCAAGACTGTATGAAATATTAATGGATTTGTCCAGACTTCAGCCATAAAAAAAATCTAAACTTTCTTCTGCATATTTAGAAAAACTCAAAGCATACAAATATGAACTTTGCAATGTTGAGATCTCTTCTGAGGGGATTACTGGTTTAATCTCATTCAAGATCTCATCAGGTCTTTTAATTTTATGCCACTTTATTTTGAAGGCTTTGCATTAGTTTTCATTTCAAGTGAATTTAAATTGATTTGCTAGTGAGTTTAGCATTTGTAAAGATTTTGAGTTTGGGGATATTTTAATAATATATTCTGTTATTGTCTCCCATCTGGTTTTGCTTCTTAGGTCTCTGGTTAGGTTTACCTTCATTCATGAATCATTTATTCATCCTGGTGCCCTCATGCCTGGCTATGACTCGAGCCACGAACATTATAACCAAAAAATAACAGAGAACCTGAATAAATAAAACACAACCACTGCAGTCGGCCTGGAGGTAAAGAAAGAAAATCTGCCAAAAAACACAGGCAATTAACTGTAAGACGGTGAGAGGGCAATTAAATGTGTTTATCAGGGATGAACGACGACGGCCCGAGAGACGCAAGCAAAGTATTTTACATCTGCTCACCATCATTACCATTCATGTTCTTTCTGCTGTTTTCTTTGTGTCGACATACAGAAACTTTATTCTGTTCTCAGATTCTGATACACGGTTTGATGCTGATTCACGGTTACACAAGTAAACAGCTGCTGAAACAGCACTGAATGTCGATGAGGGACCCTAAATGGGTCACTTCAAAGATCTGCGGTGGAGAAACAAAGAAACAAAGAAACATAATATTTCCATGAAGTATTCCAGAGAGCCGTGTAATAATATTAATCATCATGCAACTATATTTAAAAAAAATACTAAACATGAACACTGATTAAAGGGTATTTAAGGGAATAACAAAAAAGAAATAAGAGTGATAAGAGTTCCAGGTCTGTTGTAGTTTTTAAGCAATCAATTTAAACTATTTGCAAATAATGTTTTTTTAAAAATGGCATTGGCATTTCTAATTATTGGGGGGGATGGTGGTTACAGCCCTGACACACACACACACACACACACACACACCTATAGAAGAGAGTCTCATCACATCTGTTATATTTGTAGAAGGAAAACCCCTGCGATCAAACCTCATCTGCTGTAGATTGACGGCAGCTTCATCCCTCGACAGCAGATGCTGAAATCAGTTCAAACGATTGAATCCCACCTTAAATGCTGAACATCTGATTGCTGAACTGGCAGGTTGTAATGAGGGATTTTCTGCTTCTGTCACTGTGGGAAACACAGACGTGCCGTTTTACTGCTCAGAAGTTGCTCTTTCACAGCTCAGAAACAAAAATATCCTTAAGGATACATAAAAATACACACAAATGAGCCAATTGTTGGTATTTAGTAAGTGAGCTCACATTGAGATTTACGACTTTTGATTGCAGATTTTCCTAAAAGACACAAAAAATGACAAAGTTGACCTTTTTAATATCTCATTTGGTTCTACAAGAAATCAAATGGAAATCAAATTGAGATTTTTCCTGCTTTTCCAGAGAAATGTGTCTCCTCTAGAGATCTCAGATAATTTTGCAAATTATCTAGAAAAAACAAACAAGATATTAAGTGATTTAATTCATCATTTTCCATTTCAAATAAGCACAGACACAATAGGCTACATCTACTCTCCGAGTTCTCACACAGAGAAAAAAAAGCAGGGAGTTCTTCACCTGAGTGATATTCCCGCAGGAACACACAGCTCAAACTGTAATCAAAACCCTCTCAGAAGGAAAACGTCTGGTACTGTAAAACCAAAACCTCTGGAGAGCTGAATCAGTGAGCGCTGAAGCTCTGACGAATCTCCTGTGTGCGATAAGAGCGATCGTTCAGGCACAGGATTCATTTGGGAAGCGGAGAAAACCTTGTCTCTCTGGTGGCTGAAAAATACACAACAATTTGAAGTTTGACTGTACTATAACTCAGCGGCTAAAGGCCTCGCGGCTATTTCAGCTGCTCCGTGTCGGATTAAGGAGCCGTTGACGGTGGCCGCGACACTCGATGGGCTTCCATCCTTCATCACGATAAAAAAAATTAATCGCACTGATTCTATCAACTTTTGTGGGCCACTCCAATCTGTTTTCAAGGACACAAGTTACCTCCTTGTGCAGAAGTTTTCCAATCCTCCTGTGTGTGTGTGTGTGTGTGTGTGTGTGTGTGTGTTTGCAGGTTTGTTGCTAAGTTTAATCTCGTTGACAAGGCAATCGCAAGCTCACTTCGCTATATTTACTATATCTAACGGCAGAAGGAGGATTTTGACTTCACTACTTGGAAGCAAAATCAATGGGTGTCATGTGTTACCTAATGAATCAATGCATGCTGGGAAAGATATTCCATGCAGAAGTAAACACACACAGACTCTTCAGAGATCAATTATCGCTGCAGGTCTGTATCAGCTTGGTGGACTATTGAACTGTTTGGGAAATCATCGTTCGCACACCAGCAAACCATTTGCGGGAAACTACCTCTAACCAGCTGTGATGGAAATATACACTCTAAAAATTCTTGGGTTATTTTTTCTACCCAAGTCCTGGGTTGAGCCTTTTGGGTCATTTTTGTTGTTTTTTTCCCCCCCCAGTGTTTGGGTAGGTTTTGTGATACCCTGCTCCTGGGTCAGACGTAACAACCCGGTGTTCGGGTAGTTTTTGTGTTACCCTGCTCCTGGGTCAGACGAAACAACCCGGTGTTTGGGTAGTTTTTGTGTTACCCTGCTCCTGGGTCAGACGTAACAACCCGGTGTTTGGGTAGTTTTTGTGTTACCCAGATCCTGGGTCAGACGTAACAACCCAGTGTTTGGGTAGTTTTTGTGTTACCCTGCTCCTGGGTCAGACGTAACAACCCAGTGTTTGGGTAGTTTTTGTGTTACCCAGATCCTGGGTCAGACGTAACAACCCAGTGTTTGGGTAGTTTTTGTGTTACCCTGCTCCTGGGTCAGATGTAACAACCCAGTGTTCGGGTAGTTTTTGTGTTACCCTGCTCCTGGGTCAGACGTAACAACCCGGTGTTTGGGTATAATTTTTGTGTTACCCTGTTCCTGGGTCAGACGTAACAACCTGGTGTTTGGGTATAGTTTTTGTGTTACCCTGCTCCTGGGTCAGACGTAACAACCCCGGTGTTTGGGTTGTTTTTGTTTTACCCTGCTCCTGGGTCAGACATAACAACCCGGTGTTTGGATAGTTTTTGTGTTACCCTGCTCCTGGGTCAGACGTAACAACCCGGTGTTTGGGTAGTTTTTGTGTTACCCTGCTCCTGGGTCAGACGTAACAACCCGGTGTTTGGGTAGTTTTTGTGTTACCCAGCTCCTGGGTCAGACGTAACAACCCAGTGTTTGGGTATAGTTTTTGTGTTACCCTGCTCCTGGGTCAGACGTAACAACCCGGTGTTTGGGTAGTTTTTGTGTTACCCTGCTCCTGGGTCAGACGTAACAACCCAATGTTTGGGTAGTTTTTGTTTTACCCTGCTCCTGGGTCAGACGTAACATTTGATGCATGTAAACATATAGGGGCACTTTAAGAACTATGAAAACCCTCTTTTGAAATCTTTATTGTGCTGGTGAAAAAAAATGCTGCCTATCTTATTTAAAGCTGAATGCATAATGTTTGCATGAGATGTTTTAAGATGTTTGTCTTAATAAGCATCACTAATCACAGTAAAAGTGAAAGTATACGATATCCTGACCGACCTGATGGATAACATCACCTCATTAGCCACATCTGCTGTTTTCAGGTGAATGACGTAACCAAGTTCAAACTTACATTCTGAAGAAAGGCGTAAATGGGAAAAAAGTACCAGTAATTATCATTAATGAGGCTAATTTAGTGTGAAAACAGAAATGGCAGACAGTTTGACGTTCCACGGTGAGAGCTAATAATCACACAGGCTGTTCTTGGATGATAAAATGTAAAAGTAGCTGATAAAATATGTGTTAGTCGCACAGATTAATCTGTAGTGCTTTGATTAAAGTGCTCAGCTGGGTTAACCTGTTTGAATAATTAACAGCTTCACATGGATTCAGTGACTCCCAGAGTGGCTGAGAAATTCATCAAGATACAGCGCTCTCGTTTAATGCTTCCATAATGGAGCTAATTTAAAGATGCAGTGGATTACAGTGTTATTACAAGCATCGCAAGAGAAAGAAGCTGTCTTCTGCTTTGTCTTGCATACTGCAATCTTGATAGTAAAAGAATGAATTATATATATCGAGTTTTTTAATGCATCTTTAAGTCTTTTAAATTATATACTCATAATATATACACTATATTGCCAAAAGT
Organism: Mylopharyngodon piceus; assembly: GCA_039654765.1. NCBI lineage: Eukaryota > Metazoa > Chordata > Actinopteri > Cypriniformes > Xenocyprididae > Mylopharyngodon > Mylopharyngodon piceus. Next base: position 19,646,912 of record CM077440.1, on the reverse strand, counting down.
TTTGGGACGCCTGCCTTTACGTGCACATGAACTTTAATGACATCCCATTCTTAATCCATAGGGTTTAATATGGAGTTGGCCCACCCTTTGCAGCTATAACAGCCTCAACTCTTCTGGGAAGGCTTTCCACAAGGTTTAGGAGTGTGTTTATGGGAATTTTTGACCATTCTTCTAGAAGCGCATTTGTGAGGTTAGGCACTGATGTTGGCGAGAAGGCCTGGCTCACAGTCTCCGCTCTAATTCATCCCAAAGATGTTCTATCGGGTTGAGGTCAGGACTGTGCAGGCCAGTCAAGTTCCTCCACACCAAACTCGCTCATCCATGTCTTTATGGACCTTGCTTTGTGCACTGGTGCGCAGTCATGTTGGAACAGGAAGGGGCCATCCCCAAACTGTTCCCACAAAATTGGGAGCATGAAATTGCCCAAATTTCTTGGTATGCTGAAGCATTAAGAGTTCCTTTCACTGGAACTAAGGGGCCAGCTGCTCGGCCATGGAAACCCATTCCATGAAGCTCTCTACACACTGTTCTTGAGCTAATCTGAAGGCCACATGAAGTTTGGAGGGCTGTAGCTATTGACTCTGCAGAAAGTTGGCGACTGTAGTTGTACCTCAGCATGCGCTGACCCTGCTCTGTGATTTTACGTGGCCTACCACTTGGTGGCTGAGTTGCTGTTGTTCCCAACTGCTTCCACTTTGTTATGATACCACTAACAGTTGACCGTGGAATATTTAGTAGTGAGGAAATTTCACGAATGGACTTATTGCACAGGTGGCAACCTATCACAGTACCACGCTTGAATTCACTGAGCTCCTGAGAGCAACCCATTCTTTCACAAATGTTTGTAGAAGCAGTCTGCATGCCTAGGTGCTTGATTTTATACAGCTGTGGCCATGGAAGTGATTGGAACACCTGAATTCAATGATTTGGAGGGGTGTCCCAATACTTTTGGCAATATAGTGTGTATATATATATATATATATATATACATATAAATGTATATATATATATATAAACACATAATATATATGTTTTATAATATATTATAGCCTAATAAAAATATTATAATATTAACATAATATATATTTACACATTTTTTTAAATTTAAATCTATAATATATCCATAGATTTTAGATTTTTTTAAATGAAAACGTTACGTTGAAACGCTGAGGTTGGAATTGTTTAAAAAGGCACCGTCATGGATAAAGATAATAAAAACCCACATTCCACTACAAACCCTCCTAACATGAACATCCACTTACCTTCTGTCTTTCTTGTTTTTCTCCCTCTCAGTGTTTTACTCTCTAACTGTGATTAATGGCAGCGAGAGACATTAAAATAATGATTATACAGCACGTGGTGTTTCTGCCTCTCCGGTGCAGCTGCTCTCATGGACTCTCAATGCTTATCAAGGACCAAATCTTCTCTGAGCAATTCAGGGCCACTGCGGACCACGGTAAATCACCACGAAATGGAGTATAGAGATTGAGGTGAGAGCGAGAGAGTCAGGGAGAAATAGAGAGCTAGACAGAGAGAGAGACAGCAAATGAAAACAAGTTACCAAAGGAAGACTAAGAGTCATTCACTTTACCATGATGAGCACCGAACAACGCAATGTGCTTCATTTAACAGGTCATTTCAACAGTACTAATATTGCGGATGGAGTGAAAATAATTTGCTGTGGATAATGCATTGCAATGAGATATATATGTCAATATTTCACACTTACTGCAGTCACAAACATACACATAATTAGACCTCTTCTCTTTCTCTGTCCATTGATGTTCATACAGTCAATACACCGTTCATGTCAAACACACTCTTGATTACTGTTATTAAACTCCTGCAGATGTTTGCCAGCACTGCAGATGGACTGTGATGGTGTTTATAAATGTTTACACTCATAACGTCAAAAGATCAGGATGAATCATTTCTGATTATAGAATAACAGTTAGTGACATTCAGACATTAAAAGTTGACTGTGCCGTCTCCATTACCATATCTATTAGTAATTACGTTCTCAAAGCAATAATGAAGCTCTGCTGCTAATTTGCAAACGCTATTAAACTTCCTGAAAGAGCCTGTCAAAACGATTTTAGAGATTCACACATGTACAAAATTGTTTGCATGATGAATCAACTTCTAATCTTCATTAATCAGTTCTATGAATGCAAACAAATACATTTTAATTTGCCTTTGCAATGCTCGGTGTAATGAGTGAGTTTACATGCATGATTTTATACAGATTATGCTTAATAAGCTGACAACGTAAGGTCTATAAATGCTTTAAATTATGTCATAACATTTAGATTTTTCCCCAATTTTGCTTTGCTCATAAACAGCATCCTGTCACATGTTTTAATTTGCACATGTCTGTTCATGTTTTGATATCTAGAGCAGAGAAGAACTTTCTTGTTTACAAAAATCTGCTCATTATAAAAACTCAATGCAAAAAATATAGATGCAAGCAGCGATGACGGGCCCAAGCCCTGGCTGCACCGCCCCCCGGAGGCTTTAGGGAGACTGTGCATGACAGGCAATATGCATTTAAACTGGGTGAATGTAAAAGGATTATGTCAAGACATAAGACTCTTCCTGTTTCCCTTTTTGTCATTACTTTAACCCCTCACCATGACAACACCATTCAAGATATCCAATATCCATTCACAATTTAGCATCTTCAGTGTATTGTCATCATGTTGACAAAGTTTGGTATGAATCGTATAAACCCCCTAGGAGTAGTAGTTTAAAATTCAGAACCTGATTTTTCCAAAAATCCACATTCAAACCAAAAATAGCTGACTTCCTGTTGGTCGGAGCTAATGACTCTAAATTATAAAGTTGTCCGGTTCGATGAGAACAATGTAAGTACTGACTTTGGTGACTAGGTAAAACGAACCCCCCTACTTTTGTCAAAAGGTGGCGCTATAGAGGCCCTCCTCCACGCCCATTTCTAAGGCTTTGCCCATGTCTACTAGCAGACATCTCTGATCTATGTGTCGAGTTTCATGCAGTTTGAAACATGCTCAAAAACACCCAAAAAGAATATTAAAGTTTGACGTGTTGTCGTAGCAACAGTTTTTTAGATAACAAGAATCCTTTCACAGGTTTACATCTGCCGTGTTTTGACATTATACAGATGAAGTTTGAAGCAAATCGGGTAAAAATAAGAGGGTGATTTTAAAGCATTTTCAAAAGTGACACACTTCCTGCTGCCAGTTGGTGGCGCTATAACTTTGACTCACAATAATCACATCCATGTACAATGAACACACAGCTGAAGTTTCATCAAAATCAGTCAACACTTCCTGTTTCCCTTTTCTCGCCATAAATTTGTTTCAACGCCACGGCCAAACTGTTCGAGATATCAAAAATCCGCTCGCAATTTAGCATCCTATATGTCTTGACTTCATGCTGACCTAGTTTGGTTGAGATCAGATGAATCACCTAGGAGGAGTATATCAAATTCAAGAGCATGCGTTTTTTTCAAACAACCCTAAATAGCCGACTTCCTGTTGGGCGGAGCTAATGACATAGAGTGCGGAAGTTGTTCATCCTGATGAGATCTATATGTGTACTGAGTTTCATACAAATATGTGCTAGTATGTATCCAAGATTTCATATTTCATTCTAGGGGGCGCTGTAGAGCCCCATGTACCAGCTTTGGCCTGGCCCTAATGGCCACAGATTCTGACCTGTGTGCAAATTTTCAAGAGTTTTTGAGCATGTTAAAGGCCCCAAAAGCCCCCAAAACCTTGACGAAAAAGAATCCTAAGGAGAAGAATAATAAAGTGAGTGGAAATATTGAATTATAACTCCAGAAATGTTTTGCGGCTGTACGTTCAAAACAATGTGCATTTAACGTTTATTGCCTTTTGCTTTCTTGAGTCTGAATGAAACTAAATTGTCTGTGGTAATCGACATCATGCCACAGATGCTGAAGAGCTGAACTGGGACATTCCTGTAAGTATAATCAGCGTAAGATCGTGCATGTAAACGCATCGCACACAATGAGCTGGAGTGGAAAATATGTAGAGCTGCCAATGACACTTTCAAGGCAATTGAATGGATTAATCTCAGCCTGTAAGATGGCATCACAGGAGGCCTTCTGGCTGTCAAAACCCAAAGATTAAGAGAGCTGCTGTTAAAAAAATGAATCTAAGGGTCACTGAGATGCACAAGGCACAACTTTCAGCTGTCTGACAATATGTGTTCTTCTAAACATCCACATTATCTTCAGCAGATGCCTTCTGAACTGTGTTCATCTGCGATAAAAGATGCTCTTTTCCTTCCAATGAATGCATGTATTTATTTCCCAGTATGAAGTCTTTTATGTTTCTTGTTTGATTGCTGGAAACTGCTGATTGTGACGAAAACACAGTTGCCGTTGTCACAAGTAATCAGGAAAACTCCACAAACAGTGGTGGAGAGAGTTCTGTCAACTCTGGCAGCTGGAAGCCTCAGACTCGTTAATAAAATTAAACACATGCAAATGAACTTTTTGAGGTGCTAATGATGCGACACTGCATGTTTATCCTCACAAAATGTGCTGTGATAGATACTATTAGAAAATAGCATCTTTTTTGTCCACACGAAAGCATGTAAGGGTTGCATTTCGAGATCAAAAGTTTGCATAATGAAAATTAAGCCTATTTTAGGGCTCCAAAATCCAACACAATCACAGCCAATCATATTTGATGAATAATGTACAGCTATTCAGATTTTGGACCAATGAGAGTTCACTGTGGGTGGTGTACTTATATGTATTGATATAGACAGATAGACAGATAGATAGATAGATAGATAGACACATAGATAGACACATAGATAGATACATAGACGGACAGACGGATGGACGGATAGATAGATAGATAGATAGATAGATAGATAGATAGATAGATAGATAGATAGACTGGTAGATGGATGGATAGATAGATAGACAGACGGACGGACGGACGGATGGACGGACGGACAGACAGACAGACAGATAGACAGATAGATAGATAGATAGATAGATAGATAGATAGATGATGGATGGATGGACGGATAGATAGATAGACTGGTAGATGGATGGATGGATGGATGGATAGATAGACAGATAGATGGACAGACAGACGGACAGACAGACAGACAGACAGACAGATAGATAGATAGATAGATAGATAGATAGATAGATAGATAGATAGACCGACCGACTGATAGATGGACGGACGGACGGAAGGACGGACGGACGGACGGACGGACTGACAGATAGATAGATAGATAGATAGATAGATAGACGGACAGACAGACAGACAGATAGATAGACTGGTAGATGGATGATGGATGGATGGATGGATGGATGGACAGACAGACAGACGGACTGATAGATGGACAGATAGATGGACAGACAGACAGACAGACAGATAGATAGATCGACAGATCGATAGATAGACCGACCGACGGACTGATAGACGGACGGACGGACAGACGGACGGACTGACAGATAGATAGATAGATAGATAGATAGATAGATAGATAGATAGACGGACAGACAGACAGATAGATAGACTGGTAGATGGATGATGGATGGATGGATGGATGGATGGATAGATAGATAGACAGACAGACAGACAGACGGACTGATAGATGGACAGACGGACGGACGGATGGACAGATAGATAGACAGATAGATAGATGGACAGACGGACGGACAGACAGACAGACAGATAGATAGATCGATAGATAGATCGATAGATAGACCGACCGACGGACTGATAGACGGACGGACGGACGGACAGACGGACGGACTGACAGATAGATAGATAGATAGATAGACGGAGAGACAGATAGATAGATAGACTGGTAGATGGATGATGAATGGATGGATGGATGGATGGATAGATAGATAGACAGACAGACGGACTGATAGATGGACAGACGGATGGATGGATGGACAGATAGATAGACAGATAGATAGATGGACAGACAGACGGACGGACAGACAGGTAGACAGATAGATAGACAGACAGACCGATGGACTGAAAGATGGACGGACGGACGGACGGACGGACTGACAGATAGATAGATAGATAGATAGATAGATAGATAGATAGATAGAATTTATTAGATAGATAGAATTTTTTCCGGTGAAAAATACGAGTTGCAAAATATGAGCCACTAAAAAGTAATATATATGGCGGTGCAGCAAAAATGAAGCACATCCATCAGAGGTCATCCTTCAGCTGTGCAGATGGCCTAATGACCTTCAACCCCACACCCGCCGGGCGTCTGCCCGGGTCTCTCCTCTCACCGACTGACATCTAGACATCAGTAATGAAGACGGATGGACTGAACGCCGCGCGGCAGACAGACTCCTCCCTGTACGGCCGTCTGCCAACATCCATCAGTCGCTCTCTGATGAGCATCACAACTCAAGCTGCACACGAGCCGAGCGATGAGATCTTCACCGAGCTCTAGTGGGGAAATGGCAAGTGTGTTGTATAATTCAACCTCCGGATCGATCGGCCTCTCAGTTCCCCTCCGTTTAGCCTCAGAATTCACAGCTGCTCAATGGAGCTGATTTCTGCTTTCTCTCAAAGACAAGAGACCCTGAACGCAGCCTAAATTTACGTCTCTCAGGATACCTGTCGGCCCCCAAACTCCCTTATCCTCATAACTGAAACAACCTTGAAGATTCTCGAACTCTCAAATAGACTCGCATTAGAATTACAGAGCTGTCAATCAAGTAAAACACACTAAAAAGCATACACTGACTACAACACAATCAGTTATTAATATTTGGTTTGTTCTCTCTTGTTTTTGCATGTGTTCATAATGTCTGGCCATACATGATGTTGGCATAATTTACCATGTTTCATTATATTATTTTTAAGCCAGTATACTTCAGTTTGTCATTCAGTTTGAGCCACAAAAATGTCAAGTCAGAAAAACAGGTCAAATTTTCCAAAGCGTCTTCTTGAGACCCATTAAATTCATGCATATCCGAAGCGACCTACATTACATTCAAGCATACATTTGATCACACATTTTCTGGAAATCGAATCCATGACCTTGATGTTGCTGTTGCTGGACTGTTGGAGCTACAGAAACGAGTGTGTGAACGGCTTCTCATTCATTCTGTGCTGTCTGATGGCAGGAAAACGCCTGATTATGTACGGGTCAGGGGCATCATGTTTTTAATGCTTAATTAAACTTTAATGCTTTATTATAATAAATTAACACATTAAATCGACAGCCCTAATTGTAATGTAAAACTGTCAAGATGATATTGAGATTATATTGCATTCACATGCATTCCTGCTTTATATGAATAAGGAATAATGTAGTCAGAATAAAATAAACTTTACATACAATAAAAATAAAAATATATTGGATCATTAGTGGATTATTACACAGCTAAATAAATAAAAAGAGGAATTATTAGTGGAGTATTACACAGCTGAATAAATAAATATTGGATGATTAATGGTTTATTACATGGCTATTAAAATAAATAAATAAAAATAAATAAATAAATAGTGGATCAATAGTGGATTAATACATGGCTACTAAAATATAAATAAATAAATAATGGGATCATAAGATGAATATTACACAGCTAAATAAATAAATAAATAAATAAAATATATAAATGAATGAATAAATATTGGATCATTGGTGGATTATTACATGGCTACTAAAATAAATAAATAAAAATAAATAAATAAATATCGGATCATTAGTGGATTATTACATGGCTACTAAAATAAATAAAAATAAATAAATAAATAAATATCGGAACATTAGTGGATTATTACATGGCTACTAAAATAAATAAAAATAAATAAATATCGGATCATTAGTGGATTATTACATGGCTACTAAAATAAATAAAAATAAATAAATAAATAAATAAATATCGGATCATTAGTGGATTATTACATGGCTACTAAAATAAATAAAAATAAATAAATAAATAAATATCGGATCATTAGTGGATTATTACATGGCTACTAAAATAAATAAAAATAAATAAATAAATAAATATCGGAACATTAGTGGATTATTACATGGCTACTAAAATAAATAAAAATAAATAAATAAATAAATAAATATCGGATCATTAGTGGATTATTACATGGCTACTAAAATAAATAAAAATAAATAAATATCAGATCATTAGTGGATTATTACATGGCTACTAAAATAAATAAAAATAAATAAATAAATAAATAAATAAATATCGGAACATTAGTGGATTATTACATGGCTACTAAAATAAATAAAAATAAATAAATAAATATCGGATCATTAGTGGATTATTACATGGCTACTAAAATAAATAAATCAATATCGGAACATTAGTGGATTTTTACATGGCTACTAAAAAAATAAAATAAATAAATAAATAAATAAATAGTGGATCATTAGTGGGTTAATGGCTGCTAAAAATAAATTAAAAAACAAACAAACAAACAAATGAATAAATGGATCATAAGTGGATTATTACACAGATGGATGGATAGCTAGCTAGATAGCTAGCTAGATAGATAGATAGATAGATAGATAGATTATTACACAGCTAAATAAAAAAAAAATGGATGATTAGTTGTTTGTCACATGAAGGCTATTTAATGAATAAATAAATGTATGATTCTTGTGCTTCCACAGAGAATGATGGGAAATGTATTATCACAAGCCTGTCAGCTCAAAGTGTTTACTGTCAAGCTTCATCACTAGTCTTCATCAACAGCAAACAACACTGACAATTAAAACTTAATCATAATCAATCCCGCTCAGCTTCAGCCATTATTCTTTAATAACTATCTAATTTGCAGGTAAATATGGTCTTGTGTTGAAGTAAGATCTTGCAGCAGGTGGGTCGAGATGCTTCAAAGTTTTTAAGCATTTAAACACAAGCATTTCTTGAAAACCAGACGATAAAGTTTTCCGAATCCAATCGATCATTGAGATTAAGAAACATTATTAGGCAAAGCCAGTTTAAATGAGGACACACTTGTTCATCACAATAGTTCTGCAGAAAGAAAAAAACAGCATGAGAACGCAGTAAGAAAGTGTTATGAAAATGAAAAAGCCATACAATTTAACTCAAGCTCACGCGGCGCTTCAAGACAAGAGCAATAATATTGGAAGATTTTGCCATGGCAACATTACAAGCGTGCCTTTTGAAATTGCTATCAGGGAATTTTAAAAAGAAGAAATAAATATAAAATCCAAGAGTCAAAGGTGTTTTTGTGTGAAAAAAAAAAAAAAAAAAAAAAAAGAGAGAGTGGGAGCTTTAGCACAGCTGAGATAAGGTGGACAATGCTATCAGCTCCCAGTATGAACGGTTCCGGTGTCTCGCCTCTGATGGTTTTAACGGGAGCGCGAGTCTCTTTCTGCGGGATTAACTCCGAACCAGCGTTTATGGGAAGAATGAATGTTGATGGATGCAGATAAGACACAAACAGATCCAGAGGTCACTGTTTATCATGCGTGTTTAACTCACTCATACAACACATGAAAAGAAACAAAGGAATCAATCAACTGATTTCATGACACTGGATTTAAAGGGACAGTTCAACCCAAAAATGAAAATTCTGTCATCATTTAGGCCTATTTTTACTCTCATGTCGTTCCAAACCTGCATGAAACAAAAGAAAATATTCAGAATAGGACCTTCATTTTTTTTTTTTTTTTCTTCTCATTTGTCACAGTATGCACTCTAAAAAAAACTTGAGTTATTATTTCTACCCAAGTCCTGGGTTGAGCCTTTTGGGTACATTTTTTTGGGTTATTTTTCCAGTGTTTTGGGTAGTTTTTGTGTTACCCAGCTCCTGGGTCAGACGTAACAACCCAGTGTTTGGGTAGTTTTTGTGTTACCCAGCTCCTGGGTCAGACGTAACAACCCAGTGTTTGGGTAGTTTTTGTGTTACCCAGTTCCTGAGTCAGACGTAATAACCCAGTGTTTGGGTAGTTTTTGTGTTACCCAGATCCTGGGTCAGACGTAACAACCCAGTGTTTGGGTAGTTTTTGTGTTACCCAGCTCCTGGGTCAGACGTAACAACCCAGTGTTTGGGTAGTTTTTGTGTTACCCAGCTCCTGGGTCAGACGTAACAACCCAGTGTTTGGATAGTTTTTGTGTTACCCAGATCCTGGGTCAGACGTAACAACCCAGTGTTTGGGTAGTTTTTGTGTTACCCTGCTCCTGGGTCAGACGTAATAACCCAGTGTTTGGGCAGTTTTTGTGTTACCCAGCTCCTGGGTCAGACGTAACAACCCAGTGTTTGGATAGTTTTTGTGTTACCCAGATCCTGGGTCAGACGTAACAACCCAGTGTTTGGGTAGTTTTTGTGTTACCCAGCTCCTGGGTCAGACGTAACAACCCAGCGTTTGGGTAGATTTTGTGTTACCCAGCTCCTGGGTCAGACGTAACAACCCAGTGTTTGGGTAGTTTTTGTGTTACCCAGATCCTGGGTGAGACGTAACAACCCAGGGGTTGAGTTATTTATCGCAGGCTTTTTGCGCCCTCTTCAGGAGAGAGCAGTGCAGCTCCGTCAAATTGGTGCATGTCTTCGATAAATAACGGTTTGTGTACGTTTTATTTTAACTAAAAATTAATTATTTTTCTGTATATCGTTTAATTTTATGCAAAGCAACATACAGGGGCACGATGTGAGTCACCTAAACGAATGTTGCGTCGGTCATTTCGCATGATGGAAACGAAACAGCTGATGCAAGGCAAAAGTTATCACAAGACAAAGAACAGAGGCAAACTAAGGGCTTAAATACATAAGGGAGATCATTAACAGAACAGGGAACAGGTGGGTAATTATTTAGGAACTATGGAAACTAATAAGGAACACAGACAGGCAAACAGGAAAATCAAAACACCATTATAATACAACAGAACTAAACAGTACATATAACCATTACAAATATATTGTAAAATGTAATTTATTCCAGTGATCAAAGCTGAATTTTCAGCATCATTACTCCAGTCTTCAGTGTCACATGATCCTTCAGAAATCTAATATGATGATTTGCTGCTCAAAAATATTTTATGTTAAAAAAGTTATGCTCCTTCATATTTTTGTGTAAACCGTGATACATCAGGATTCTTTGATGAATAGAAAGTTCAAAAGAACAACATTTATTTAAAAACAGAAACCTTTTGTAACATTATAAATGTCTTTACTGTCACTTTTTTTTTTAAAACTCTTTCCCTGCCAGTATTTTTTTTTTTAAAAAAAAGTTACCAGCCACCGCCAGTTGTTTTTGATAATTTTCACAAAAATTTCATGGACCCAGAATATTTTGCTGTATGAAGAACAGAACTTCTGCTTTAAAAAAAATCTAGCTTCATGCATTCTTTTTTATTAACACTTGAATGTGGGTACGTTTCATAAAAAAGCAACATTTTAAACAAAAAGCTGAAAAAATCAATTTTTTTCCCAAAGATTACAATGTGCATAATCAATGCTTTTATGACTTGTTTCTGCTCCTTTTTTGGCAGAAACCGAAATCACACCTCAATCACTATTCCCTACGTTAGTCCACTAATACAGTTCACTTGAAGGAGTGAGCGAATTCACTGAGTGTACATCAGCTGTAGGCTACACTCTTTATTACAGGGCATTGTGGGATTGAATGAGTGCACTCGATAACGTCCACTATGGTTTCCGGCACCACTACAAATGACTGTCCCCTAAAATAATGCCCTATTTGAGGGTATAGGGGGCGATTTCGGATTCAGCCTTTGTCTGTGTTTTGATCCGGAGATTCTGTACTCTTTCAGAAGATGCGTAATAGCGCCCCCTATTTTTAGGATAAAAAAAAAAAAAAAAAAAATTTATGACTCAATGGTGAAAACATTTAAATTTACATTCAAACCTGAAATGAATATGCAGTAATTCAGTTCAAATTAATTCAGATTTGATTTTAAGGCAGAATTAAAATGGAATGAAATGTAAAGAAATTTCTGTACTTTTATTCTAACCTAAAACTGAAAGTTTTACTGTGCCAGACTGTCATTTAAGAGTCAGAGAAACTAAAACAAAAATAAAGAAAAGCACAAAAACATCCATCCAAGAAGCCCATAAAGCTGTTCACTTTCCACTTCCTCTTTCATAAAGAAAGCTCATGTCAGGCAAAAAACAAACTCTCCATGTCGAAGCTCATATTCTGTAATCCAGAATCACAAACAGCAAAAGTGGGAAACGCTGCTGACAAAACATATTTATCAAACGCACAGGTATTGTTTATTTTATGAGGCGCGTTTGATTGGCAGTTTGGGGACGGTGAGAAGCGCCTGATAACACACACAAACAAATGATGAAAAACAACGCTTCCCTTCATCACGAGCAGGATTGTGAACGTGTGCGTTATGATGTCAGTGACCACCATGTCTGAAGCATCATTCAATCAATACCCCGCTTTGAATATGAATGCAGGTTAATTTTTAATAATGCAGGCTGTAATTATCACATAAAACAGGTTGAGTGTTTATATACAAACCTCATGTTTTGCATATTACAGCTCAGTTTGGTGAGATTTATTTTTACAAACACATACAGTAAGAAAGGAGAAAATAGGGATTTTTGGGTTACTACATTGAGAATTTCCTTTCATAACATCCATGAATTATAAAATTGTTATTAGAAGTGAGCCACTGAGAATTATTACAAACCTGATCGCTATAAAATCTAGTTTACACAAGTAGGGGATCCCATTTACATCCTGGTAATTCAATTACACTGACACCAAGCTTTCATATTTTATGCTGCTTCATTAAATTATATATTGCACAAATATATGAAAGCTTTGTGTGATTAATAGAAATGTAAGTTCTTCCTCTGCCGTACCTCTCAAATACTATGGAAGCCCATTTATGCCAAATAAGAACAAAAAATCATGCTCTGGTACATCATTATTATGACAGAAAAAAATAATATGAGGCAAAAAGTCAAAGTTCTGACATAAAAAGTCAAAATTATTAGATAAAAACTCATAATTATGACAAAAGTCTTTTGTCATTTTTTTTGAATGTCATAATTACAACTTTTATTAATTTTGACAATTAGTCATTTCAATTATTCTCATACTTTTGACTTTTTGTCATAATTTTAGCTTTCTCCCATAAATATGACTTGTTTAGGATTATGGTTTTGACTTTTTATCTCATAATTATGAATTAGTATGATGTAATTTTAAATTTTATGAGTTTTATACGTCATAATTTTGACTTTTTGTCAATTTCTTAAACCCATACTTTTGAATTTGTGTCATAATTTCATTTTTTTCTTTTTATGTCACGATTTACCAAAGCATGATTTTTCATATGTGGCAGAAATGGGCTTCCATATATAATAAAGTAATTTGATTACGTAATGCATGTTGCTTGTAATGCATTACTTGTTAGATCAGAAAGTAATCTGATTACTTTTTGTAATCACATTACTAATTCACGTTACTTTTAATGTATTATTTTACTTGTAACATCAAAAAATAATCTGATTACGTAATGCATGTTACTTGTAATGCGTTACTTTACTCCTAACATGAAAAAGTAATCTGATTGCGTAATGCACGTTACTTGTAATGCACTACTTTACTCGTTACATCAGAAAAGTAATCTGATTACGTAATGTACGTTTCTTGTAATGCGTTACTTTACTCGTAACATCAAAAAGTAATCTGATTGCATAATGCATGTTACTTGTAATGCGTTACTTTACTCATAACATTAAAAAAAATCTGCTTACGTAATGCGCGTTACTTGTAATGCGTTACTTTACTCGTAACATCAGAAAAGTAATCTGATTATGTAATGCACGTTTCTTGTAATGCGTTACTTTACTTGTTACATCAAAAAGTAATCTGATTACATAATGCATGTTACTTGTAACGCATTACTTTACTCGTTACATAAGAAAAGTAATCTGATTGCGTAATGCATGTTACTTGTAATGCGTTACTTTACTCATAACATTAAAAAAAATCTGCTTACGTAATGCGCGTTACTTGTAATGCGTTACTTTACTCGTAACATCAGAAAAGTAATCTGATTATGTAATGCACGTTATGCGTTGTAATGCGTTACTTTACTCATTAGATCAAAAAGTAATCTGATTACGTTATGCATGTTACTTGTAATGTGTTACCACCTACACTGCTCATTTCAGATGAGATTGAAAACACCTGATCTCTAGGTTTTCTCAGAGGAGATCTATGGTAGAAATGTGTCCACCTTGAACAATCAGAATTATCAGCTAATAAGGGTAAATCGACATTTTTTCATGCCCTAGGAAAAAAATCCTGAGGTTATCATAATTAATGCATGAAAGGGTTAATGCTTAATGTGCAACCTCGGATTACAGCAAATATAAGGTTCAATGTGGGGTTTTTTTGTCTTGAGTAAGGTTTTGTTCTTCATCATGACCTTCTTAACGTAAAGGAACGCTCCAGTGAACAAGTGTGCGTTAGTGTCTTACTTTCTTAGCTCACGTCTGAACCGTCACCATCGGTCCGGCCTGTCGTTCCCCCTCAGGGATCATTACACACGTCAGGATTCCCCGCTAATAAGTACTTTAAGCATTATCATTTAGGACAAGCTCAATTGTGACCTACATGCTTTTCTCTTGCGTTCATTTACATTTAAATGATTCTCTACTCGGAGGACGACTGCGTCTGCGTTTCAACCTTCCCTCATCTGTCCAACCTTTCTTAACAGCATCAAGAGCATACGCAATGAGGACGACTGCTCTGTCATGTAATAATAGACTGTATATGAACACATTTTATAAATCTCTGAGCTACTTTTCACACTGAAAGATGTCTATAACAAATACGATTATTCAGTAGTGCTATTGTCACTCAACTTGTGATTATTGATCTGTTTTTTTACAAACCAACTGTAATATGCTGGAAAATGCTGATAAACACTGTGTCTGAAAACAGGATTCATTCGTCCTTTCAGTGCATGTAATGATGACATCAGTGGATGAGGATGAGAATGTTCGTACATGATCTTGGCTTCGGCTTCAAGCTAAAACAGACACAATTCCCATAAATGCATTTTGTTCCAGTTAGTGAGGAAATAACATTTGGATCTGTCTGAAAGGAGCGTGACGTGCGGAAAGAGGTTTAATGTGAAACACACTGTGCCACTATCTGAATGGAGACAGAAGATGGAATTACTTGTTATCTTCAGTAAAAAGGACACACAGAATGTTAAAGCTAAAGCCACATTTAGTCTGGGAGGATTTACAGAGTTTTCACTGAAAACATTCTAAAAAAATAAAAGTTCTTTACTGGCATCTTTATGATTCCATTTAGAACCTTCAACATCCATAGAACCTTTCCATTGCACAAAAGGTTCTTAATAGTGGGAAAGTGGTTCTTTTAAGAGCTTTTCATCAAAAGTTTCTTTGGGGAACAAAAATGGTTCTTCTACAGCATCACTGTGGAAAAAACCCTTTTTGGAACCTTTAGTTTTAAAAGTCTAGGATTCTTGATCACATTCAAGAAAGACAATGTTTTCAAGCCTCAAATCACTGGATGTAAATACCAGTGTGTCAATATGACCGTTTCATGAAACTTTAATTAACATGCAATAATAATTGATTATTTTCATGGCCCAAACGTTGCATGCAATAGTTTTCAAAAATTATTTTGACTGTCTTTACAAAGACGTGTTTGAAATAATTAATAGGTCTTAAAGAATTATTCTTATCGGAAAAATTCTGATTGTCATTTATTCACACTTGTGTTCTTTTTGTGCAACACAAAAGGAGATGTTTATCAGAATTTTTAATGTTGATTTTTGCATAAAATGAAATCCAATCCGGCTTCAAAAACATGAAAAAAGCACCATGAAAGTATCATAAAATGTATATCTATCTATCCATCTCTCCGTCTATCTATCTATCTATCTATCTATCTATCTATACACACATATACATATATACATATATATACATATACACACATACATATACTGTGCATATGCATATACACACACACTTTTCATAGTTTGTTTATATATATATATGTGTGTGTGTGTGTGTGTGTGTGTCTGTGTATACATATATACATATATATACACACACACACACACACGCACACATATATACACACACACACGAAAAGTCACTATGAAAAGTCATTTTACTCATTAGCTGAAATAAAATAAAATAAATATTAGATGAAAAAATGACTGAAATGTTTCATCTAAAGTATTACAATTACTGTAACTGAAATAAAAAATAAATAAAAGCTAAATAGAATTTTTTTTTTTAAATAATAATGTTTAAAAAGCACATTAAATTACTAAAACTAAAATTAAAATGCACTGAAACCAAAAATCAAAGCTAAATTAAAAATATTAATAAATTCTATTATACTAATAATAAAATAACCCACATACATTCATACATAAAGGAATAGTTCAGCCAAAAGAAATGTAAATCGTCATTTATTCACCCTTGTGTTCTTTTTGTGCAACACAAAAGGAGACGTTTAGCCAAATATTCATATTCATATCCTTCATAAAATAAAAAGTATCATAAAGTATCAAAAAATTCTTGCAATATATTGTAAGTCTTGTGTGAGTAACAGACCCATATTTAAGTTATTTGCACAAATGTTTCCCCTGCAGTAGCTCTCAAATCCCGTTTATGTCCATTCAGTTATGTCAAAAATGGCACAACAAGTCTTGATGCACCACATCAGTTCACTCTCTTCCTTTAATGCTTAAGGACAGACGTATATACTGTAAATAGAAGGTATTTTGCTCTTAAACAACACGGCGCCGGAGGCTTGCGGCTTTGAGCCCCATGAGGATTAAAGTATCTGCAGGTTTTCACATATTTTTGCCAGATGTGAATCAAAGTTTGGAGCTGACAGGCAGAATATGGTCCTCCCACCTCTCTTTGTTTCATACATTTTATTTTGGGTTTATGCCACCATACCGAACTCTGAAGTCTCACAGGGGCCGATTAGATGTGTTGCAGTTCAGGAACTGTAGGCGGGAGCGGGCCGTCTGAGAATAGATGTTATTTTGTTATATTTAATAATGCATTTGTGAAACACAGATGAGCAACAAAGAACTCATGTGACTTTGGTATAGCAGAGGATGTGACTGGATAACCGGACTAACCAGCAGACCAATCGCAGTGCAGAATCTCAAATGTTGGTTTGGTGGTTCTGAAACACCTCAGAGTCAAAGCCTGTCATCAGAATGATTTGGTTTTTCGATTGCAGCAGCTTATATTACATGATATTTTGCACCAGGAAATGTGTTTTGTGCGATATTCCAAATTTTCATGCAAGTTAAATTCACAACTTTGGATGGAAACAGCCTACATCAAAGAGGCCTTTATGCTAATCAACTTTTTTTTTTTATTTATGACATTATTGAAAAGAAAAAATAGCTTTGTGGCAAGTAGAAATGTGACAAAAATTGCATGAAAAAAGGCCTGAAGAAAATTAACATGAATCATAAGTGGGTGGGCATTTAAAATTCTGTCGGAGTGTAAATGAAAACTTCTACCCTGAAGATCCTGAGTAGATGTTGGACATTCAGACATGAAGTTTTTGGCCCTTTCTGACCACGAGCGTCATCTGAGAGAGAGTGATTTGCTTTAGCCATTAACCTCTGGATGGTCCTAATTACAGAGCGCAGATACCAGGACATCACATGACCTCACAGGGTAATTACAGACGCCAGGAATCATAAACGAGGACGTAGAAACACGTCGATTCTGCCCCGTACATGAAGATCTTTCTAGGTCCCGTCTTCAAAGACTCAATGCCGTTCTAATTCCCGAGTTACACTTTGAAGAGCCCGACAGGCCAAAGGTGTGAGCTGCGCCCAGTCTTTCTCCGCGGAGCGATAAGTCACGGGGATTTGGTGTGATTTTATGGGATGGAGCCGCTCGGGCTTTGATGTCTCCGGTTACCTAAAATTAGATGTTGAATGGAACAGCGTGCAGGTAGAAAAAGGTGCCTTTGAGAAACGATCTGGGGCCAGAGGTTAAAGTGGACTAATTTACTTTACTGTCACGGGCCTGTCAGAAGAGAGAGAGAAACAGGTGAAAAATAGATCTGCAGGAACAAGAACTTTAATAATACGACTGCTTTAAATATCTGTCGGCTTTTTCATTTTCAAGGGCGAAACCGCTCGAGGGACCCGACGCTTTCACAGAGCGACTCCATGTGCGACGAACGGGTCAGTAAAGTTGGGTTTTAAAAGTTTCAGCCAAATTATCCTCTTTCTACCGGCCTGTATTTTCACCTGAAGAACAAATAATGAGGTTTTTATGTCTCTGCTGGAGAGGGGAAAAATAAAATTTTATATATATATACACAGTCAAACCAAAAATTATTCAGACACCTTGAACATTTCATTCATTAATACAGTTTATTCTCTATAGTTTATAAAATGGTAATAAAATATGACAAGATCTCAGAGTTAAACTGTGTCAGAAAAAAATAATCTTAATTATGTCAGATAACACTTAAGCAAAACATGGTCAGGTCAAAGTGTCTGAATAATTTTTGGTTCCAAATTTTTATCAATTTTACTGGCAGTCCACTGTATGAAGAATTTTTGGGTATAATATGTCACAGTTTACTTTATTTTGCTATCCTCACTTACATAAATGAACTATAGTGTCCTACATCCATTAGTAAAAATATATCAAAAATATCAAAAATGTCTGAATAATTTTTTGGTTTGACTATATTTGACTATATATATATATATATATATATATATTTAGTGCTGTCAAACAATTAATCACATCCAAAATAAAAGTTTGTTTACATAATATGTGTGTGTACTGTGTATATTTATGATGTATATAAATACACACACATACATGTATTTATTTAAGAAATATTAACATGTATACATGTATATTTGTATATTTATATATTTATATTTACATATAATTTATAATCTATATATAATTTATATCAATTTTATATTATATTTTATATATATATATATATTTTTTTATTAAAAATATATTATAAAAGTAAATAAAATAGAAATATTAGATGAAGAGAATATGAAAAGGAATATTTAGATGAAAAAAATAAGTTTCATCTGAAGTACTAAAACTGCTTAAACTAAAACTGAAATAAAAATAAATAAAAGCTAAATACAAATATAAAAAATAAAACCACATTAAATGACAAAAAAAAACTAAAATTAAAATAAACTGAAAACAAAAATCAAAGCCAATTTAAAATAATAATAAAATGCCATAATAGTACATAAATAATACTAAAATAACAAACATATAAATATATATTATATTATATTACTATTTTATTCATAATTATACACACAAACATATGCACTTAAATATAACACTTTACAAAAAGGTTTTGTTGGTTAACATTAATTAACTATATTAGTTAACATGAGCTAACAATAAAATATACTTCATAATATACTTTATTAATATACTTTATAAAAATAAATACACACACACACACTATACATATATATATACGTATTCAGTAGCCGATGATTAATTTCAAGATGCGATTTCCATAATGTGAATGACTTACTTTAGAATGATGTAAGATTCATTAAAGTCAACATGAAATTAAAGTGACTATTTACTCTCTTATCTCATCTGTGATGTCTTTGTAATCTTTCATCAAAATGTAAGAACTTAATTCAAACCCATATTCACTGATGATCGAATCCTCTTTAAAGGTCCTGAGAAATACATCACAATAAAGCAGCAAAATGACTGATTCATATTGACTTGATGAACATATTGCATTAAGAACATAATGGCTACTGCGTTCAGTCATTCTTTACTGATATTGTCTCATTTTAATGTTATACGTGAATGTCTTATGCATCTCTCCACAGCATGTGATCTCAAACAGATGTGATGTTATGAATTGGTGGGAAAAAGCGAAGCTGCTCACTGATCCACATGCTGAAGATCACAGCCAGTAATGAGACGCGGCCGTCCGTAATCTCAGACTTTATGCCTCTAGATTGTTATTTCAGAGCAGTGACAATGTTCATTAAAGAACAATAAAGGCCTCAGACATTCCTGGTTGAAAAGCTGGAATAAAATATGATATTGTTGAACTGATGCTGTGCTCAACATTGATGAAAATGAATCAATGCACATTCACGTCTGGAGCACAAATAAGTTTAATTCCTATTTAACAATAATAGTAATGCTTGGCTTCAATTGCATTATGGGTAGTTGCATTTTTTGTGAGTTATTTCGGGATATAATATTGATTTGTTGGTGTAGTCGTCCACACTTGGGTCCTATTCCAACAGATTGATCAAGCGTTTGTGACTCAGACACACAGGCGTTCGGCACCAGAGCAGAAGTTCGGCGGAAAGAGTTTGGGAAAATAATGAAAATAATACAAGACTGATCAAATATCTGATTTATATTCAGAGCGCTGTTGTCTAAACTGCTCAATGTATTCACCCGCCCACGATGCAACAGGATGAGCGTGTTACGGCTAACCTTACGACCCCACCGCTCTTTGTTTCCGCCAGAATATACACCATGTGTGTTCAGGTTCATGATTACAGCATGCACGAATATAAAATGTCTGTTTCTCGTTTCCCAGATGAATGTTTTATTGCTCAGATGATCGCATATTTTGGTATCTTGGCGAATCCGAGACATTTAAAGGAATAATGCAGACAAAAATGATTATTTACTCACCGTCATGTTGTTTCAAACCCATGTGCTGCTGTTTTACTCTGTGGAATACAAAAAGAAAGATTTTGAGCAGCTGTACATACAATTCCTAGTAACCACAATGGGAAAGCTCCAACATAACACTGCTTTTTACTATATTGCACTATTACTATTAAAGTCAATATTTTGGACTCTACTAGAACAGGTTTTTATGCTTGAATGTTCATTATTTTCCTCATATTCTCCATTGTTGCAGCTCCTCTCTTCCCAGTCTGTCAGTAACGCTCTGTTTAGTTCCTGTCTCTATGAAGCCCCTCCTTCTGAAAAGCACAATGTGCTCTGATTGGTCGGCTGGAGCAGTGTGTTGTGATTGGTCAAGCGCTTTGAGCGTGTTTTGGAAGTGCCCCGCCCCTTACCATAACTGCCAGTTTCAACACTAACTCAACCAGACCCCGCCCCTTTATTTTGCGTATGCCTTATTTAAAGGGGTCATGAATTGAGAAATCAACTTTTCCTTGAGCTTTTAAAATATAAGAGGTCATCGTACTATGAGAATATCCTGTAAGTTTCAGAACTGAAAGCTTCCTTGTTAGTCCAATAAAAGCTTTTATTGACACCAGACCCATCGAACAACTGATCCTGGAATGTGACTACAGATAGGTGAAACTCCGCCTCCACAAAAGAAATCAACGCCTACTTCATCATTGCAACGTTAGCCCCGCCCACTGGTGTGTTAGTGAGATGAGGAGGAGAGAAGAGCGATACAGGACTAAAATAACATTACCTTTCAAAGGATCCTAATGCTAGGAATATGGTTATTTATTTTCAACAATGTGAATGTCTCAGTTGAGCTTTATTTATTTGTATTCGGTACATTTCTCTGTGGATTCTTTGGTAAATCAATCGCATTTCGGCGCAGGATTTGCAAACGGACTTTTACGATATGGACTCGACAGTAATGCAACAACATGTCAGTAACTGTGTTAATTCTAATGCCTGATCTGATATTAATGATTCATGTACAGTCACATGTTCTTTGTCTGTGTGTCACTAAATTAAACAAGTGACTAAACGCTCAACTTCACATAGGATGAAAATAATCTGTTATTTAAACGGTGATTAAATTATATATAGAAAGTGGTTAACCTTGAGAGCTGTAAAAATGTAGTAAAAATGTGCTAGAAGTTTTCGAGAGAGTAATACTTAGCTATTTCATATTGCAAAGATGTCAGCCAATCAAAGCAGTGAAGTCTCACAACAGACACGCCCCTTCAAACAGATAAGAGCAATCAAATAAGAGGATTAAAATCTGGGTAGGAAAAATGCCTTTTATTTCTAAATTACTTTTGATGTAAAAAGCATACTAACATAAGTGCACCCCAGGAAACATTATAAAACAATAAAACAACGCAGTTCATGACTCCTTTTAAATGAGGAATATTGTGACGTGTTCGTTCCCGGAAGAAAACTTTCAGAAACAGTGACACTGATATAGAGAATAACTCCCGCTGGAGGGACTTTTTCATGCTCAAACAGCAACATTACACACTAAAGAAAGATGTAAATGTAAAAAAAGCATAATAGAACCCCATTAAATCTTTAAAAAATGATTTAACACATCACATTATTACAGATGCAGGAATATCACCGAATCATCTACATGTTTTAAAATGCAAACAGCATATGACACCATCTAACACACCGCAGAAGTGTTTTGACAGATGACAGCGAGGGGTTAATCACATCATCTCCATTCACTACCGGACAGCGCCGGATCGATACGCCTCTGTATTTCTCTCCCGCTCGCATTGTACAAACCTGATCCGGTCTGACCCGAAAACTGCCAGCCAGAATATTCCTGACGGTATTCCTGGGACTGTAGATAGGCACATTTCACCCTGAGGAAATCTATTCTCCCTTAAGTGTCTATGTGACTTTTTACTTATATATTTATATGATTTTTGCTTACATCGGGATCTTTGAACACCTCACTTGATCTCCTGCCTCTTCACTCATTTGGAAGTCTATCCTGAAATGAATAATTTCTCTGGTATTCTCTTTCTCCTCTCGATTCAAACTTTTTGGCTGTACAAACCGATGATATACTGCTCTTGTTTTTGCTGTTACAGACTAGCATGTTCATATCGATCCATGTTTCAGCGCTGTCAAAGATTCAACTTTTTTATTTGGTGCTTTTTGAATTATAGATGTCACAAAACAGTATCTGCGTCCCAGGCGTAAAACCTCTTTTTAAATCCAATGGAGACAAGCATGGAGAAATGCTGAGTAAGACTCTACTTTCCAAGATGTAAAGCATTCTCATTTCTCGCCCATGCAAAACTCATCATTCACTCTCTGCATCTGTAAAAAAAAAAATAACACATTACGGCAGAACACAGCATCGACAACAATTCAAAAGCAGTTGTGTATTCTGACAAAATAGTTTTTATTGGCAAGAAATATATTATAGACGTTATAAAAGTTATGAACACCTTCTGAAGGGCCTCAAATGTAAAGTCATTTGGTTGAGTAAATGATGACAGAATTAATTTTTTTGGCTTAACTCTTCCTTTGAGCATTTTTTTTGCAAGGGAGCAAGAACCATAGAGGAATATGGAATATTTTAAATAAAGCAGACGGCCTTCAGGGGTTTGTTTTAAGATGTTCAATTATAGTTGACTTGATAAGTTGGCACTGAAGCATCTGCGCTGTTATTAATCATGCACGGATGTCAAAAACTAGATTGATCGAAAGGGTGATTGAACTGGTATGGAAGGGTTAAAGTGTGGATTTTTGCATGGGTTCAAGTGATTGCAGGTCTATAGCAAGCACTCAAACTCAAGAAAAATCATTAAAAAAAATAGAGGAAGTTGAGGTGACGAGTAAGAGTTATTGAACAGTTTGAATGTGAGCTTGGCGCCAAGAGCTTGGGAAGGGGTCAAATGGTTTCCGTTTAAACCCAACTTTGGTCTTTGTTAATCAAATGCTATTCAGAAGAAGTGGTCTTTGGTTCAAGTCTTAGCCCTCATGAACGCACCTCTTCAGATGTGAAGTGGCTTCCGCTGGGACGCTCGCAGTCAGTCTTTTAATTAGCGCTATTGGCGATACACTGAGCGTCATGTGGTTCCTTCTCTTCATTCTGAATGCAAACTGATTTGGATTGAGGAGACTGGAAGTTTCAAGACTCAATCGGAAAAGACGTACATAGACGTACAGCGGATCTAATCTCTTATAATCTCATATTGTATTTAAGGACAGAAAAGTTCTGAAGTTATGAAGAGTGGGGTGATTTTATGTAAACATTTTATGTGGATTAAAATAATGGCATCTGTGTTCAAATTTTATATATACAATTTATATTTGTTCACAGTTAACATACCGTGTGTGTATTATATTTAACATTAATGGGGGCTCGTCCGGGATAATTTTCTTATGATTGGCCCATCCAGAGACAATGTAATATTGTCCTTGTACATATATATATATATATAGGGGTTTTATTCAGCAAGTACACATTAAATTGAGCAAAAGTGACAGTAAAGACATTCATAATGTTACAAAAGATTTCTATTTCAAATAAATGCTGTTCTTTTCAACTTTCTATTCATCAAAGAATCCTGAAAAATAAAATATATCATGGATTAACTGTTTTCAACATTGATAATAATCAGAAATGTTTCTTGAGCAGCAAATCAGCATATTAGAATGATTTCTGAAGGATCACGTGACACTGAAGACTGGAGTAATGATGCTGAAAATTCAGCTTTGATCACTGGATATAAATTACAGTTTACAATATATTCACATAGAAAACAGTTATTTTAAATTGTAATAATATTTCACTATTTTTACTGTATTTTTGATCAAATAAATGCAGCCTCGATGATCAGAAGAGACTTCTTTCAAAAACATCTCACCGACCCCAAACAGTATTGAAGGCACAATTAATGCAATAATTATAGTACTTTGGCAGAAACCATTTTTGGTTACATTTTTGTAGGTGTTTAGCTTGAGTCCTTTTCTTTTCTCCATGTTTTAATAATCAACACACTTTTGTCATTCACTCACAGTGAAACTGAAGGCTGCTGGCTTCCATCTGCAATTATCTGATACGATAAACACATTAAAATGGCCCCTAGGGAGACAAACTATTATTTATCCTGCCTGCATTGACAACAAACAGACTTGAGTGATGCGCTGGACTTTTCTGTGGTTGTAGAAAGCCAAACACAATCTGTCTGTTATCAGGTTTTGACATGGTGCTCACCTGCGAATGTTTATATCTGCAATCCAAAGGGACTAAAGGGGTCTTGCTTTGAAGAACTGGCCCAAATATCGCCTCAGATTCCAAAAGAATCCAATAACTGGGAAAAAGATCCCAGTCTTGCTTCCTTTTTGCTAATTCCACAAACGTTGTGCGTCCAATATCAGCAACCCCAAGCGCAGGTCTCTGTGGAGGAATAGAAATGCAATCTAAATCCATTTTGTGTTTACTGAGGCCCTCAGACACACAAAGTGAAGGTAATAACCTTCAGCCTTTGCTTATCTTTCTGTTTCCAAAGCAAGTTAGTGAATATATAAGAAATTAAATAAATAACGGTTAGATTCTTTTTTATCGTTCCACAGACTCGTGTGATGCTTACCTGAACTTCCTGACTGAAGTAAAAGGCTAAAAACCAAAAAAGTAGTCCATATTCTCTTATCTATCTTAAAAGGATGAGGAAGAAATCACAGAGCTTCAGGGAGGAATTTCAGACCAAGTTTTCCCCAAATATCTCTCAAATGATAATCTCGAAATTGGATTACACTTCAAGTGTGTTCGATTCTTGAGGTACATGTGTCGTGTTTGGACTTTGACTGTGAAGCTTAGATTCTAAACATCTTCAAGCCCTCCAGAGACATTGTGGCCTTTTCTTCTGCATTTCTCTTTGGTGATTTCCATTATTTTAAAAATGCCAGCTTCTGGAGTCCTTCTGTTTCCAGGTACACTAAACGTGACCAGCATCTGTATCTCTGGCTTTATTTTTTGCACTTTTTTTGAACAACTCCACACATAATAGATTGGGGAAAAATACTCTAAACAGTTGTCCTCTCATCAAAATTTAAACAGAAATTTGGATACAATCACTTTGTATCCAACAGGTACTGACCTTGAATTCATTGTACTAAAATATTTTTTAATTATTAGCCCACTTTAATTCAATCAAAAGCATAATTTTGGCAACCCTGACACAAGCAAGTATGTCAGTTAAACACACACACACACAAACATACACACACACACACACACACACACACACACAAATACCAGTTTTGAACAAATTAACCAATATAAATCAATGATACAAAAACAAATAAAACAAATATAAACATTCTTTAAGGTATACAAATTGTATAAATCTTTTAAGCTAAATCTCATGTTACCACAAATGACAAAAATCATAGTGTAAAACTAGAAAGTAAAGTTCGTTCGGACAAACTTTTATGTTAGCTTGACAAAGGCGTATGAAATTTCGGAAGTTTTATAAGCTTTAAATTTAGTGAAAAGGAATGAGAAAGAAAGACACTGCTAGCATGAATTAGCATGTTGCTAACATGTTTTAGCATGTTGCTAGCATGTTTTAACACATTGCATTAATTAGCATGTTGCTAACATGAATTAGAATGTTTGAATGAATTAGAATGTAACATTTTGCTAACATGTTCTAACACATTGCTAACATGAATTAACATGTTGGTATATTTTTAACATGTTTCGAGCATTAATTATCATTTTGCTAGCATTTTGCACACTGCATGAAGTAGCATGCTTTAACACGTTGCTAACATGGATTAGAATGTTTTGCTAGCATGTTTTAACACATGGCTAACATGATTTAACACACTGCTAACATGAATTAGCATGTTACTAACATGTTTTAACACATTGTTAACATCAATTAGCATGTTGCTAGCATGTTTTAACACATTGTTAACATGAATTAACATTTTGTTAGCACGTTTTAACAGGTTGCTAATATGTATTAGCATTTTGCTAGCATGTTTTAGCACATTGCTAACATGAATTAGCATGTTGCTAGCATGTTTTAACAAATTGCTAACATGAATAAGCATGCTATTAGCGTGTTTTAACACATTAACATGAATTAGCATGTTGCTACCATGTTTTATCACATTGCTAACATGAATTAGCATGCTATTAGCGTGTTTTAACACATTAACATGAATTAGCATGTTGCTAACATGTTTTAACACATTGCTAAGATGAATAACATGTTACTAACATGTTCTAACACATTTCTAACATGAATTAACATGTTGGTATATTTTTAGCATGTTTCGAGCATTAATTATCATGTTGCTAGCATGTTTTAACACTGCATGAAGTAGCATGCTTTAACACATTGCTAACATGGATTAGAATGTTTTGCTAGCATTTTTTCAACACATGGCTAACATGATTTAACACAAGGCTAACATGAATTAGCATGTTACTAACATGTTTTATCACACTGTTAACATCAATTAGCATGTTGTTAGCATGTTTTAGCACATTGCTAACATGAATTAACAGGTTAGTAGAACGTTTTAACACACTGATAATATGAATTAACATGTTTTGCTAGCACGTTTTACCACATTGTTAACATGAATTAGCATGTTGCTAGCATGTTTTAACACATTGCTAACATTAATTAGCATGTTGCTAGCATGTTTTAGCACATTAACATGAATTAGCATGCTACTAGCATGTTTTAGCACATTAACATGAATTAGCATGTTGCTAGCATGTTTTAGCACATTGCTAACATGAATTAGCATGTTGCTAGCATGTTTTAGCACATTAACATGAATTAGCATGCTACTAGCATGTTTTAACACATTAACATGAATTAGCATGTTGCTAGCATGTTTTAGCACATTGCTAACATGAATTAACATGTTGGTATATTTTGGTATATTTTTCGCATATTTCGAGCATTAATTATCATTTTGCTAGCATGTTTTAACACACTGCATGAAGTAGCATGCTTTAACACGTTGCTAACATGGATTACAATGTTTTGCTAGCATTTTTTTAACTCATGGCTAACATGATTTAACACATTGCTAACATGAATTAGCATGTTGCTCGCATGTTTTAACACATTGTTAATATGAATTAGCATGTTGCTAACATGCTTTAGCACATTGTTAGCATGTCCTAAGCGGGTTGCTCGGCTTTGTTAATGATACTTAGTGGATGAAGTTTAAATACTCTTATTAGAGTATTCTATAAAAGTTTTGACCCCCTCAATGAAAGTCCATGGGACTTTTTGTAGATTTGATCGTCCGTTTAACGAAAATCAAGTCGAATCAGTTGGAAAAGATACAGCATATCGAGTCAGAACAGTCTGAAGGTCTGAGCCGAGTTTGGTGGTTGTAGTTTGAAAGCTCTAGGAAGAGATACTGCTTAAAATTTAGTCTCAGAAGAAGAAGAAGAAGAAGAAGCAGCTTTGTCAAGCCAACATAATAAACCTGCTAATATACTATTTAGTTTGACCTCCTTAGTGGACAATAAACCTTTTATGAAGGTTGAGCATCTCCTTTTCACAACATTTGCTATATTTTATACCCTGATTGTCTGTAGAACAAAATGCACTGAAGACGTTCCTACATCTCCAGAACTGAACATTCCCCCTCTGATCAACCTAACCAAGACTTGTTTTTCTCACTCGAAGCATTTCCACTCTTTGACTCCTCTCTGACCTAGCAGCGGCCTAGATTAAATGACTCGTTAGGGAGCTCGTTTAGCTTTTAAGCGCTCCTGTAATTGAGAACATCAATATTGATTTCCTATTGAGAGGCTGACTCGGACCGATCTCTACAGCCGGTGAGCTGCAGGCTCTTGATTCACACTCTGTTCTCATGAGAATCTCACTGATCTTATTGGTTCATTAAGTCCCACGCTACATTAGCTGACATATTGACACTCTGAAACCATATTGACATTGATATCAGTCCACTATCCCATAAACCACAACCAAAGCAATCAAAAGTAAAGTTTACTTTACAGCTAAATGATTGACATCCATGCAGACTTATAAAAATATAAATTCCTACATCATTTACTCACTCTCATGTCGTTCCTGTATGACTTTTGTGTGACACAAATGACATGAATTTTCATTTTCAGTTTTCATCATTCTGTGACCTCTCCAAAAGGAGTGAAAGTGAACTCCTCCACAACTCCATTAGAGAGTACGTCTCACAAAATGAAAAGATCTCAATGAGTCCTTGTGCTTTTTGAGATGGGTTTAGAGATGAGACGAACTCATCTGGCATGTGATGCTGCTACTGACACAATGAAAAACAGCTACATTCAATTTTCTTTTGGGGGGAAAATGTATTTTAATGGCCAGTAAACATTAATTATAGGCTGGTAATGATCTCTATATGTCCAGCATTTGCAGGTGTGGCAAAAACTATCATGAGATTATTCTTGCAATGTTTCAAAAGTGACATCAACAGTGATATTATTAAGCTACAAATGTTTAAAAAAAGATGCAAAGTTGATGCAAACACAGTCAATTCTGTCTTCAAGTACAATCGAGTTGGGGATTTGTTATTACGACATTACGACATGTCATCTAGAATTCTGAGTTTCCCACTTGTAATTACAACTTCGCTTGGTCATTCATAATTGTAACGCAATGCAACTCGTAATTACAATATTTCCGAGTCCACTTGAAGGGCACAAAGGCATTGTAAACAAACAGGACAACACATCTGATATTTCAAAATAAAAGTCCTGGCACCATCTATGATGTTATTACTAATGAGCAAACAGCAATAATGTGGAGTAAAACAGAAACTGAGCTCAGCTTGTCTGATGAACTTTGGCAGCTTAATTGCTTGTAATGTTTCTTTGTTCTTCACTATTGAAGCCATTTAGAATACAATTTATGAAGAATTTAAACTACAACTGAAACCATAACTTGACATAAAATGAATGCTACCTGAAATCAAATATACACAATCTTAAACTTATTTTATTTCAGCTAGTTTCTCATTTTCATTTATTTTAACTTGATGTACTAAAATAAACTAAAACTAAAATAAAATTCTAAAAGAATAAAAAAAGTGTCAGAAATATAAAGTTACTAAAACTTTCAAATATAAATGAAAATATAAAAATAAAAACTAATTCAAAATATTAATAAAAACTATAATAGTATCTCAATGATACTAAAATAGCACTGATTATTAGTGTTTTAAAATTATTTTAAACTTTTTCAATTACATTTTTTATAAGTAAATGGTTAAATTAACAACCTGGACATTGGGAGCCAAAGTGTATAAAATGCTTCACTCACACACACTCACACACACACACACACACAAAGAAACATACACACACAAACACTCACATACACACACATTTGATTGCTTTTATTTGGATCTGAAGGACATTACAATCATTACAAACAAGATCCAAATACTCTGGGAAGGGTCTTTGGCAAGGTGACAGATCTGCAATTCATGGCTCACATACTTGTACAGGTTCTTCCATTTATAATACTCAGCACATTAAGGATAACCAAAACATCTCTGTCTCCATATCTGCATGTTCCCTATGATGGCTGAAACAGAGCAGAATTTTGCAAGCCTTTTTGCTTCCTTTTTTTTGCATCCCCCTGATCACATTCTTATGGACATGGCCTAAACTTCCCAATACCAAAATTATTAATTTACAGTTGTATCCAAGTTGGTAAATGAGATCTACCAGTGGTTGATATTTCAATGTTTTAGAATAGTAGCAAGTATCCATATACAGGTCAAAACAGCAGCCCACCTCAAAGATACATACAGATTTCATAACCTCATTTACAATTACAATGTCAGGAGTATTTGGAATATTTTTAAAATAATCACTGTCAGATGAGTTATGATGAAACCAGTTAAATCGTACAGTGCTATGCTTGTAAATCTTACTATCATGTCCACAGATTACCTTTTGCAAGTCCTTTGCAACCAGATCAACCAGACGGTCATGTCTGGCCACATAAAGTCCTTTATAATTGTAGCTTCCATTAAGTATATGAGCAACCGTTTCATTTTCCTGCTGAATTGGATGTAATATACAGTAGGGTTCGTGCTTTGATGGATACCATGTTGCCAAATTATACTTCGTTGGAAGACACTGTAATCTTGCTTTGATCATGAATATTAGAATGTCATCTGAGATTGAGAAGTTTGTCAGGACAGAATGAGACACTAAATGGTCAGCAAATTGAAGTAATGCAAGTTTTCCTTGCAATCTGAGACCTGTCCAGTGCTGTCCGTTTTGAGTCTGACTAAGATGAAGAATTGAGGCTCTTGCGTGTTTAATCTGTAGCTGCTGAGGTGTACTGTCTTTATTGAAGATCGCCAGGGTGGAGACCAGCGGATCGGTGATTATGTTGTCGTTGAGAGTAACTACTTCTCCGTCGGGTCCCAGCCAGGACAGCTGTATTCCTGTACGGCAGCAGAGATCATTTAAATCTAGCCAGTTGGAGCGCACTCCAAATCCGGCTGCTCTGATGTCTAACTTTCCGTTCTGCTTTAGTTTAAATCCAAGAAACTGGGATTCGTTTGTAGAAGCAGCAGGTATTTTGCGACGCTGTAGATGTAAAAACAGCGATTCGCGTGATAGTTCTCTAACAGTTATATCATTGTTGAGCATGTTTAGAAGATGTCCTGTTCTGTAGAGCCATTCAATGTTTGGGACACCGAGACCTCCATCTCTACGCGGCTGGAAGATAATGTCCCGAGTTGTACGACTATTAAGACAAAACCATTTCCTCACCAGCTTCACCGTTTTGTTGTTCATCGCTGACAATGTACTTTGTGGAATATGTACGTTCAGGAAAAGGTGTTGAATTTTAGCCGCTGCGATCAGCCTGATGGCTTCGATCTTCATCATTATGGGGAGTGGGGCAGCATCAGTCAGCCCAAGTCGTGACACAACTCTGATCTGTTCCTCCCAATCGCCACTGATGTTAAATTTATGACCCAGATAAGGATATGTTTCGTGGCGTTCATACAGTTGGATGGGTTTCTGCATTAATGAAAAGGCAGGGGGTTTATCAGACTTTGCGTTATACCATCTGTTTCCTCCACTGCGTCTTTCATAGAATGCAGCACATTTTGTATGTTTGATGTCTAAACCTGACCACCTTATGAACTCATCTGTGCGGAGGAGCATGTTGGTAATAACACTTTCATCTCTTGAGGAGATTTCCACATCATCCGCATAGCCTTGCACTGGGTTTGGGGATCGCACGCCTGCTGGCACGCACTGGCACAACCACTTCATCCAGGAGTTAATCGCCAGAATGAAATTGATGGCGCT